>CM042025.1:89245000-89845000 GCA_023525975.1 Smallanthus sonchifolius
GGTCGGGTCATGGAACGTGTCATGGGTCAGGGCATAAGTTGGGTCATAGGTCGGGTCACGGCACGGGTGATGGTTCGAGACATGGTTCGGGTCATGGGACGGGTCATGGTTCATGTCATGGGTTTGGGCATGGGTCGGTCCTAGGTTCCGGTCATGGTTCAGGTCATGGGTCCGGGCATGTGTCGAGTCATGGGTCAGGTCACGGGTTGAGTCATGGTCGGTCCATGGTTCGGGTCATGGGTCGGTTCTAGGTTCGGGTCATGGGTTGGGTCATGGTTCTAGTCATGGGTCGGGTCATGGTTCGGTTATTAATTAAACAAAATAATTTCATTCCTTGAAGGAACGAAAAAAAACACTCATCCTCTAAGAAATGAAAATCATTAGAAATGGAAGAATCACATTCTTTATGTAATGGTCTATTCCATTTCTATATGATACCAAACATGTTTTGTTTCATTTCAACTTAATGACCCATTTCATTCCTCCATTCATTCATGCATATCAAACACTATTTTAAAGCTTGGTTGATGAATAAAAAATATAGAGAATTGCCCCACTTTTTTTGGATTTCTTCTTCTGCTTAAATTTTTGGAAGCCTCACCCCCTCTAAGGGTGTATTAAATCTAGTCATCGATGAAGTTTGCTAGGTGGAAACAGGTGCAGTAGTATGGACGAAGATGGGAGAGTTAGGGTTTTTTTTTAGTAAATTACATAAATAGTCTATGTGGTATCTAAAAGGACAGTTTAGTCATTTTATACAAACGTAACAAATTTTTAATAAAGTTAGTACTAGAATCCAAACTTGTAATAAAATAAAAACCATGCAACACCAGTAACTTTTTAAACTTAGACCTCAAAGGTGTAAGTATGGAAGCTAGATGGATTATTTTATTAATTAACTCTAGATTAAAATGTAACACATTAAAAGAGAAGGTTTACCCGTGTCAAGCGTGTTGTGACAAACCAGTATTTCAGTTTAAAATGTAACACATTATTTTATTAATTAACTCTAGATTAAAATGTAACACACCCCCAAAATTCACTAACGGAGTTTTACCGTTTGACGTGTGACAAACCAGTATTTCAGTCATTAGTTACATCAAACGACTCTATATGAGTTTGAAACAAAACCATAAATGTTCAGAGTAAATGCGGAAGCGATAAACAAAGTAATAAATGTGCAAAACAAACGCGCCTAAAGTTAAGTCAAATCAAAGTAGATAAATAGTTCAAAGTTTGATTTAAATGTTTACAATAAAAATAGGACCCCAATGCATGCCCTATTGTGCACCTGTGCCTTAGCGATCTAAGAAAACATGTAAGAAAAGTGTCAACACGTAAGAAAAGTGTCAACAATAGGTTGGTGAGTTCACAGGTTTTAGTTTGTAATAGCGTTAGCCAGATTATGTACATTCAATATATATATCAACAGGTAGCTAACCTATGTTCATGTTTACTAATGCGCTCGAAACCGAAGTTGACTGTTTGTGTTTGTGTTTGAATGCCTCCCACCATGTCTATCAACAATGGTGCCGCGTTTAGGTCAATATTACACCCGTTCGACCTCCAATCGAGTTAGCGTGACTAACGCGGGTGGGGTTTGTCAAACCCAGTAGTACTACTCAAAATTACCTCGCTATGTTCATATTAAACGGTTCGATGTGTAAGGACTTTCATGATAGAGCGTTACGCTTAGTCTATAACAAGTGATAATATATGAATTACAATAATCAAAAGTGTTTGCGTCATGTTTTCTCCCCCATTTTAAAAACAGAAAAAGGGGCCGTGAAACTCACCTGAGTTGTGTAAGCGTAGGTAGTTAGCACCACACTAGAATGCAATAAGAAACCACAATTGGATTGCACTCGTATTGTCTACGAATGCCCTAGAATTATAATTACAATTGTTAGGGACACGTGGGATTTTGTGACGACGACACGAAAAGATTTGATGTCCTAAGACACACTAATTATTAACGAGTAGATGAACTAATCATCGGGAATCAAAGGATCTTTAGTTTAATAATAAAATAGATGTGGTAGGTTCAAAAAGGTCACTGAACATGAGATATTTATATAAAATTAACGTTTGTGTGTTTGTATGAGTTAAATAATAACTTTGGTTAATAATATACATAATTATATTATTTTAGAATGTGGGGACAATAATTAATATGAGTTATAAATAATAGTTTTGGTGTTAATAAAATAACTATGCTATTATTATTATTATTATAACACCTAATTTGAGATATAAATCCGTTCCTGAATCTATGGGTGTTTTCCGGTTTCAAAACGTAATTATATATAATTATAATAATATAGGGTTTGATTTTATATAGAAATAATCCAAGAAAATTCCCTAAAAAAAATAACACAGGAGACCGGTTTCGAACCCAGGTCTCCTGTGTGCATGCTCAAGATCTTAACCAACTCAGCCCGCTAGGGTGTCGTGCTAGAACCAGATCGAATTGGTTTTAACATATTGGTTCCCTAAGTTCTTCCCCCCATCGAAGCCGAAACAAGAATCAGTCCTAAAACCCCCAAATCGATCGCGATTTCTCCTAGAAACATAGGGGTTTTGTTAATCGAGGATTGGCGAACCTGTGGGTGTAGTTAATTGCAAAAACAACGAGTTTTCAATGGTTAATTTCCAGTTTGATAGACCGAAACCCTAGTTTTAGAACATGAAATCAAATTAAACAATTCTAATAATAATAACTGTTGGATTCATAGGGTTTTCATTAAGTTGATGTTTGCGAAACTAATCATATAGTTTAATTGGATTGAGGTTGAGTCTAAGATCAAAACCCACCAAATCATTTTATGAACAAACCCTAAATTTTAGATCCTGATTAATCCAATGATGTATGATAAAATTAACATGGGGATATCAACGAACAGAGAGTTGCGAAACTACCTATGTGATTTAATTGAATTGTAATCGGGTCTAGAATGGGTTCGATTAAACCGTATATGTTAAGAACCCTAGAATCTGTTCTTGCTTGATTCGATGTTATAAGCCCCAATTAACATAGGGCTTTCAATCTAGACACTGAAAAGAAGCTAAGGGTGTGATTAGTTACCAGAATTGATGTCGAATTGATGGCACCCGACTAAAACACAACCGCGATATCGATGGGTTGGTCCCCGGCGTTTCCTGCTTCGTCTCTGGTGAACTTGGTGTGTGCAATTGCTTCAAGGGAGTTCGAATGAGGTGTGTATGTGTTCAATTCGTGAGAATAACAGACAATTCGAGCGAATTTGATAGTGGTCGATGATAGGGTCGACGGTTATGGGTTTAATGCCCATAATTGGGTTTAATTCGATTAATGACGATGATTAAAGCTCTAATGATGGTCGTTAATGGTATGAACGTGCATAACAGTTACAAATTCAAACATAAATCGGTTAAGGATTCGAATTTTGGCTCAAAACTCATGGTTTGACTTTACAAAGTCAATCAGGAACCAAAATCACCAAATTTTGACTTCAAAAGTCAACAAAATTAGGTTTAGGCTAATTACACAACTAGTCCCTGTAGTTTTAGTTTAACTATTGACAGAATTAGTCCCTGAGGTTTGTAATGAGTTAACTGGACTAACTGGATTTGTGCTAACGGAGTTAACTTTAAATGACCGGGTGTCATATCATCCCATAGTTGAAAGAATTTTCGTCCCGAAAATTAAAATAATAAAAAAAATTTTTGGGGTGTCACATCATCCCCTAGTTGAAAGAATTTTCGTCCCGAAAATTAAATAGTACCTTATGTGTTTGACGTGGATTGCCTGAACAGATGAGAATACTTGCGCATCATTTGATCCTCGCGCTCCCATGTGAATTCCGGTCCGCGTTTCGAGTTCCAACGAACTCTAACAATAGGGATTTTACTGTGTTTGAGCGTTTTGACTTCCCTATCCATGATTTCTACCGGTTCTTCAATGAAGCGTAGTTGTTCGTCGATTTGTAGTTCCTCAAGAGGAACTACGAGTGTCTCGTATGCTAGATATTTCTTTAAGTTTGAGACATGAAAAACGTTATACACACCACTAAGTCCTTCAGGTAGGTCCAGTTGGTAGGCTACTGGGCCAATTCTCTTTACTATCTTGAACGGTCCAACATAACGAGGGTTTAGCTTGCCTCGTTTCCCAAAATGAATTACACCTTTCCAAAGTGAGACTTTCAATAGGACCATGTCGCCTATTTGAAATTCTAACGGTTTTCGACGCTTATCGGCATAGCTCTTTTGACGATCACGGGCTGCCGCCATACGATTTTGAATTTGAACGATTCTCTCTGAAGTTTCAAGCACAAGTTCAGGACCCGTAAGTTGGCTATCCCCAACTTCATCCCAACAGATAGGTGATCGGCATTTCTGCCCGTATAATGCCTCAAACGGTGCTGCCTTGATGCTAGTGTGATAACTGTTATTATAGGTGAACTCCACTAAAGGCAAGTGAGTTTCCTAACTGTTACCGAAATCAATCAAACAAGCTCGTAGCATGTCCTCTAGGGTTTGAATAGTACGTTCAGTTTGGCCATCTGTTTGAGGATGGTATGCTATGCTCATATCCAGGCGCGTGCCTAGAGCTTTTTGTAATGATTTCTAGAAACGCGAGGTGAATCGAGCGTCACGATCAAAGATGATTGAGATTGGCACCCCGTGCCGAGAGACTACTTCCTTCAGATAGATATGAGTTAGTTTTTCCATCTTGTCGGTCTCTTTGATTGCTAGGAAATGAGCGAATTTAGTCAAACGATCTACGATCACCCAGATGGTATCACATCCGCTAGGAGTTTGAGGTAGTTTAGTAATAAAATCCATGGAAATCTGCTCCCATTTCTACATCGGAATCTCTGGTTGTTGAAGTAAACCAGAAGGTTTTTGGTATTCGACCTTGACCTTCGAGCATGTCAGGCATTTGCTAAATAGGTGGTTATATCAGCTTTCATGTTCGGCCACCAATAGAGAACCTTTAGGTCATGATACATCTTGTCGGAACCAGGATGAATAGAATACCGATATTTGTGAGATTCATCCATTACAAGCTCCCTTATGTTTTCATACTTTGGAACCCATATCCGCTCCGCGAAGTAGCTAATACCGTCCGATTTAACTTCGAGTTGGTTCTCCATACCACGTGTGGCTTCTAACGGTAGGTTTTCCTCTTTCAGGGCTTTGAGTTGAGCACTACGGATTTGATCAGGTAATCCAGGATGAATAGTGAGTTGTAATGCTCGGAATCGTTTAGGTTTGGTTTCTTTTCCTCTTAGGGCATCGGCTACCACATTAGCTTTGCCCGGATGATACTTGATTGCACAATGATAGTCATTCAAGAGTTCGATCCAACGACGCTGTCGCATATTCAACTCATTTTGTTCGAAGATGTGTTGAAGACTCTTGTGAACGGTGTAAATGGTGCACTTGGTACCGTACAAGTAATGTCTCCAGATCTTCAGTGCAAACACTACAGCTTCCAACTCTAAATCATGAGTCGTGTATTTCTTCTCATGAATTTTCAGTTGACGGGAGGCGTATGCGTTAACCTTCTCGCGTTGCATTAACACACAACCGAGACCTTGAATGGAGGCATCACAATACACTACAAAGTTATCCGTTCCCTCTGGAAGAGATAGGATGGGTGCACTACAAAGTTTCTGTTTCAGTAGTTGGAATGTCGATTCCTGGGTTTCACTCCAGTTATAGGGTTTTCCTTTTTGGGTTAGGCAGTAAGAGGTTGAGCGATCTTTAAGAATCCTTCGATGAATCATCGGTAGTAGCCAGCCAATCCCATGAATTGTCGCACCTCATTTGTAGTCGTTGGTGCCGCTCAATTCTTGATGGCTTCTACTTTAGATGGATCGACATGTATTCCTTTCTCATTGACTACATGCCCTAAGAATTGAACTTCACGAATCCAGAATTCGCACTTGGAAAATTTTGCGTACAATTGCTCTTGTTTAAGAAATTCCAAAATCAAACGTAGATGCTCCTCATGTTCTTCCTCGTTCTTAGAATAAATGAAGTTATCGTCAATGAAAACGATGATGAATTGATCAAGGTAGGGTTTACACACACGGTTCATGAGGTCCATGAACACCGCGGGTGCGTTGATTAGTCCGAACGGCATGACCATAAACTCGTAGTGGCCGTACGTAGTTCTGAAAGCATTCTTAGAGATGTCCTCGTCTTGGAGTCTCAGTTTATGGTAACCGGATCTAAGATCGATCTTGGAATAGAAGCTTGATCCCTGTAGCTAATCAAACAGATCATCAATGCGGGGTAGTGGATAACGATTCTTGATGGTTACTTTGTTCAGCTCACGGTAATCGATCCACATACGAAAAGTTCCATCTTTCTTCTTGACAAATAAGACTGGAGCTCCCCATGGCGATGAGCTAGGTCTGATAAAACCCTTATCCAATAACTCTTGCAGTTGCGTAGATAATTCTTGTAGCTCACTAGGTGCAAGTCTGTACGGTGCCCGAGCAATAGGCGCTGCTCCGGGTGCTAAATCAATTTGGAATTCGACTTGACGATGAGGCGGAAGACCAGGTAAGTCTTCGGGAAATACTTCCGGGAAGTCACGTATGATCAGAATGTCATCAATCTTCTTCTCTTCAGATGGTTGTTCGGCGACAAGAGCCAGAATAGCGGTATGAAACTTACGCAAACATTTCTGTGCTTTCATGAAGGATATGATGTCTACGAAATCACCATTCTTTTCGCCTTGGACAGAGACAACTTCTCCACTAGGGAGAGGAAGGAGAACAATTTTATCATGACAAATGATCTCAGCTTGATTTTTGGATTAACCAATCCATACCGACAATTATATCGAAACTACCAAGTGTGACCGGCATGAGATCGATATCAAGCTTATGATCAGCCAATCCTAGCTTACATCCTTTAAGTATGTGAGTTACTTTGATTATCTGACCGCCTGCTATCTCTATAATGTACTTAGTTTCTAATAGGGTTGGAGTTTCTTTTAACAGATCACTAAGTTTCTTATATATGAAACTCCTATCAGCACCAGTATCAAAAAGTATAGAAGCAAAACAGTCGTTCAGAAAGAACTTACCGGTAATCACGTTGTTATCATTTCTTACTTCACTAGAACCAATCATGAAGGCCCGCCCCTTCGCACCGTTCCTGTTATTGTTACCGTTGTTGTTGTTGTTGTTATCGTTGTTGCCTTGATTATTGTCGTTGCCATTACCATTTCCCCCTTCTTCAATTAAGGACAATCCTTCCGGAAGTGTCCTTCTTTGCCATATTCAAAACATCCTTTGGTAGATCCCTGTGGCTGAAAGGGTTGTTTGGGTTGAAGTTCACCCCTACAATCTGTTACACCCCAATCGACGGCGGAATACGTCGGGGTGGGACATGTAGACTGTTCAAAAGCTCAAGGTTTACTAAAGTTTAAATAATTAAACAACCAATTTCATAACGTAAATAAACATAAATCCAACAATACGAGGAAAATAAAAATACATAAATAGTCTCTTTAAATTAAATTCTAGGTCATCAATCCTAAGTGAAGCATCTTGTACTTATTCTCAAGCGTTAGTACCTGAAACATGATGAAAACAAGGTCAACTAAAAAGTTGGTGAGCATACATAGGTTTTAACACACAACCAAGCTTAAAGTATTTTATACAATTCATACGATATACGTGTATAAGGCAATTATGGAGAATCTGTGGTTAAACTAAGTGTGTACAATAAAACCTTGTGACTGAGGCATAACACGCAAGTTACCCTAATGTAAAGTCGGTAACAAACACCCTAACCGGGTGGGTTTGTCAGACATAATAGATCTATCAATGTTAACCGTTGGCTTGTACGGAGTTAATGATTGTACTAAAGTCATGTATATGTAGTCTTAACTCATAGCATTCAAGCATAAAGCACACAACACATAATATCATATTATTGAATTGTATTTTAAGTCAAAAAAAGTTTCAAAAGTAAATCATGTTTCACCCCAAAAGTACAAAATAAAAAGGGGGCTATGTAAACTCACTTGAATCAAGAGTGTAGCTAGTACGCGATTCTAGGTGGCAAAACGATCCTTGTAACTCACCACGTTAACCTAGTGTATAATGTTTATTAAGTTTAATAGTGTGTACAAAAGTCTATGTCTAAGTCTAGGGTTCAACGGGTTTTGATGTGTGTGGGTTGGTACCAATAGATTTGGGTTATTCCATGTAAAGGCATACTATGCTTAAATACGAATTTTAATGTGTATTATGAGTTCAAGGTATATATGCATGAACTTAATAGTCACCGACGTAGGGTTAGATTTAAATAAAATAATTAATTTTATTTATTTAACTGTGAAAAATATGCTAACATATATATAGAGTGTAATATATATATATATATATATATATATATATATATATATGTTTAGAAAAAGAGTTTCTACTTACGTGAATAGTGTTTAATTTAAATAAATAAAATAAATAGTTTCATTTATTTAAATAAACTAAATAAATAAATAATATTTATTTATTTATGAAAAATATGTTAAAATATATATGTTTAGAAAAAGAGTTTCTACTTATACGAATAGTGTTTAATTTAAATAAATAAATAAAATAAATAAATAATTTCATTTATTTAAATAATTAAATTAAATAAATAATTTTTATTTATTTATTTATGAAAAATATGTTAAAATTTATGAATTGTAAATATATATTTATAAAAAGAATTTCTACTTATGCGAATAGTGTTTTATTTAAATAAATAAAATAAATAAATAATTTCATTTATTTAAATAAATTAAATGAATAATTTTTATTTTATTTATCATCTAAAAAAAATATATACTAGTTTGCTTTAAATGAGTTAACATTTTATAAACTTTTATAAAATTTATTGCTTTTATTTAGAAATTAATTTTGATATTTAAAGTTTTTGTTTAAATTATTTTAATACACAATTTGAACAACAAAATTCATAATAAAACTGAATTTATATTGAAAATTTACAAATTTGCTTTTATTCTGTTACAAATAGTGTAAGGTTTATAAAAATATTTTTTATAAGATTTTTGGAGTTTTAGAAACGGGTTTTAAAAATAAATAGGCTCGCCCGAATCGAACCCGGGTCTGCCTGGTCAAGGGAAACAAGTACCAACCGCTGGACCAGTTGCGCGTCCTTGCTACAGACTGATTTGAATTTGTTTTAACATGCGATTGAGAGGGGACCGGTTTCAGATCCACGCGCAAAAAGGTCAGGGTTGTGGGTTTCGAACCCACACCATCTAGTTCAGTCGCACACGCACCAAACCAGTTGAACTAGATGGTTCGCTAGTATAATACGGAAAGTAAAAACTTAAATGGTTTACCCGAATTAAATCGAAATCCCCTTTTTAAAAGAAAACGTATGAACAAGTTGGAGAAATCATCAGAATTCGAATTCGATTTGGATTAGTTTTAGTAAATTGATAAAGGGCTTTCGATGAGCGGGTCAGAACAAACTGAATGGTGTAAACCATACCTGTAATGGTTGCGTAACGAAGGTCGTCGACTAGGTGGACAGAGACGATGTTCTTGGTGATCGATCGGTAAGCAGGAGGTGAAATGAGGACCGATAGGGTGTTTAGGGAGTTTGTAATGATCTGTGCGAAAGTGTGGGATTGTATAATTTCGTTTAATTCCCTCTTAATTACGTGATTCGACTGTGATTTGCAAGTAACGCCCGTCGACTATGATTACGCGTAAATTCGATCTGCTGTGAATGAATTGGGTCTGGAAATAGGCTCTAATACATGCGAGATCAGTCATGGAAGGATGTACGGGTGTTAATTGCATTAAATGTCTTGATTTGGAAAGGATTTGAACGCGGTTTGACTATAGGAGGTCAAACTATTCGAAATTTGAAATAATCCGCGTAAATGGTCGAATTGGGCTGTTAAGTGGGTCAGGATGTGGTCGAATATGGATTTTTTAAAACTCGAGAAGCCCGAAACAGTCGGAATCCATTGAGGGCAGCCTTGATTTACAAGATTTGGGTTGTTTGACTTTTGAAAGTCAATTGAGTCCAAAAAGTCAAAATTAATGTTTTAAAAGTCAATTTAGTGTGTGGGGTTTAATTTAGGGTTCAATCGGTTAGGGTTCAAACTAGTATACATGTATATGTGTATGTACTTGTATAATGTTTGAGTATGTATATATATGTGTATATGTACTTGTAGGATGTATAAATGTATATATATATATATACATATGTGTTCAAATATTTATATGTATATAGGGATTCTAGAACAAATGCGGGTGGGAATTGTGAAGCTGTAATTATAAAAGTAGGGCTTGATATAATCATTTCACTAAGACTGAAGTTCAAACATGTCTTATAGTACCAAAATGAAAACGTGAAAAATCATAAAGGTTACACAATCCTTCGCAACATGACCCATCTTGCCACACCGCTGGCAACACTGCCTTTCACATGTACCATTGTGGTGATAACCACATTTGTTGCTCTTGGGGTATTTCCCAGCATAACCACTCTGGTTTTGACCTGAAGAGGTTGACTGGTTGAAAGTTTTGGTAGGCTCGAACCTGCGCTGCTGCTGTTGAGGTGGGTTTGACTGGAAGCTCTTGGTGTTGGTGTTGCTATCAAACTTCCGTTTGTTACTGTCAGAAGTTTTGGAAGCTGTGCCCCTCGGAGGTAGGGTACCTTGAGTTACAGCTTGTTATGTCAGCCTGTGAGCAAGGCGGATGGTTTGCTGTATGGTGGTAGGGTTAGAGGCAGTGACCATACTTTGGATTTGAGGTACCAGGCCATCAATGTACCTCTCTATCCTCTTATATGCCCGCTGTCACCATATGGGGACACATGACCGCATACTCGTGTGAACGAGTAGTATACAGTTCAATCTCGGAACCTTCCATTTTTAGGTTCCAAAGTTCACCTTCTAACTTCTGGATTTCATCACGAGGATAGTATTCCTCCTGCAACATTGTCTTGAACTCATCCTAGGGTAGGGCATTAGCTATGTCCACACCTAAAATTTGAACTTGTGAGTTCCACCAGGTGAGGGCAGGACCCTCCAGGGTACCTGAAGCAAATTTGGCTTGGTTTGCTTGTGGGCAGTTGCACATAGCAAACACAGATTCCACTTTCTCAAACCAACGGAGCAAACCGACAGCTCCTTCAACTCCACTAAACATATGGGGCTTGCAATCCATGAAAGTCTTGAAAGTGCAGGCCGGCGGGTTGTTGTGCTGGCCTGGATTGAAAAACAATACACAATTGAGGTTACAAGGTTTGGAAAGTGAGTTAAGTGATGAATTGACTTGCTAGAGTCAACGGATATTGAATTTACCTACAACATTATGTGCAACTAAGGCTTCAGCTACACTATCATTGATAAGTGCTGTTAGTTTTGTTGTTGTCATATTGATGTTACCGCGGCCACCAGTTCGTCTACCGCGGCCACCAGTTCGTCTACCGCGTCCACGACCACGTCCAGACATGATTCTTCACATTCACAAATACAAATAATGAGAAAATATATCACATATCATCATATAAGTACGAGTAAATAAATGGAAACTAAACCACAACATCTAATATTTCAATAATAGTTCTTGATTAGATAAATTGTAACGGCTACAAAGTAAATAAATCAAAACATCAAAATCATGAAACATCTGTTGGATGGGAACAACCCTGCCCATCTAGGTTTAGAAATGAAAGAAATAAACAAGAATAACATAAAGTGTTAAATGCCACTGCCAGTTGAAGAAATAACTGACTCGTCATCCTCCTCGTCAGCTGGTTCTTCTTCAGACGCAACATCTTATGCGTCTTCTGCCTCAAGGGCAGCCTTAAGTTGTGCCTCTAGTTGCATAATCCTGGCCTGGGCTACTTCAACGGTAGCCTCTAGTGTGTCCACTCGAGTTTCCATCTGATGGAACGAATCCACTAAGTTCTCGTGATAGTGATCGGTGTCAGCTAACTCTGTTGTCAGCTTCTCAATCTTCTCATTTGTCTGCCTTTCATGTTCTAACAGGCTGGTGATTTCTCCTACAGCATCCCTCATATTCTAGATCTCCTGATCCATAGTAGCTACAAAAGCAGCTAAAGCCTAGTGGTAAAGTCTGTGCAGTAGAAGTAGCGGCTGCAAAAATATGGAGATGGGACCCGTTCCTCCCGGATCCAGCTCCTAATCAAACTAGGGTACCACTCCCAATCGTGCGGGTTACCTTCTGTCCGCACATGGAATGGCTCATCATACACAATGGTGTCATCTATAGGGCCAATTCGATGCCTCTTGGGCTCCGGTGAAGATAGAATAGGAACATCATGCTCCTGAGCAACTGGTGGTGTGGGTGGGGTACACATTCCTGAAATGTAAGGTATAAGTGCATGTTTGAGTGTCTGTGTCGTGTAACTAATGTGTATGGTTATAGCCTAGTATGCAATCCTAGTTCTCTATAACCAATGTCTCTGATATCAATCTGTCACACCCCCAAAATCCACTAACAGAGTTTTACCGTTTTGCTTGTGACAAACCAGGATCTCAGTCATTAGTTACATCAAACGACTCTATATGAGTTTGAAACAAAACCATAAATGTTCAGAGTAAATGCGGAAGCGATAAACAAAGTAATAAATGCGCAAAACAAACGCGCCCAAAGCTAAGTCAAATCAAAGCAGATAAATAGTTCAAAGTTTGATTTAAATGTTTGCAATAAAAATAGGACCCCAATGCATGCCCTAGTGTACACCTGTGCCTTAGCAACCTGAGAAAACATGTAAAAAAAGTGTCAACACTAGGTTTGTTGAGTTCACAGGTTTTGGTTTGTAATAGCGTTTACCAAATTATATACATTCAATATATATATCAATAGGTAGCTAACCTATGTTCATGTTTACTAAAGCGCTCGAAACTGAAGCTGACTGTTTGTGTTTATGTTTGAATGTCTCCCACCATGTCTATCAACAATGGTACCGTGTTTAGGTCAATATTACACCCGTTCGACCTCCAATCGAGTTAGTGCGACTAACGCGGGTGGGGTTTGTCAAACTCAGTAGTACTACTCAAAATTACCTCGTTATGTTCATATTAAACGGTTCGATGTGTAAGGACTTTCATGATAGAGTGTTACGCTTAGTCTATAACAAGTGATAATGTATGAATTACAATAATCAAAAGTGTTTGCGTCATATTTTCTCCCACAACTTAAAAACAGAAAAGGGGGCCGTGAAACTCACCTGAGTTGTGTAAGCGTATGTAGTTAGCACCACACAAGGATGCAATAAGAAACCACAATTGGATTGCACGCGTACTGTATACGAATGCCCTAGAATTATAATTACAATTGTTAGGGACATGTGGGATTTTGTGACGACGACACGAAAAGATTTGATGTCCTAAGACACACTAATGATTAACGAGTAGATGAACTAATCATCGGGAATCAAAGGATCTTTAGTTTAATAATAAAATAGATGTTGTACGTTCAAAAAGGTCACTGAACACGAGATATTTATATAAAATAAACGTTTGTGTGTTTGTATAAGTTAAATAATAACTATGGTTAATAATATACATATATATATTATTTTAGAATGCGGGGACAATAATTAAGGCGAGTTATAAATAATAGTTTAGGTGTTAATAAAATAACTATGCTATTATTATTATTATAACACCTAAATTAAGATATAAATCCGTTCCCGAGTCTACGGGTGTTTTTCGGTTTCAAAACGTAATTATATATAATTATAATAATATAGGGTTTGATTTTATATAAAAATAATCCAAGAAAAATGCCCCAAAAAAATAACACAGGAGACCGGTTTCGAACTCAGGTCTCCTGTGTGCATGCTCAAGATCTTAACCAACTCAGCCCGCTAGGGTGTCGTGCTAGAACCCAGATCGAATTGGTTTTAACATATTGGTTCCCTGAGTTCTTCCCCCTATCGTAGCCGAAACAAGAATCAGTCCCAAAACCCCTCAAATCGAGCGCGATTTCTCCCGGAAACATAGGGGTTTTGTTAATCGAGGATTGGCGAACCTGTGGGTGTAGTTAATTGCAAAAACAATGATTTTTCAATGGTTAATTTCCAGTTTGATAGACCGAAACCCTAGTTTTAGAACATGAAATCAAATTGAACAATTCTGATAATAATAACTGTTGGATTCATATGGTTTTCATTAAGTTGATGTTTGCGAAACTAATCATATAGTTTAATTGGATTGAGGTTGAGTCTAAGATCAAAACCCACCAAATCGTTTTATGAACAAACCCTAGGTTTTAGATCCTGATTAATCCAATGATGTATGATAAAATTAACATGGGGCTATCAACGAACAGAGGGTTGCGAAACTACCCATGTGATTTAATTGAATTGTAATCGGGTCTAGAATGGGGTTCGATTAAACCGTATATGTTAAGAACCCTAGAATTTGTTCTTGCTTGATTCGATGTTATAAGCCCCAATTAACATAGGGCTTTCAATCTAGACACTGAAACGAAGCTAAGGGTGTGATTAGTTACCAGAATTGATGTCGAATTGATGGCGCCCGACTAAAACACAGCCGCGATATCGATGGGTTGGTCCCCGGCGTTTCCTGCTTCGTCTCTGGTGAACTTGGTGTGTGCAATTGCTTCAAGGGAGTTCGAATGAGGTGTGTATGTGTTCAATTCGTGAGAATAACAGACAATTCGAGCGAATTTGATAGTGGTCGATGATAGGGTCGACGGTTATGGGTTTAATGCCCATAATTGGGTTTAATTCGATTAATGACGATGATTAAAGCTCTAATGATGGTCGTTAATGGTATGAACGTGCATAACAGTTACAAATTCAAACATAAATCGGTTAAGGATTCGAATTTTGGCTCAAAACTCATGGTTTGACTTTACAAAGTCAAACAGGAACCAAAATCACCAAATTTTGACTTCAAAAGTCAACTGAATTAGGTTTAGGCTAATTACACAACTAGTCCCTGTAGTTTTAGTTTAACTATTGACAGAATTAGTCCCTGAGGTTTGTAATGAGTTAACTGGACTAACTGGATTTATGCTAACGGAGTTAACTTTAAATGATCGAGTGTCACAAAGGGACATCGATACTCAAAACCTAAATCCCTTGTGTTGAATCATATATCAAACTCCATAATTAAGTTTATTAAATGTGAATCTTGTTGTGTTGGTGAGAGATAACCCTATCTTGGCATAGTTATTGAGTTGTGAGGATAAACATTATCTTAATATATTGTACAGTTGTGAGAGATCACTATCTTGACATAGTGAGAAGCGTAAAAACCATTATCTTGACATGGTGTGTTGAAGAAGTGATTACTACCTTTAATTAGTGACACCTTATACAAGGTGATCGCTACCTTCTAACTAGTGAAACGTTCATGTGTCGGTGATCCCTTATGTTTAAGTGAGACGACTAATGGAGCAAACTATCGATTAAACCTAGATTCCCAAAGATACACTTGTTAGTATACCGTTATATAGTTGATTATGCTCCATAAAAAGTCGTGGCTTCAAACGGAGATTTTGTAAGCAGACATGTTTTAGTTGAGCAAACTCTTAATCGAACCTAGATTCCCCGAGATACACTTGTTAGTGTACTGTTATATAGTTGATTATGCTCCATGAAAAGTCGTGGCTTCAAACTGAGATTCTGTAACCATACATGTTTAAGGCATGCCTAATTAGACGATACATATTTTAAGAGAGGTACATCGTATGAAGATGAATATTCGGTTTCACTTATATAAGTTGTTAGTAAGTGGCTTTGTCGGATATGTCTACAGCACTTGGTGGGCACACGTTTCACATACGAAAACCCCATTACCATCAATGTTAGACGTAGATGTGTTTACAAGTCAAAATATAAAATAATACCAAAATTTCGATTTTGAAATAAAAAAACGACACATCAACATCAAGTTCATTATGTTAATCTATCGTCACTCGTAATAATAAAAGCATCAATCGTTATCAATTATTTATATCAAAACAATTATTATATTTTAGAAACTATATTCATTATATCCCACAAAACATATTTTACAACTAAGAGTTTCTAGAAATATTTATAAACATAATTAGTTCCATATAGAACTTTAAGAAAGACTAACATAAAATAAAATAACTAATCCATAAAAACCACTTGTACCTTGTGCAAAAATTGTTGTACCACACCAATTGAAGCATCACCGCAGCCAGATCGACTGTTTTACTTTCTTTCTGGGACGCGGGATTCTCACCGTCAAACCGTTCATTCCAACCGTCCTTTTATTTATTTTATCCTTATTTTAATATTTTTAGATTCAAATTAAGTTATTATTTAATATTTTGTCAAACATTCACCTCCATATATATACCCATCCCTCCCTCCCCCCATCTTCAAATCGCATTTTCCGTCTTTTCTTATCCAACTTGATTATTATTTTATAAAGTTACATATTCTCGATAAATCGGCTCAGCTTTTCTAGAGGTATTCACCATCGCCGCCATGGGCAACTACGCTTCCTGCACCTTAACCAAACATTCAAATAGCACAAAAATAATCCACCCCAACGGCGAAATCTGCAAACTCCAGCAACCGATCAAAGCCGCAGAACTCATGATGGAGTCACCGAATACATTTCTAGTGAACTCCAAATCGCTCCGGAATGGAGCTCGGTTCTCTGCCTTAAACGCTGACGAAGATCTAGAGATCGCCTCCGTTTATGTCATGTTCCCGATGAACAGACTCAATTCAGTCGTTGCCACCGCTGATTTGGCGTCACTTTTTCTTGTGGCTAAATCTGGTGCCGATAAAATAGGAAGTGTGAGGATCCGGCCGGAGAACACACCTACGCCGCCTAGGTTGAGCTTGGAGGAAATCGAAGAGCTCTCTTCGCCGGAGTTTAAGCAAATGATTTCAATGTGTAGATCGAAGAAGCCGTTGTTGGAGACCATAACTGAATAACCAATTTGTAACGGTTGATTGTTTTGTTGCCGTGTTTTTTTACGGACATATAGATACAAAATATTTTGTATGTATTCTTTTTTGCTAAAAGCAATAAGGGAATTGCAATTTTTATTAACTCCATATGTAACAATTGATTTTTTTTAGAAGTTGCAATGGAGCGTTATTTTTTTTTTTAACCTTTTATTGTTTATATTTATTGAAAAAACATTTCGAATGTTAAATCATACCGTTTTTAGCAAAAGTGTGTAAATGTTCTTTTTTTCTTCTTTTCTTTAGATTTTTGTCTTTGAAACTAGATGGTTATTTATCTATTTTTTATAATAAATTTTTAGTCTTAGATTTTATGCTTAAAGCATAAAATACAACTATATTATTTCAAATTTAAAGACTAGAAAATACAACATTTTTTTAATTTAAATAATAAAAAAAACTATTTTTTGGACTTAAAAGAACAAAATGACTATTACTCTTATTAAAAACTGTAGGTCGATTCCTACAATTAAGTTTTATGGGTTTATATAGTGGCCACCAAAGTCTGATAATTTGCAAAAGAGCCCTTCCTTCCTCTTTTACTCTCACAGTCCAATGTTGGTCCAGCAAGAGCCCTACACCCAAACCGATTTATTATATTATAAATTCTAATGCCTCTTTTTAAAAATTTACATTTTTAAGAATCTTTTTTTACCCTAAATTATCAATGTACTTGTGATTAAATATATATATCCGGTTTAAGTTATTTAAAGATGTTGAAACCGAGAATTAAAAATTTTAATACTCTCGCAGCATCGCACGTGTTACGCCATTTTTTGTTAGATTCTATTTTTTAATCACTCGATCTTCTTAAAGACGCAATTTTTACAGCGATTAAAGGCACCGCGATGTGGGGTTATGTTTTTTGAAGAGTGTTGGATTCTTTTTTTTAACTTACTCGATTTCTTAAAGTCGTTACGCTTTTTTAAGAATGTTTATTTATTTAATTCCTTTTTATTTGTTCGAATGCATTTTTTAACGTTTTCTTTTTTTTATATGAATTTTTCAATATTATCAGCATTCAATCGACGTACTTACAACGTTTTGACGCTAATTAAGAATTATAATTAGTTTTTATAAATTTCACAAATAAAAAATATCATTTTTCATTAACTTTTTTAATTATAAAAGCCAAGTCACTATTTATATTATCCACATACACATTAAGAATTATAATCGTTTATATAATCCACATAAGGATTAGGAATTTGAAAAAAAAAAAGTTACCTTACACGTCATCAAGAATATTATGTAAGATCGGAAATTAAAACAACAAATGAAAGTTGATTGTCTTTAGAGATAAAAAGTTTAAATGACTTTAATGAAAAGATGAAAAACTTTGTTACTATTCTATAATGTTTTTTCATAACATTAAGAAAAAAAGTTGTAATTATATAAATCACTTTATTTAAAATATTTTAATAACTTGTAAAAAAGCTTCAACAATGTAAAAGAATGTTTTTCAAAATTTGTCCACACTCAAACAATTGAAGTATATCGAAACACTATGTCCTAAACATCATGTTTCGTTGATGTGTGAACACATAAAAGGTAAAGATCTAAACAAGCAACAAACAGAAAACACTACAAAAGATCTCGAACGAATCTCATCAAAGTCATCTCTTACCGGATCACAATAAATTGATAGACTCGTTATTTTGATTTTTTAGTTTCGTGGCTTTAACTATAATTCTAAAAAAACAATAATTCATCAATAACTCGACAACAATATGGGTCGTATGGTACAATACGACCCGTATGTAACAACGTTTAGAGGATCTTATTGTACTTTACAGCCCGTATAGTATTAGTCTGTATTGTAGTATACGTATATACACATAAATGACTGATGTTGCCATCTGCACGCATATCGGGACTCTTCGCGACGAGAAACGGACCTTAAACGGTTGACGCGGTGATATTAACGTGACTAAGCACAAAAAAACGTGGTTAAATAAATTTGCCCCACCATAAACGGTTGAGGCGGTGACATTAACGTGGCTAAACACAAAAAGAATCGTAGTTAAATACATAAAGGAAACCTATGAAGTTACGGAGAGTCGGTTGTGGAGATCGAAACATAGATAAAAGACAGTTAGATAACAATACCGATGTTTTTCAGTTGGTGTCGATCTCATTCTTTATGGTACCAGCACGTCACCGTCAGTCGATATAACCCACGATACCTAAAAAATATGATATCTTGAATACGACTCCGTTTAAAAAAAAAACTATACCGGGACGTCAAGAAAAAAAAATAAACAAAACAAACACGAAAGTTATTAACGAAAAGTCGAATTATATAGACTACATGAAATAAATTCGAAACTTTAAAACTTATGGGGTCAAACTGAAAGTTTAGAATGAGTTTTGAGAAGTGACCAAAGTTGGAAGAAAGAAGTGGTCGGTGACAAAAGTCACCCACACTCTATTTCAGAGTATCTATAATTAGACAATTTCAGGATAATTATTTGGGTTTTATCTTTTTATTAAATTTTCATATTTACAGAACATTTTGTGTTTTTTTAATGTTTTTCTTAGTGTTTAAATTGTTTATATATCGTTTAAATTTTAAAAATTAAATAAAATAAAAATAATACAAGTGTAAAGATTAATTAGTTTTTCTTTTTCTGTTTAATTAATAATTAGTTTTTCTTTTAAAAATTTTATTTCATTCTCTTCTATCCTCCTCTTCTCGCACGTAATCACTAAACCAATAATATATTAAGAACCACGAGTGTCGTAAAATGCATTTGTACATAGTACATTGAAGATAATTAAAGTAGTGGGAGAGAGAAAATGTAGCGGTTACGTAGCCGTCTTAGGTATCACATTCAAAGCACTATGTATAAGTGTATTATGTAGTTCTCAACATAATATTGATTATTAAATATATATATATATATATATATATATAATATTGATTATTAAATATAATATATATAGGGTTAGAATTTTTTTAAGAACTCATAAATATTTGATATCTATACTATATATATATATATATATACATACATATATATATATATATAATACATAGAGAGGATGTATCAAAACTCAAAAGAAAACCAAGAGTTTTTGTAAAAACTCTTAAACTAAATTTGTGACACGTTTATTTTCTTGGCTTTCTTGACATAAAGTATAGCGTATCCGCTTAGTTAACACATCTTTCACTCAAGAAAGAAAAATATAGAAAACAAAAGAGAGATTGGCGAAGAGAGATATCAGTTTAGCACTACATTCGACTCGAATTACGGTCTTTTACAACCCATGGTGGTGATTAATCATTCTTCATTGTTATTTGTTAGTTTCTTTTATCAACTTAGTTTCAATTTAAAAGCTAATTGTAACATCTCTTACTCTAGAAATTTTAATTATTCCTAACATGCTATAAACAACCGGTTTATATTATCTTCTTGATAAAAGGGTATGCATGTATGTGTTGATACTTGAAATTTGTCAATTTTGACGTAAGATTAATTTATTAAAAATAATGTTTTAAATCTTAATTATGCTTTACAAATGGGATGAAATATGTTTGAAGTTAACTAAATTTGGAAATTTGTTCAAATTAGTCAAAATGAAAATCGTTGATCAAAATGGTCCCACTGATAAAAGCTTCAAACTATGTTTTCAAATGAAAACAAAATACAGCCTAAATTTATTTAGTTACACATTTTTGCATCTCTATTTTTCTACTCTTTTAATAATTTGTATTAGTTGATTAATGTCTAAGTTTGTTTTATAGAGTAATATAATATTTAAAAAAAGTTTTAATATTCGGGCATGTTTATACTTTTAACTTACTAGTATTAACTTAATTATATCCAATTTAGAAATTATCTAATTTTTTGTTTTCAGTATAGTTATATATATATAGGGACCGGTTATTGTACAAAGTGATTTTAGCGTACAAAGCGTACGAAGGCACCAGCATGCGACACGTGTTCAGTGGGTGAGGGGTAAATGCGTCCACGTAATAATAACGCATCAACATTTGTATAATCGCGTAATCACGTAATCACTCTCAGCACATCAAAACATATGTATAATCACGTAATCACGCATGTTGTATAATAACATATTTTCATAAATTAATCACATAATCATATAATCACGCAATCACGTAATCACTTTCAGTACATCAACACTTCAAAAAAAAGTCGATTTTTTTTTAAAAAAAAAGTATAGCAAAAATGTACTCAAATTAAAGAGAATAAAATGCTCGATTTTATGGTGTAATTTTTTAAAAAAAATAATGTCTCATAAAAAAGTTATGCTTGTTTAAAAAAAATGGGGGAACTTGTAAAAAGTCAACAAAGGTAGGCTATTCCAATTTTACTTTTTTCATAATATTTTCACGCTTAAAACAATTATCTTTGATCTTAACCATTGTTTTTCTAGATTAACATTTCAAAATGCTTTGTACGCTTCTCACAAAAAAAAATCCTCTATAGTTAATACTTCCTCTGTATATATAATACTAACAATTATCAACTATGAAATTATAAAAATTATATTATGTAGTGGAGGTGCATGATAAAAAGATGATAAAGAAGGTGCATTGTTTTTTTTTAATTTAATTTCATCTCTTATACTATACATAATATACTCTTTTAACCCATTTAATATTTTATAAATTTAATTTTTCTCTGATAACTTTTGTTTATTAACTTAAAAAAAAACTTAATAAGCGGTTGTTTTAATTTTTTACTCTCGACATTCTTGTATAAATTTTGTTGAAGACGGGGTTGTATTCGAAACAGTGTCTTTTTTGGCATCGTGTCGGCACCATGACGAACGGACCAATACAAATCGAACATCGGTATCGTTATCGATATTATCAAAACCAGTACTGGTATTCGTTTTGATGATTTTCAATCGATGTAACAGATTTTGTTTCTTATTAAATATAATGTTTTATAAAATTCTGAATATACTATTACGCAGCTATTTTTATCTATGTTTCATTATAAATTTTATTCAAAACCGAACCGTAACAAACTTGCTCTAAGCGTAACTCTCTCGTTCTAAATGTTTATGCATTTTTGGTAGACCGATTGAACCGGTTGCCGGTTTTCAAAACTACGATTTAGTGGTTCGGAAGCTGAATAACTTCCAGTTCCATGATCCAAACTCCAGTGAAAGTTAACAACCAGAAACCCTGGTGTTCCTTGCTGGCTCGGAGGATCGATTGATCGAACCATGGGAGATCCAATTGTATCTTCGGTAATCAATCTCGTAATGGAGAGATCCACTTCATTAGCGGCACAGGATTTCGCGGTGCTATGGGGCCTCAAATCGGATCTCCGATCTCTACGGACAATTTTCACTCAGATCCAATCGATTCTAGGCGACGCAGAAGTCAAACAGAGGAAGAACAGAGCGTTACAGGATTGGCTGCGGAAGCTCAGAGCTGCTTCGTTCGAGGTCGAAAACGTTTTGGAAGAAGTA
Source organism: Smallanthus sonchifolius (assembly GCA_023525975.1). NCBI lineage: Eukaryota > Viridiplantae > Streptophyta > Magnoliopsida > Asterales > Asteraceae > Smallanthus > Smallanthus sonchifolius. The sequence continues at coordinate 89,267,453 of CM042025.1, forward strand.
TCCACCGAAGCTTTGCTACGAAGGCTTCATGTAGAAAGAGGAATCAAAAACAATGTAAGTACGTTCTTCTCCGCTAGTAATCCGGTCAAATTTCGTGTTAAAATGGTTCAGAGAGTGAGAGAGATAAGAGAATTGTTAGATGCGATTGCCGCCGAGAGAATCAATTTTGAATTGGAAGAAGGTGTTACTAATTCGGAAGTTGTTACTGAGATAGAAACTAGAACAATTAGGTCAATCGGTTATGAGATTGTAGGAAGGGATTATGAGAAGGAAATGATTGTTGAAAAGATATGCAGCAATTTGAACATTCTAGGTCATGAATTTGTTAATGTGTATGCGGTATGGGGCATAGGAGGTGTAGGTAAAACTACACTAGCTCAATTGATTTACAAGGATTCAAGAGTAGATAAGTTGTTTGCTTTGAAAATTTGGTTACGCGTGTCAAGTCATTTTAGCGTAGTTAGGCTGCTTAGAGAAATTTTGAACTCGATAGAAGGCGATTCGTCTGATTTCTCACACATGGAAGTGGAACCATTGCAACAATTGGTAGAAGAGAGATTGCAGAGAAGGAGATTCCTCCTGGTTTTGGATGGTGTTGAAAGTGAGAGCACGAGTGAATGGAGTGGATTCATGAAAGAATTGGAGTGTGGATGCAGAGGTAGTATTATTATGGTAACGACTACAAGCGTGGAAGTTGCTGATATGATGGCTACGCATCCTACATTAATACATCCGCTGAGTAGCTTATCGGAAAATGATTCTTGTTTGTTGTTCAATCGTTATGCATTTGATGTCCAAAAGGAGCTAGATGGTATAGAATTTGAGGCAATTGGTAAAGCGATTGTGAAGAAATGTGAGGGTTTGCCTTTAGCACTGAAGGTCGTAGGAAGCTTAATGTGCCACAAAAGTTGCATAAGTGAGTGGTTATCTGTTCTGCAAAGTGAAGTTTGGGATTTCACGAGTGAGGGGAGTCATATCTTACCATCTTTGAAGTTAAGCTATGACAACCTGCCTGCACACATGAGACAGTGTTTTGCTTTGTGTTCAATATTTCCAAAAGGCCATGAGATGGATAAACAGTTGTTGGTAGAGCTTTGGGTGGCGTATGGCTTTGTTCCATCAAGAGGAGATGCCGACTTGTATGATTTAGGTGAAGAGATTTTCAATTCTTTGGTTTGGAGGTCGTTCTTGCAAGATGTCAAAGAATGCATCTTTGAGGGTTTGACCACATGTAAAATGCATGATGAAATGCACGCCCTTGCACAGTCTGTTATGAAATACGAATGTTCAAGTATAATGTCGGGTGAGATACTGAAATTCCCTGAAGAGGTTCTTCATTTGTCTTCTAATGACATCTTATATTTCTCAAATGAGGTGATGGCGAAAGCAAAATCTTTACGATCTTTAATTACTTTGGGAGGGTTTTCAAATATTGCCACCCCTGATCACATATTTGAGCAGAGGTATCTCAGAGTATTGCATTTAGGATCAAGCTCAGATATGCTAACAAATTTACCAGAAACAGTTGGAAATCTTAAGTTTCTTAGGTATCTTAACGTCTCACGATCAAAAATAGTTGCATTACCTAACGCCATTGTTCAACTCCAAAATCTACAAACTCTGAAACTTACATTTTGTGAAAATCTATGTGAGTTACCTGAAGGCATTAGGTACATGAGAAATCTTCGTCATTTGAATATACACGGGTGTTCCTCTCTTGACCATATGCCACTTGGAATGGGACAGTTACGCCACCTACGCAGGCTCAGCACGTTTCTTGTGGGCCAAGGGCAGGGGGTTCAGATAAGCGAGCTGCAAGAGTTAAATCTTTTAGGAGGAGAGTTTAGCATAAAGGGACTTCAAAATGTAAAAAATGCATCTCAAGCGGAGACTGCTAATCTGAAACGGAAACAGAATATAAACTGTTTAAATCTATCATGGGACTGGAAGAACGACAACAGCAACAGCGACTTACCAGAAAGCAACTCAGAAGAGGTTTTAGAGGCTCTTCAACCCCATTTGAATTTAAAAATGCTAACAATATCTGATTATCAAGGCTCACGTTTCCCAGATTGGATCGCGAGTATGGTCAATCTTGTTAGTATTACATTTGAAAGTTGCAAAAAATGCGAAAAATTGCATTCTCTTGGGAAACTACCCTTCCTTAAGGTTCTTGAACTAAAAGGAATGGATGCTCTTAAGCATCTAGATGAAGACCTATTTCCTTGTTTGGAGAAACTAGTCATCAATGATTGCCCCAATTTGATTAAATTGCCTTATTTTCCAAAACTGAATTCATTACAAATTGTTGGAAGTAATGAGAAGCTTTTTAGATCAATGAGGAAGCTTACAAGTATTAGATTCTTGGAAGTCAAGGGTTTCAAAGAGATGAAATGTCTTCCAGACGACACGATTAGCAATCTAACGGCCCTGGAGGAATTGCTAGTCTGGGATTGCCCGAATCTGAGGTGGTTACCAGACGGGATTCGAAATCTTGAAGCATTAAAGTCTCTGGTTATTGGGGATTGTGAGTTAGTGAAGGTAAGCTGTGAGAAAGGGGTAGGTGTGGATTGGTCTAACATTGCTCATATTCCTTACATTAAGATTGATGATAAAGTGGTGCAGTTATTGGACACCTGAGTGATGAATGTGATGGATGTAAACAGTAATTTTCTTCACTTCTGGATTCATGTACTTCAAGTATATTTCTGAAACCAAAATTCTGTGTTTTGAGTCGACAATATTAATAACTGTGGTACTTGATTTTGACTTTTAAAAAGTCATAATTGTAGAAGTCCAAAAGTTTTAATGTATGAAAAGTCTCAAGTATTTATCAACTGATTTTGTAATGCAATGAACTTTGTTATCATCCGATTGATTCAAATTCGCGTTCACCATGTTTCTAATCTGATCATAAATTTTACTAGCTAACTTAGAACGGTCTAAATGGGCAAGCAGTAACTTCTGATATGACCACCATCGCCGTTGCCATAACCTCTACCGCTGCCACAACCGGGTCGCAGCGAACACCATTACCTACACCACCGGCAATATGACCACACGCGCCATTGCCTCTGCCCATCGTCGCCATAGAAACAAAAATAGTGAGTGAACACACTGACATTTTTTTTTCTAAAATGACTCTTTTCTACCTGTTTTGCAAGGCTTAAGAAATTTAGACACAATCGATCTTGACTAAGATACAAATTATTATGTAGATATGGACATTGGATTTTCTGATATCCAGACAAGATTGTGAAAGTCCTGTGAAAATGAAGCATGGAATGTAAAATTATGGTGGAAGCTGCAATATCTAAAACATATAACCAATGCAACAACACAATGACTGAAAACATGCAACTATAAGTCTATAACATCCATTGTATTCAAGATTAACAAATAAACTCCTTTAAATAATCTTTGCCTGTTCCGAATTTAGCCACCAAACTTCAAGAATAGATATCGGTTATTGTAAGCTCATGATCTAATACAAAATTATGATATACACCCCAGTTGTACCAATAATATTGATCAAATCTGTATATATACCCACTGTTCCTTCATAGAGCTTTTCTGATTCATAATGATTTTATTGTTTTCCGCTGCCACATTGCAGTGTCGGGATCAAACCTCAGTTCCCAAGTAGGCCAGTAGTGCAAGTCCTGTTTCAATGTTAGCACACGCGGCTTCCCGTTGAGGTGCACCGTTTTTAAACGGACGAATTCCCCATTTTCTATTTCCTGTTTACACCATGAAATGTGAATTAACTCTCGATAGTATAAACAATAACATTTTGGTGTACCTGGAACAATATAATTTACCTTTGTTACATTTACAAAGGCTTCAAGATTAGGAGTTGGTTTCCCATTAACTTCTACAATCCATTGAAGAGCGTAAAGACCGTATCTATGCACCGGACTCCCATGAGACCACCTGAAAATATAACCAAAATCAACCCGTTCATATATAACTGGGTAGAATTTGGATTAACCTATGCTATTTAACCCGTTTAATAAAAGGGTTGGGTTTGGGTTGACATGTTTAACCCGTTTATTACTACCCGTATAACATGTTTACAACTTGATTACACCACGTCAAGCCGTTTGACCTGTTTTAGATAAATGGGTAAAACATCTTGTGTTCAGGTTAACACGATTTTAAGTGTGTCCAACTTAAGGTTGACACGAATACACGGGGTCGTGTTCTGGCTCATTGATTCATCTCGCCAACCCGATACAATTACCACCCCTGCTCGAAATTGCCATGTGTACAAGAAAATGAATAAACGCATACCTTGTCACGTAAACACCATGTCCTTCATCAGGCAGAAAACCGAGAGCCCGCACTGCTGGGTGAGGATCCTGTAGAAAACACCCACACCAATTAATGACACGCATGGTTCCGTTTCCATCTCTCACATCAGTTCCCACAAGTACATCAATTTCAATCCCCTGAGAAATCACAAAGAACCATCATCAACATCTCTTTTCATTTCTCGAACATGTGGACCAATAATAACTTCCCACATCAGCTAACCTGGCGAAACACGGTCAACTCAAGTTTTCCTTCCATGTCATCACACAGATTCAAGGCTTGACACGCTTCTTCAACATCACGAAAACACATAACCGGCTTTTTATTAATAGCCAACACCATATCACCTTGTGTTAATAGATTTTCAGCTTTAGACCCTGCTAAACAACCTTTGACCCGTAAGACTTGACGTCTAACGGGATCTTGTTTCACAAGAACTTGGATCCAGTGGTCACTCAGTCCAAAGCTTCTAGCCTTTGAAAGCAAAGTAGGATAAAGCTCAACCTCCAAAATCCTAACCAGAGGCATTGGTCTTTTAATCCCATTTATGAAAAGAGGTTGTCCTTTTGCACCAGATATTATCTTTTCAAGTATTTGGCTTATTGAATATATAGGGATACCCCTAACAAACTGATGATCTTCAGATGAATTAGCCCCATATTTCAGCTGCAAATAAGAAATATTATCAGTTCAGTTCTTAGGAGTGTAAACGAGACGAGCTACTCGAGATCGGCTCGCTTAAAACTCAAATCGAGCAAAGCTTACACGAGCTTGAGCTTAAATTAGGGCTCATTTAATAAACGAGCTCAAGCCCGAGCATCCCATCGAGCACGAGGCTGGCGAGTCTAAACGAGTCTTTTATTTACATAATTTCTATTTAATATATTAAATATGAATTTATATAATAATTATTATTTTATATAAAATTATGATAAAATTATTAAATAATATATATATTTTGTTTAAAGGCGCAGAATAAAAAAACAACACCAGAACTCATGGTTTTTGATCAAACCCTCATCGACCTTTTTAGTAATCAATAAAAGCACACCAACTACAATACCGACTCCTCTTTATAATAAGCTAATACCTTAATGACCAAGTCTCCTAATCCTATCTTTGGAAATTATTCTTGACACCATACCATAAACAGATGTTACCAAATACTAAACAACACCAAATAAAAGATAATTACCAACAACTAATAATAACCCTAAATAATCAACCAAGTAACCTACTCCAAACTGGACTGACCCAAACATTGACCCGTGACCCATTCTGTTACATGTGAACAAACCCGATTAAGTCCAACAATGATATATAAAAAATTATAATTATAAATATATATATATATAAGTAATTATAAAAATATATAAAAAACATAATTAATAAATAATAAACGAGTCGAGCCCGAACCAAGCTCGAGCTCTAGAAATGGAGCTCTAAGCGAATTGAGCTCGAGCTCTCTTAAACTAAACGAACCCGGGCTCGGCTCAATTACACCCCTATTCTTACTCATGAAAAAGTCAAAAGAGTACAAACCTGAGTTGAAAAGCTTCCCCATATGGCTTTAACCCTTCCTTGCTCATCAGTTAGCACTCCTGAAAAACTGCTCCCAAAATCTGCAGGCAGAAAGTCGATAAATAGCTACAAGTTCAAGATATAAATAAATAAATAAAGTGTGTGTGTTTTAGAACAGGTACCGGTGTCGAGCTCGATTACTTCCATGTTGGTTGCTCTGTAGCGTGGAGAGTCGGCTGAGCTAATGTTTAGGGCAGCAAACGGGTTTGTAACCACAGATTTTCTAGATGTTGCCTGTAAACTCCTACTTAAGCCCACTAAATAGACAGATTCGCCCCGTCTTAATGCAGGTTCTGAAATTAATTGACAAAATGTAATCAACATTCATATGGAATAAATTATAAATATAACAGAAAACGTAATTAAAATTCATATTAACATGCCTGGAAGAAGCTGAGCAGCTCGCACTGCAGAAGCCCCTGCAGGTCCTAGTGCAGACGGGTCATATGCAACAAGAGCATAGTTGTGAACGGGATGGAGAAAGACGACCTAAAAATCGAGATAAAAGTCAATTAAAGTGGAATTGATAATAATCAGGCTCGAATAAGACCAAAAAGAAAAGTCAACCTCGCCGGGAATTTCCACTGGAAATGCAGCAAAGGAAAGCATAATATCAGATGCTGATATGGCAACGGTGTTCTTGTCGACTGCAACCAATCCCATGTCTTCAGAATGATGTATGACCACCCCGGTTCCAAAAAAATGCTGTGAGTGGACCCCATCAAGCATGCATGATGTTGGTACAAATACCTCAAACATGACAAGTGTAGGCTCTATCTCACGCTCAGCAACCGAGCCATGCGGGTCCGTCAAAACCGCATCTTCCTGAGATCTTGGATCTTCATAGTTGTCAACCATATTTCCATCTTCACTTACTCTCCGTTTTTTAACTCCACAGTCAGATTCATCTTGATCATGTGGTTCAGTTTTTAAACTTGTTTCCATACTTATAACACCATTGACAGATTGTTTACTAACATCTGGCAGAGCCGGTTTTCCTATCCAGAGACCGGAATCATCATTGCGAGTGTAAATCTCAGGGGCGGGATACCATTCATGCCGGTCCATAGTAACTAGAACAGACTGCAGCCCAAAGATACCAATTTGTCAGGTTTTAAGAACAAGCACACATGACATCTGTTGATGATATAACACTGCATGTATGATATATTACCTTCCTCCTATGACGATCCGTGTAGCTTATATATTCCAATGGAACCCTAGCTCCCCTAGAAAGTGTAGATAGAACCCTGATAAAGTCTTCAAGGTGTGAAATCTCTTCACCTGCAAACTTCTTTATAATGGCATGCCTTGGAACTCCAGCTCTATAAAGCATATAACTGTACACACCACAATAAATCTATTTAAATGAAGAATTCTACAAATTTACTTTGAGCAGAATCTGTAAAAGAACATACCCGGGTTCCGAGACATAAATGAGACCACATTGAAAGCGGAAATTCCTAGCCTGTTTAAAAAAGAAAACCGGTTTAAAGCTTTTGTAGGGGTGTAAACGATCCAAGCCACTCGTGAGCTACTCGAGACCGTCTCGCTAAAAACTCGAATTGATCCGAGCTTAAACAAGGGGCTTGAGTTTATATTGGGGCTAATTAATCAACAAGCTTGAACCCGAGCTTCACATATCGAGCTCGAACAGACTAGTTAACCTAAACGAGCCTTTTATTTGAATAATGTTTATTTAGTGTATTAAATATATATTTGTATAAGAATAATTATTATATATAAAATTATGATAAAAATAATTAAATTATATATGTTATGTTAGATATAAAAATTATAATTATAATATATATAAAAAAATATAAATAAAATAATAAAACTATTAATAAATAATAAACGAGCCTAGCCCGATCCAAGCTCCACCTTGAAAAACTACTCATGAGCCGAGCTCAAGCTTTAGAAATAGAGCTCTAAACGAGCCAATCTCGAGCCCGAGCTCTCTTGAGTTAAACGAGCCGAGCTCGGGCTTAGCTCGGTGTTTACACCCCTAAGGTTCTATAATAAGAGGAAACAAGGGAATGATTCCAAAATAACAAACAAATTTAAAGATAATCAGACCAACCTGTTGATAGGAAAGAGGGTGTATCACAGCACCACTAACTTCCAAGAAGTAGTTTGGAGTTATCGAGTGCAAGTCCTGAACCTGAAGATCAAGATAGCATACAGGTTTGAAAAAGATAATGATAATGATATTGAACGTATAAACCAAAATATAGTTTGGGTCAAAAGTGTAAAAAGTCTAGAGTACGTTTTAGTGTCATATGTATCTTTAGGGAGTCTAAGGGCTAGTGTGTAAATATGTCAAAGTCAAAAACGGTTGTGTCGTTCTAAACGACGCGTCTGTTGTAATTAGGGTTATAAAACACCCACAAAACCGTATGTATGCAGTTGATCGATTATAAGCAAAGTGTGAACAAATTCGTGAAATTCAAATAGCAAGATCATCAATTTCATTTGTTTGTTTGTTCATCAATTTTGTTCTTGATTGCCATCAAATGATATCAATATAAACACAGAATCCAAAAATTCAAGTAGCTTACTGTCAATTGAACAGTAAAAGGTTTGCCACCTCTTTCAAGTTCTAACTCAACATTTTGGCCAACACTGTCATCAAGTAGAGACTCCATTTTCAGAAACTGAGTAACAACCTGCATCAAAATTTGGAGCAAGTCAAATGGTAAATTTTGATTTTAATCTATGTTAACATGCATATAAAGTGTGTTTTATAATTTATAGCACAAAGAATATGCACCTCTTTGTTCATGCGAACAAGCACATCACCTGGCTCTAACTGCTTATGAGCGGGCCCACCCGGCACCTACAGAATACTCATGATGTTATCAGCTGCGAACATACTGATGAACGTATACAATCTAGTAATTCACTGATAGAAGTGAAAAAAGACTTACTACAGAATCAACTACAAGCATTCCAGTTTCGCTTAAGGGAGACGCATGGCGCACCAACTAATTTAATCGATAACTAAGATTAGGGTTCAGAGAGAACAAGAAAACCAAAAATACCATAATAATAATAATAATAATAATAATAACAGTATAAATAACAATAAAATAATTAAAGAAAGTGATAACCTGCTCTGTTTCACTTTGCAAACCAAGGCGACGGGTCTCATCAAATCCTTTGTGGAGAAATGTTGCCTGTATCAGACATATCATGCAACATTAAACATAAATAGGTCTAGGTATGTACTATGTCGAGACAAAAACCCACAAACCTGAAGTGTACCACGGAGGATTGTAACAGCCTCCCATTTATCTTGAAAAGAATTTCTTCCTTTCTGCAAGAAATTCAAAGCCCTAACCACCTGTAAGGTCACACAAAAATGTTTTTTTGTGAACTTGACATTGCTTCTTCAAAACATTACAGAAGAAGACAGTTTGATGATGCTGAGCTGGATATAGAAATAAAATATGTATATTATTTATTTACTCGTTCTAAAGGTAAGAAAAATGCTGAAGCACTTGAAGACTTGCTGCCAGCATTCAAGGCAACTGCTCGTCCTTGCCAATCGATGACTGGGGAACCACTTGAACCACCTTTAGTACCTGAAGCCGCCTGATGTAAACACAGAAATTAAAAGAAACAAAAAAAAGTCAATTTATTTTAACAAGACTGAGTTGCATCGATCAAATTTGGTATCAATTGTCTGCACAGAAACAAAAAAAAATTCTACACATTTCTATGAACTTGAGTTGCAACAAGCAGGTTTGCTAAGATATACCTACAACAGAAAATTCAACAAACAACAATAACATTACATGAAAGGAAATCTTTTTATGGGCCATGTAATAGGAAATGATAAAAGAAAAGAGAAGGTAGGACAAAAACAAAAAATAATAATAAAAAAGGGTCAGTAATTGTGCAGAAGTCTGCAACAACATTTTTGCTTAACCTGCATGTAGAATGTATTGAAATCGTTGTAGCCATCCCTGCAGCAGGCAAAAGACTTTATAGTTAATACTTCATACATAGTGGTAAAACTGTCATATATTTTAAGCTAGGTTTTATTCTACATATAACTGAATGTAAATCGTATCAGTTTGATGAAATTCAGATACATAGACAAAGAGATGTTTAACATCAGCTGACTACTATTCAAATATCATGTAGTCACAATTACTCTTTATTCCCTGCTTTTTTAGTTGAAGTACACATGAGATACGGTATAAGTTTCTTTACCTCATTTAGTACTCCCACTGCAAAGTTATAAGATTTTTTACTTAAAAATTAATGTTTCCATAAGCAAATGAGAAGCATAAAGTGTGGTTCCTATGATGCTGCACATTGTATACTCTGCAAAGGAATCTTTTTTTTATGTAACAATGAGAACCTGTCACCGGAAAATTCACGGGGCCGCACCAATACCCCACTAACCAATGGAACTAGGTAAAACGCAGCTTGCGCTAGGCAAGTAACCTTCAAGGGGTTAATGGCAGAAACCAGCGGAAGTTGGATTCATACCTCTAGAGGGAAACTGCACAGTAATCTTGTGCTCAACATAGCCACAAATGGTTATGATCAATAAAAGAAAAGACAAAAAGTGATTGATAGTTGCATATTCATTACTAGGTTAGAAACCCATGTATTACACGGGTTGAATAAAGGAAATATTATATAGTTAGTAATGAAGATTTAGGAATTATAAGATGATATTTTGAGGTAAGATATGATTGAAATTACTTTAAATGGTTACTAATTATATCTACGATTGAGGAATATTTATAGTACCAGGATTGTGAAAAAATAAGCGGGAAAAAGAATCTTGGGCTCAAACAATTGTGGCACGTGGCGCAACCAGTTACTTATTTATTAGGTATAGATGTTAGGAATCAGATTCGGTAGCGCAGCGGACACAACACACAAACACTCTTAAACGAAAAGAAGAAAGCAATAAACGACACAAGGATTTATAGTGGTTCGGTCAAGGTGACCTACATCCACTTGCTGCAACTAGGGTTTACTTTTATTGAAAGGTGCTACAAGAATTACAATTACAAGACTGAGATATATATAAGACAAAATTAGGTTAAACTAAAATAGGTAACAATGGGTTTTAGCCCATTAGGGCCGGCTGCCCTATTTCCCTTAATTCCAGCTGTAACAGGCCCAAAGGGGAGCCCAGCCCGGCCCAAACGCAATAGCTTTCATAACCCAACAATCTCTCACTTGAAAGCTTTGCCCATACAAACCATCCAAGTCAACTCAGCACCAGTAACTCCAATAATCTTTATAATCAAGTCCTCCAAGCCCAAGCTAAGACTCCATGTCAAACCCTCCTAGTTGCAGCGGCCCTTATCATCAGTTACCTGAAAGGCCCGTTGAAGCTCCACCGAGCTTCAACCCAAAACCAGTCATACCAGACCCAGCCGTGATTATCTCCACCACCGACCCATCTTCTGTCTCAACCGACTTGCACGTTCCGCCGGCTCCATAGATGCACCGAAGACCATCATCACTCTCCAAATTCAGCAAACAATCCTCAGGAGAGACTTTCTCATTCGGATTCTTGGTTTTCAAAACCCAACGGACTCTTGGAACTGTACCCGGAACACATCCCGTGCTCCCACTGTTCCCAAACCCCCTGACTGGTTTCACCCTCCGAACACATTCAACTGACATCTCAGTAGCTCCAGGCTTCACGTTTGCAAAGTGAACCCTCTTAGTGTGAGATTCAGTGAACCGGATTTTATCACTCTGAACCGGGACGGTCACACATCCCTCAGCAGGTACCTCAACTAAATACAGTGATCCTCGTTTTTCTCCCCGAGCAATAACGAGATTTCCATCTAACACTTTCCACTTCCAAACTTGACATCCAGTCCCTGTTCATCCAATTGACTAACAGAAATAAGATTCATCATCAGACCTGGAATTACCCTGACGTTTTGCAAGTTCAATGCAGTTCCTAATGGAGTCTTCAGATTAACATCTCCCATGCCCGTAACCTTTAAGGTTTCACCATTTCCTAGTCTTACCTGTCCAAAATCACCTTCTTTTAGATTCACCATTGATTCACTGCTGTGCATAGCATGAATCGATGCTCCTGAATCCATGACCCAAGAGTCCACACTGATTTCCACACTACAAACCAGTACATCATCATAACAGACGACCTCAGTAGTGTTCACTTCAGCAGACTTTTCCTTTTTGGCCTTTGGACACTGACTCTTAAAATGCCCAACTTCTTTGCAGCCCCAACATGTGACAGTCTTAGGAGTTCTGGATGCACTCCTACCCCTGCTCCCACTTTCCCTGTTATTCTCTCTTCCCCTGCTTACACTTAACAATTCAGAAGAAGATGAGCTACCTTGCTTCCTGCGTCTTACGTCTTCTCCAAGAATCAAATCTCTCATCCCTTCAAATGTAAAACCACTGGGCCCTGTAGAATTGGTAATAGCAGTTACCGTTCCGGACCAGCTATTCGGCAGTGAAGATAACAGCGCCAGACCTTGAGTTTCATCATCAAACTTGATTCCCACAGAACTCAATCTGGACAAAAGTGAATTTAAATTGTTGATATGTTCTGTCACGTCTCCTTCCTTCATCATAGTCAAGAAAAATTCTCTCAACAAGAACAGTTTATTTGCCCCCGACGATTTCTCATACATGTTTGACAGAGCTGTCATCATGCCACGAGTCGTGGTTTCCTTCATGATGTTGAACGCGACACTCCTTGTCAAAGACAATGTAATAGCCGCCTTGGCCTTCTTGTCCTTCGAATTCCAAACATCTTGACTAATCTTATCAGTTTTTTCTTCCAATGCCACATCCAAGTCCCTTTGACTCAACAGAGCTACAATTTGCATCTTCCACCATGCAAAGTCCGTCCCGTCGAACTTCTCAATCTGTACCTTCCCGTCCTCAGCCATCTTAATAGCAAACAGAAAACAGATAAACGAACTTGAACACGAAAAAAAAACTTAACCCGTCGACTCAAGGGTTAGAACCCTAATCGGCGATCAACCTGGCAGCAACCCAAATCAACAGCGACCAGAAAACCAGCCACCACAGTCCCGGTGACCAACAGTTTGTCCGGCGGCTACCCCAAAACCCTAATCGAACCCGCTCTACACTTCCTCCCTTCCTGCGACAGTGATTAGCAGCCAAAACAGGCTCCAATCAGCCCTGTTACAGCCGAACAGAAGCAGAACAGAAACGGAACAGCAGCAACAGTCAGCGACTAGATCTCCAGCGACAAAAACAGCCGCAAAAAATCGAAACAGCAGCCCTTGCGGATCGTTTTTCCGTGCGAAAACCGTGTGTAACAACGAGCCAAAGCTCTGATACTAGTTGTTAGGAATCAGAGTCGGTAGCGCAGCGGACATAACACACAAACACTCTTAAACGAAAAGAAGAAAGCAATAAACGACACAAGGATTTATAGTGGTTCGGTCAAGGTGACCTACATCCACTTGCTGCAACTAGGGTTTACTTTTATTGATAGGTGCTACAAGAATTACAATTACAAGACTGAGATATATATAAGACAAAATTAGGTTAAACTAAAATAGGTAACAATGGGTTTTAGCCCATTAGGGCCGGCTGCCCTATTCCCCTTAATTCCAGCCGTAACAGGCCAAAAAGCCGAGCCCGGCCGGGCCCAAACGCAATAGCTTTCATAACCCAACAATAGATTCACTAAACATGTAATGTAGACCACAAGAATAGAAGATTAATAGATAACTTAACCAGTATAAACACAATTTGTCACATAAAAGAGGAAAATATGGTGCGGTACATACTTTTTATAATGTGGAGCATCTCTATCCAGACGAGCAAGGGTACCAGCCAAAATAGAGACCTATAAATTCAGACCAAAAGTAAACAATAGTACACATGAAGAATATTAAACAGATGGTACCTAACATAAATTAAGCTGCTTACGTAGAAATTAAATAGCATAGTGACAGCACAGTCCCAGATCACTTTCATTACTAACTACTCTAATTTCAAGAAGCAAGTAATAATGTACATGTAGAATATTATATACCTTCTCTCCACTATCATTACCAACAACTCTAATTTCCAGGCCAACACAAGCAGCATCTGGAGCAAGAGGGATCTCCTCATAGCTTAAAAATTGTATTGCAGCGGGATCATAACGAAAGAATCCAAAATCATGAACCTAAAAATTGGAAAAGAAAAATGTTAGTATCATGCACAAAAAAACATCTATTTAGACCCAAAGATTCAACAATACACAAATCATACTTAACGAAAAAAAGAGCAGGTGCATAATTTGAAATTTTATACAAGAATTATGTTGACTAATAGAGCTTAATGATGTTTCGGTGTTGGCAAGAGCTGACAGTTTATTGGTTAGCATATGGTATCAGCTCAGGGCAGATTTAGTAATTAGTACTGGTTGCTCTATGTTAAAGAACCTACACTGATGATTTCTAGTCTAGGGGTGGCAATCGTGTCAGGTTGGCGAGTTAAAATTAATGAACCCGACATGGTCATGTTCCATATACTTGCTCGACATGGCCATGTCCATTAATTGCTTTTTGTCAAAGACAACCCTGACCCGGAGACACTTAAAACCATGTAACACGAACGCAACTCATTTATATAAACGGGTCAAACAAGCTGGCAAGTCAAAAAGAGTTGACGAGTTACAAAATGGGTTGTAATCAAGTTGTAAATGGGTTAAATGGGTCGTATACGGGTTGGCATGTTGAACTTAAAAATTAATATTTCTAATTTTAATTCTAAACAAGTCAACCCGTTAAAATTTTAGTACAAGCCAAGCATGAGTTGTATATTAGATGGGTTGGACAAGTCAACCCAAACATGACATGTTTATTAAACAGGTTACACTAGCCAAACCAAAAGCCCATTATTTTCGTGTCGGTAAAATAAAATCCAACAACTTGATGGCAACAATTTTCGTTTCTGGAAAATGCAGATATTTTGGTTTCTAGAAAATGCAGATCGAAGATCACTTGTTCTAGAAAAAACTGCATGAACCAATCAAAACCAGAAAAGATCGAACAATTCTAAGTGTGGTCAGGATGTTTAATGTTTACGGCGAAGACCGTTGCTTACAACACCATCAATGAAAAGACTACCTACGGATTGATCAAGACGTTGTCTAAATCCAAGTCCCCAACATGGATGAAAAGCCATCGGCTTCAAATAAAGGTTTCTTGGTTCAACATTTCGGCGGTTGAAGATTAAGGAAGGTGCTTTTGTTACGGATCATGTGAACGAATTCAATACGATACTATCACGATTAGTTTATCTGAATATCACATTCGATGAAGTACAAACACTCTTATTGTCTTATTTGCCCGAGAGTTGGGCTCGTTATTGCAATTTGGAGTCTAGAACTACTAAGCTTACTTTTAAAGATGGCAATGGGTTCTATGAGTCATGTGTTCTTGGCAAACAGAAGAAGGCTAGATGGGATTTATACTAATGTTTGTGACTATGTCAGTTTCATCAATAGGAGGATTCAAGTAATACGTCACATTCATTGATGAATCCACAAGAAAGGGTATGGGTTTGCTTTCTGAAAAATATATAGCAGATTAAGTGTCTCAAGTTAGATAATGGGGATGAACACATCAACAAAGAGATTATCAATTATTGTGCCAAGAATGAGTTTAAGATACTGAAACAAGTTCCAGAAACACATCAGCATATTAGAGTTGCTAAGACAATGAACATAACACCAAATGAAAGGGAAACGAGCATGAGGGTTGTTCAGGTTACATAAGAGGGTTGTTCTTTTAACCACTGAAGCAAGCAAAGAGCTCATATGGTTGAAGAGTTTCCTATCGTACTTGGGCAAAAAAACATGAAGACGGTGTTCTTTATTGTGACAACCAGAGTGCGGTTCACCGTGCAAAGAATCTAGGTTTCCAGCAAGACAAAGCACATTCATTTGAGATGTCATTTCATCAAATAACTGATTAATGATGGTATGTTTACTAAGGTGGTGACAACAGATAAATCTTGGGAAACAAGTCTTAACCCTGACATCTCATTGCAATTGTAAGTTGTATTGTACTGAGTTCAACCATAGATGGTAATGTATTCCTGTGTTCCTTATTGTTTTAGACTTTTAGTTCTTTATTTGTTATTATGGGTGTTTCTTGGGTCGTGTGTTTCCCAACAAACTAGTCCTAATGTTGATAAATGAACATCAAGTTATAGAGGAGGTCATTCCACATGTTTTATGAGACCAATTGGGCTTCAATTCAGTAACAGAAAGACAAAGTGAAAAGATAACAAAATGGTAGTACTCTAACTTTTGAAGCACAACGAGTTTGAATGCCTACAAAGATAACCAACTCACCGGATCTCTGTAGATTGGATGGACAGGAATCTCTTCTCGATTTACAAACATAGCTTCGGCTACTACAGGACCTAATAAATTAATGATCAATCAAGAAAAGGTTACAAACTAAAAGGAAAACTTTACAATGTCACTCTATAACACTAAAAAGCATTAAAATAAAAACATTTAAACTTTATAATGTTGAATCTTAGAACCCTAACTTTAATTTGGGGGAAAATGGCGACTAACCTGGTTTAACCACATGACGATTGGTGAGTATAATTCCGCGGCTCTTGTCAACAACAAACCCCGTAGCGTAGCTTGCACATGCCGATTCGGTATCAAACGCGCGGCAGCCGGTGGTTCGGAGCACTACCACCGCCGGAACCACCTTCTGCAGCGCCTTCCTCCAATCCTCAGCGGTAGCTAGGTTTTCTTTGAACGGAGGATCGATTTCCATAGACAGTTCATCCTTCACCCCCGAAGGCTCTGATACTAATATTTCCGATGATTCGCCCATCTCCTGTAGTATTTAGGAATTCAATTCAGGCGATGATTATTGACTCGTGATTTAGGGCTAATGTGTTGTGTGGTGTGGCGTATAAGGCGATCTGTTTTGAAGATCTTATGAGTATATACACACAGAATTAACTGGTAATTATGAGCCGGTGTGGCCGATTGCCGGTGTACGATGGCCGGTAGCCGGTGGCCAAACTCCGGTGACAGAAAAAAGAGTAGAGAGAGATTGGGAGTTTACAATTGACTGACAACGACATGACATGTTTGCCTTTCAATTGGACTTCTGGGCTTCGGAGTTGGGCCTCGGGCATAGAGAGAGATGTAATAATAGCCCAAATGGTGGGTGGTTTGGATTCTAGCCTGCCTAGAGGTCCATAAACCGGTTTTTTCTCAAACCGGTTCGGGTTTGGTCAACAAAAATCAAACTGGTTTTTGATCAAACCGTCGGTTGAAAATCGGGTTAAAACCGGTTTTTAAGGAGGGTTTGACTGGTTCAGTTAAGAGTGTTGAACACAGAAGTATTTGGGCTTTTATTGGGCCCAATGGAGGATTTAATGCTTTGTGGGTATACTAAAACTGTCTATGGTAAAGATAGACTTGCACAAAAACCGGTTCCGGGACCAGGACCTGAACCGGCCCGAACCGGTTTCGGTTCCTACCAGGCCCAAACAAGAACCGGTTACTACCCGATTGTACCCGCAGATTCCAACCCGGTTCCTAGATTTTTCCACTCGACCAGTTCCTACCGGAACTGAACCGGACAGGTTCCTACCCGGACCCGGCTATAACCAATTCCTACCCGGTTCTAGCCGTTAAACACGTTTTTTTTTTAAAAGAAACGTTTTTTAAACATTTTTTAACGGTAATATTACCGTTGGAGCCTCGTTTTGACCGTTTTTTTTTGTATTCTAGCCCCCCTAAGTTAGTATAAATAGATGTTGGATAATTGGTTGAGTACCCAACTTAAAAAAACAAAACCGAGCGAAAAAAAACACAAAAAATACTCATTTTACTTTCATTCCCGACTTTCTACTCTCAGTGGTTGATAACGTTGCTGGTATATCTGTAGCAGTGATAAAATTTATTCCTGTGAATAGAAACCCGAATATTTAGCAATATTTTGATCTTTGTGACGTCAACCGGGGCGAACAAGGCTCGTTGCAAGTTGTGCGGGAAGTTTTTTCAAATGATTCAAACTCAGTCTTACGGAAACACTTATACAAGTACTGCAAGTTGTACCGGGTATGCTTTCACAAGGCTCGTTCAGGAACCGAACCGGACCCGACACCGACCCTACCCTAACCGGTTCCACCGGGTAAGCTTTCCCAACCCTAAAACCGGTTCCGGCCCCGGTTCCGGTTCCGGTCCCTACCCGACAAAAAACAAACCCGGTCCACCAAGAACCGATTAAGAACCGGTTCCGGTTCTTGGGCCCAACCCGGTTTGTGCACCTCTAGGTCAAGACGTGTGCTAAAGCCCAAAAGAAATTACTTTTACTATGTTTATAACGAGTAGGTTAACCCGCGCGCTGTGGCAAGGCACACGTTAAATTGGCTCGTTTCGAACGTGAAAACCGGACAAAAATAGCATTTAGATATCTTTGGAAATCACGAAATAAATGAAAAAAACAAAAACAAAAAAAAATCGTTTAACAAAAATATAAAACGTGTGAAACCGTCGAGAACGAAAAAGTAAACAATTAAAAACCGGTTAAAAAAGGTATAAATAAAGAGATAAAAAAAACTAAAATTAAAAAACGACGTGTTTTACGTCGATCGAAAACAATAAAAACAAATAGCAACGTGATTTCCAATAACACCGACAACGAGCACTGATGTGGTCCGTTATGTATCGATTCGGTTCATGAAAGATCCGGGACTTGGTATAGTTTATGATGAAAAAAAGTGTATTTACGATGATTTCATCACAAAAATGTTGTACGATATAGCCTGGAAAATAAAGTCGTGTTTTACTTCGACCGAAAACCATAAAAACGAACACCGAAACCGGTTATGATAATACCAATACTAGCAACGATGTTGTTCGCTGATTATCGACGAGGTACCGAAATGGTAACGGTACTCGCTATAGCTTACGACAAAAAACTACTCGTTTTTTAATACAACTTCACTTTTGAAAAAAATTATATCGGAATGTCGACAAAAAAATTTGAAGACAGCCGCACATTCTGCTTTTTTAAAGAAAAGTAAACGAACGAAAGTTGTTATAGGTAAACGAAAATAATAGAAAATGAAACAGTTTAAAAGCGTATATTACATCTTAGTATAAGGGTGAAAATAAAAATTAAAAAAATTAATTCTTTATCATATGTAATGACCAAAATGCAAAAAAAACATATGAGGGTAATTTGGTAATTGAACATAGGGATGAGCATTTGGTAGCAAGTACGGTACCGATAGATTCGGTACCGGTACCCACTTTTTCATAAATTTGGTACCGGTATTTTCAGTACCGATACCATGTAGATATGAAAATTTTGTAACGGGGTACCATATCGAACCGGTACCGTACCAATAAATTCGGTACCGGAACCGGTGCCCATTTTTTAATAAATACCGGTACCGATCTCATCCCTAATTGAACATGATACTCAAATGTATGTTACATGTAACGACCAAAATGCCCAAAAAAAAACAAAAAAAAACATATGAGGGAATTTGGTAATTGAACATCATCCTCAAATGTATGTTATATAATTTCCTTTATTTCAGCCATACTTTTATGGCCATTTTTTTATTTTCAAATTTGTAGTTTGTTTGGTTCTGGTTTTATTTTCCTCTTGGGAATATGTCCCGAGGATAAATAGAATGCCATTGTTTGTGTTGCTTTTGTTTTTTTAGAGTTAATTACATGGATCCTTATGGTTTGGTCAAATTATGGATTTAATCTTTAACTTTAAGAAATACGGGTTTGATCCAATAAACTTTCATTTTGTTTCACTGATAGTCCCTAGAGTAGATGGTGGTTAACTTTCTCAATTAAGTTGGTATGAAAAGATAAAAACGCCCCTTAATAAAAAAACAAAAACAAAAAAATTAAAAAAACCTAAATATAATTGGGCACACCTCTTTGATATGTGAAACCTCCTTCCCCTCCACAAGTCTTCTCCTTCACCTTCACAACAGGAACAATTAATCCTCAATCAGATACAAAAATCTTACTAGAAGTTCGAAATTAAATTTTGCACTTATCGTGAATTTGTTCATTCACAACTACCACAGCAATCATTTTAATGAAATTGGAAACAAAACGATGACGGAGACCGGTGAAATACGATTTCATCGACCAAAACTGATATTTTAGGGCTAAACTGTGATCTAACCTCGTTGCTGCTCCCTACCACCATTGGATTGGTTGCGGAGGCATAGCCGGTGTTTGCAGCGGCAGCGACGACAGCTGATGCATAGAGATTGTTATTAACCGATTCACGCATATTAAGCTGTTCATATTGCGATAGATTGTTCATACTCACAAACTAATGAGACATCGAACAAGTAAACAGGGACATTTGCAGACTTATCCCACAAATCGGGTGTTAATAAGATGTCAAATATCTGCACGTAATGTTCAGGTCCGGCATAAGGGAAGAACTCTATTACTTCTTTGGCTAATATCAACTGGAGGCTGGGACATGTTTCAAAAGCAGAAGGGTTCGTTTCACACGCATTGATTGTTCATACTCACACTTTTCCTCATCGGATCAATCTTCACTCTCACACACACCAAACAACATAATCTCGCATGATTTTTCATCCCTACAGATTCATTAATCGTTCAACAGGGATGTGATAACGAATGTTATTTAAGTCAGTGGTTCATCAAACCCTGGAGATTTCATTACATTTTAAAATGGATTGATTTTCAAGGTTATGAAAACAAGTTACAGAAATTGCAAAAGAAAACTGGTAGCTTTTCGCAAACATGATCGAAGAAATTAGGACTAAACGGTGTGATTCTTCGTCGGAAAAAGCCGGAGAAGGCAAGACATTTATTGATGCTATGCTTTCTTTGTAGGAATTGGAAATAGAATGCTATTTATGCTATACCGATGATCTACAGGTATGAAGAACAAGGGGTGGGGAAGGTGGGTCCCATAATTTTGATTAATATTATACAGAGGTGGACCCCAATTATATTTAGGTTTTTACTTAATTCTTTTTGTTTTTTATTAAGGGGCATTTTCGTCTTTTCATGCCCACCTAACTGAAAAAGTTAACCCTCATCCACACCAGGGACAATCAGTGAAACAAAAAGAAAGTTTTTTGGGACCAAACCAGCAATTTATCAAAGTTAGGGACTAAATCCTTAATTTGGCCAAACCATAAGTACCGTCCGTGTAATTAACTTTTTTTATTAATAAAACTTGTCAGGGCTGTCCTTTCCATAAAACCGGGTTCAAACCAATTTCAACTTATACCGGTTACAAACCGACGGTTTGTGTAAGTTTGGAACCGGTCTGGTTGACGGGCGGTTTGGAACCGGTTCGGGTTCAAGTCGGGTCATCGGTTTCGGTTTGCAAACCGATTTTTTCCCACCTATAAGCCTACCGCTTACGTAGTTTGAATAGCCTAAAATCATAAAGAAAAGGATTGTGATGGGGAGAAAGGGGGTAGCAAGTGGTGTTCTAGTGGATGCAAGATAGAGTAGTGAGGTGGGTGGGGATAGAAAAAGTGAGGTGAAGTGACGTGTAGAAAAGAGGAAAGGTTGGGAGGGTTGGGGAGGGGAGAGGAAGGAGGATGGTGATATTGTTAGGGTGAAGGGAGCACCCTACCTATTTACTCATTTCACTCAACAAAACTGTCCAATAGAATTATGTTACCTTAAAACTACCTATTTACTCAGATTTCATTGGAAACACCTTACTTATTTACTCATCCACTTTTAAAAAAATAAAAAAATTTAAATAGAAATGATGTGTGTGGGAGTGGTGGGGTCCACTAGAGAAAGAGTGGCTTCGTCCGAGTAAATTAACTCGGCCTTCCTACTCGGGCTTACCCGAACCATTGGGGGCGGTGTACCCCATTTTACCCGATACCCTCTCACTTACTCGGTTCCATCCAAGTAATACACCCCCATCATCCTTATTGCGTGACTTCCTGAAATTTTGAGATAGAGTTTTAAGTTACTATATTAGAAAAAATGAATACGTTAGAAAATTCATATTTAATTGTATTATTTGAATTTTATAAGTTTTTGAAAGTTCAAAAATTGTCTCAATTCAAAACGGGAACAATATTCGGAATAAGTTTTTCCTGCTATTTGAATTTTTATTGATGGTATATTTTGTTTGTTATCTCTTAATTGATTGTGTATGAGTTTATGTTAATTTCTTTGTGCTTAATTGGTCCTACCTTTTTACCACTTTTAATTTGATTGTTTATGTAAATTTGATAGTTTATTTAACTGAGCATTTCTAAAACATAAAAACACGTAGATGACAACTGTAAAAGGTAATTTTTTTCAATTATACATAGTGAACTGTGTTTTTTAAGTTATATATAACGGTTTAATGATGTTATCTTGTCATTATTTATTATCTTTTTCACCAGATCCACATTTTGCCCCCTACCGAGAATTATTGTATTCGCCATTGAATGCAATATAGGAATAAGCTGAGGGACGATTGGATGCATTCTTTTCGTAGTGTAATAACACAAGCATTTTCTTTTATAAGAAGATATGTCTTTTTAGTTTTCCTAGTTTATTTATTTATTTATTTATTTGTTATCAAAGTTAACAGTTTTGACTAATCATGTTTTGAAATGTATCGGTTTAAAATAACCAAATTAGAAAACATAACAAAACTCTAACTATTTTTTTAATGACCAACGAATATTATAAGCTTGGTCACCCCGGGTAAATCCATTGGTGGAAGGCAACCCACGTCCGCAGACAACGCTGGTGACCTGGGCGCCCACCATTCCAGCGGAAACCCACCACCCGAAGGCCCACTGTGAAAAAACCCTGGCCCATCTAAGTATATTGAACCAAGTGAGATTCGAACCCATGACCTCCACATTAGAAGGTCATGGGGGTGACTCCTCCCAAACCAATTGATCTAAACCCTAACTTATTACATTTCAATTTTTACCACTTACAATCACGAGAAAATCTCTTTTCAATAACGAAATTTGTTGGTCAAGAATTAAGATCTTGATAAGGTTGGAAGATTTCGATATCATAAAACACACATGATTCCTATGCAAAGTTGCAAACCATATAAAAATCCACCGGTCAAAGTCTTGAACAGTTTCGTATTGGATTGGTAGTTGAATTTCAGTTTATACCGTTGTGAATTAATTCGAAAGTTCTAATTAAAACAATATATTCAAATTATTATTTACTTTTAGAAATAGACGGATATTATTTCTTTATTTTTCCATTTTCCTCTTAATTACAATTATCATTAATATTACAAGTTAATGGCTTCTTAAATAAATTAGCAATATAATTGGCATTATATTAAGTAGCAGTTGTATTCAATACTGGGGGTGTTCACGGTCGTTTTAAAACCGTGAAACCGCCCAAACCGGTCATCGGTTTGGTTTTATGGTTGGTTTTTTCTTTTACTTTCGGTCGGTCGGTTTCAAAAATTACAAACCATAGCGAACGGTTTGGTTTGCGGTTTATAGCGAAAACCGGTCATATAAAACCGGACCGCACCGTAAGATAAGTATATATATAAATTCCATATTATATATTATTAAGTTTTTATTTTATGCATTTGAGTTTTAATTAAATTAAAATTGGAGACAAGTGACAACTAAGTAGCTAAATGAAGTGGGCTAAATCCCATATATATTTTCCGGTTCCAAACCGGGTTCAAATTTTATTTTTTTTAAATAATTAAAATAACATTAAACCGTGAAACCAAACCGGAACCAAACCGTTAGTAACGGTTTGGTTTGGTTCAGTTTTAAATTACAATGGTTCGGTTTCGGTTTTCGATAATAAAAAACCGTTACTAACGGTTTGACCTAAAAACGGTCAAAATCGGACTCTGTACACCCTATTCAATACATATAGCACAAATTGCTTGTTTTGTTTTTAAACAATAACTAGAAGGAGGCCATGCGCGTTGTGGCGGTTTCCGAGCGATAGTGCTAGCTTTTACACATGACAGTTGCGGTGTCTTAAACCGCGGAAAAAATTAACCTCCTCGAAAGCTTATAAAATATAGCCAAAACCTTTAGGTAAACCCATCATGCGCGAGAATAACGTATAAGATTTATGGTTATAAATTAAAATGCAAGAAAAAAATTGGCATGAAAGCCTTTAAAACCAGCCAAGGGGTGGGGCTGCAGGTTTCAAACCCGCGTCGCCTCTCAATCCTAAACCACGTTGACCATTGCACCAAAGCCACTTTTTGGTTTCCATTTCTCGTAACAACTTTTTAAACAAAACCTAAATATGAAAAAATTTAAAAATAATAATAATAACAAAAGCATGCATCTAACATATTTATACATTAGACTTACCCACTTGTACATTTTGAACGGTCTACTCACATACAAATCTTGCGTTTTAATAAGTATTAATTTAGATATGAGTTGTTAATTTCAAATTTTCTATATATGTTGATAACCAGGATCATATCTACTAATTTGCATTATTATTATCTAAATACATAATTATATATTATATATACTAATACTAATGATAATAATATATACTACGAAATATAATTAAAAAGATGAAAAATAATTAATAAATCACAACAAACTTTTGATTTCGTGATAAGCATCAAGATAACTTATAATCAACTTTCAAATTTTGAAAAAGGAAACCAAAACAAACCAGATCATGATCATGATCCACTTGGGATTCTTCCCCTATATAACACCATCATCAACACAAAACAAACACTTTAAACACCATCCTGCAACACACAGTAAACCCTAAATCGTGCATCTTAATTCCTTCTCTTTTTCAAGATCATTTTCACCGACCGGGAGATGACCGACGGCATAGAATCTCACCTTTCTGCCATGGAAAAGGGCAATCTTTCATTGAGCATCTCCACAAACCCTAAAATCCATTTAGCTCAAAAGGTATATTGATCGATAATCTTGAATGCAATTTACATGAACTTTATTTGTGATTATAAATAAAGGTCGGCTTAAACTTTTTAGGTCTAAAACAGATTTTAAAATTGGGTAGAAAAATATTTTTTTTTGCTTAGATCCCAACACGCCGGTTTATGTAAAAAAAATTATATACGATTTATAAAAGACATATAATCACACATATTATAGTTTGAATGAGTTTTAGTAAGAAAAAAACCCTTTAAGTATACTGATTTTTTGTTCTATTTATCATAACCAGGAAATTAAATAAAAATAATTCTTAGAAATTGAGAGCCCCTGTGGGCTTCAAGTTTCAACTTTTTTTAGTGGAATCCTCTCTTTTATAAATTAATAATTAATGTTGTTTATTCATTTTGTTGTACAGTTTTTAGCGGAACTCATCGGCACATATTGTGTTATCTTTGCTGGTTGTGGATCGGTGGCGGTTAACAAGCTTTACGGCGGCACGGTAACGTTTCCCGGAGTGTGTGTGACCTGGGGCTTGATAGTTATGGCCATGATCTACACCGTCGGCCATGTCTCTGGCGCACATTTTAACCCTGCCGTCACCATTACTTTATCCCTTTTGGGGTTGTGTCCATTTAAAGAGGTATGTGATTTATTTTAAAACTTTTGGGCTAATTTTTTATATAAATAAATAATGAGCATACTAATTTTTTGTGTGTGTATATGTAGGTGGCTTTTTATATACTGTCACAATTGTTGGGATCGATACTTGCGAGTGGAAC
This sequence comes from Smallanthus sonchifolius, assembly GCA_023525975.1. NCBI lineage: Eukaryota > Viridiplantae > Streptophyta > Magnoliopsida > Asterales > Asteraceae > Smallanthus > Smallanthus sonchifolius. The sequence continues at coordinate 89,293,030 of CM042025.1, forward strand.
GTTGGCGTTGATTATGAACGTGACTCCAGACGGGTTTTTTGGAACCACACCGGCCGGTTCGACCGTGCAATCGTTTGTTGTTGAGATCGTTATTACGTTTATCTTAATGTTTGTTATATCCGGTGCTTCCAATGATGACCGAGCGGTAAGTTTTGTATTTAATTTAATATACCTTTATTATAATTAATTAATTTTTTTACTAATTTATTGATTTAATATTGCAGATAAAAAAGCATGGAGGGATTGTAGTTGGAATGACGATTATGTTAAATGTCTTTGTGGGAGGGTAATTCTTTACTCTTAATTAATGTTTTCCTAATCGGACACCGGTCCACTAGTTGAGCCGTTTTTAAAAATTGAATAACGTTATAACTAGTTAAAAATAAAATGTGAAACTATTTATCTTTTGATATAGATTTAGAACGTTAATAAAATATGAAGGTTGAAAAAACAAAATGCGGAGCAAAAGTATTAAATGAGATTTGAAAGAAAAATATTCTTTTTTTTTCGAAAATCTGATTCGATTTGCTGGTTCAACTGGTTGGCCTTATAACCAATTGGTTCAAATGGAGGCGAGATTACGGTTCATAGAACATTGTTTTTTTAACTTTTTTTAATTAATATAAATTGAAATTTTGGAAATTAAATATTTGATGAAAAAAAAAATATTTCAGGCCTATTTCTGGAGCATCAATGAATCCTGCAAGAAGTCTTGGACCGGCAATTGTGTTATTGAAGTTCAAAGGAATCTGGGCGTATATATTTGGTCCGATAATCGGAGCGGTGATCGGAGGGTTTGTTTATAAGTTGCTGAAGCCGACGAACAAGTCTTTTAGCGATATCAAGAAAATAAATCGGTTATCATTTAGAAGTTGAAATTGTTTTGCTATATTAATTTTTTTTCTTTTTAATATTTTAGATGTTGGCATTGTTTCTTTTAGCATGGGATTATTTTATTTTATGAAAATGGGGATGATTAATGATACGGTATCATTTTCTTTACTTATGGCTTTGAATTCATTTTTATAAAAATTGGTATTGTTTATTTATTTATGTATAACGAATACAAGAATTTTCAATATGAGGCAAAATTTTGATCGGTCAAAAATGTGAATGGGTAAAACCTTTCCCCTTGAATGATACACTTTTCTTTTTAATGTCTTTTTTTATAGCTTGTAACATAAACAAGCAAATGAAATTAACATAAGAAAAATATAATGTAATCAAACAAATTAACATAAACAAACAATCTAATACTAACAAACAATGAAAAATGAAAATAATTTAAAAAGAATTAAACAATTTTAACTTAAATACTAGAAAAGAACATTCAAGTTACAAATTTAATTGTTTTAAATTATAAACTAAGTTTAAAGTACAACTTAGGGGAATAGTGACTTCACCGTACAAATTTTGCCACGTCTTTTTTTTATTTATTTATGTTTTCTATATTTTCATTTTAATCCTTATACTATATATAATATACGCTTTTAATTCGTTTTATTTTCTATTAGTTTCGTTTTCCTTTAATAACTTTCGTTCGTTAACTTTTTTCAAAATACGGAGTGTGCGACTGTTTTTAGTTTTTTTTTCAACGTTCCGATATATATATATATATTTTAAAACGGAGTTGTATTAAAAATCAAGTTTTTTTCCGTTTATTCAAAACCGAGTATTTTTTTTGGATCGTAGGCTATAGAAAGTGTCGTTACCGTTATAGCAAGTCTCGTTACCGTTATGATAATGTGACCAGTATTGGTATTAGCAGAACCGGTCTCGATGTTCGCTTTTATGATTTTCAGTGAGTTGAACCGATAACGACCAACCGCGTGGCATGGAAGAAAAACGACCAAACTCCTGACACGAAACGAGGGTTAAAATAACTTGTTTTAATTAAAAAGGTCAAGATGCTTTCAGTGGTGGGCCCACCTGATCTTATGTATGTTCCCCGTCTCATCCTATTTTTATGTCAACTATTAAATTAGGCTACACTTCGTGAAAAGATTTATTTCGTGTTATAGTCAAAATTAGAAAGATTGTTTAAACAATGTTCATGATATATTTGAAACTTAGAAAGATATCATATTTTATAATTTATGATATATTTGAAACTTAGAAAGATATCATATTTTATAATTTATAAGAGAAACACAAAATATTTGTAAAGATTAAAATAATAAAAAAAGTAAATCAACAAAAATAACTAAGAATATTAAAACAACTTACCACACTTTAGGTCAAAATGGGCTCCATAAAATCTAAGTAAATTTAGAATGAGTTCAAACGGGCTAATTACATGTTTGATGAGAAAATCACTTAAGATTACTCAAATGGATTATTCGCCAACCAACGTCGCTACCAACTTATGTTGAGAACCGCATAATACCCTTATACGTAGTGCTTAGAATGTGATAGATAAGACGTTATGTAACCGATACATGAGTGTGTGTGTTTGTGTATAGCAACTGGATCAAATACGGTGTGATTAAGACAAATCAATAGCCAAGATAGAGACGGTGACAAATTTATAATTTGTTGAAAAAAGAGGGCAAAAAAGGAAAAATAATAACTTTTCATGATTTTTTTAAACGCATGCAACTTTATACACTCAATTATTTATTTATTAAAAAGAATTATACCATAAAATTAAGCATTATGTAACATCCCGAAAATCCATTGATTTATGATTCGGGTTATGGAGGGATCCAAATTCTCTTTTTAACGACTGTGAACCATAACGGTTCAACGTAAAGCTTGGTTTGTCAATGTTAAGGGACCCGGTTAGCTGTTAACGCAAAAGTTTGAGGTCGAAACGCACGAAATAAAAAAGGAGGGGCCCGAATGTAATATGCGAAGGTTTATAAACCACATGTTGGAAACCCTAGGTCGCATATTGACCTAGGGGGAGAGTTCACGTCCAGAGACGAGAGGGGGGATCCGGCGGTAGGCGGTGGCTACAACGGTGTCAAGCGGAGGGATGTCGTTACGCGTTAAGGTAAACTTCATTCCCAACCATTTTCCATTTCTGTTCGTTTACGGTTTTCATATGGAAAACCCACTAGGGTTTTATCTCTGTTTATAGCGATCGGAGAAGAAGACGCGAGGGTGGTCGAGTGGCGGCGCGGTTGTCCAATGGTGGTGACGTGATGCCCGGCGATGACGTGATGCCCGACGATGACGAACGACGATGAGAGTGATGGCGGCTGTGATGAGTGATGACCGTCGTTCGAGTCATGCAAAAACCTAATTAAACTAGCTAGCTAGAGTAAGTAAGGTATCGTATCCACGAGGAGCATGTGGTTAGTGTAATAAGCTTTGTTGATTAATCTAACCTAACCCAAATTAAATTATCTAAATTAAACTAAGATGGAAAACTGATTTTTGGTTTATTTTTTTAGTTTGATTGATCGAAAATAATTAAAACTAAACTAAATGAATTGTAAACAATAATGAGAAATAGATCACTCCCGGGTTCAGATTTATGACGCACTTCGTGTAACCTAATTACTACCACTTTAGAATTCACATAGACATGAACAGCTAACTGACTTAAATGATAAGTTGAGTAAAGACTACTTAATATGACCGTGTTGACCAGACGATACGAAACCGAACAAGAACACAAATTGAGATGTCATCAAAGCAACTACAAATTAAATTCAAATAAACAACCACGTACCAATTATTAATGATAAAAAACCAATGACTGATGGATTAGTAATTGAACATATAGAAATAACTGTTTAAATCAAATAAGTCAACCCACAAAACCAAGAATCAAACGATTGATTTACAAAAGAATTGTGACCAAAAGTAAACAGAGACCAAGTTAAACACAATTGTAATACTAACCTTATACTCGAGGATGATCATAAAAACTTTAGCCAATCATAATAAACAGAATTTAGATACTGTCACTATCAAATTTATCACTAAAATTAACCGACTTACTAAACTTGATTAAAAAGAAAATACAAAACCTCCCTCGACCTTGTCTCGAATTCAAGCAACAATGTGCTAACTCCTTTTCTGTTTTCTTCCGATAGCATGGACAAGCCACAGGAACCAAACAGGCTCTCCCTTTTTTTTCGTGAAGTGCCAGCCGCCAAGAGAGCCAAAGGGCTCCTCTCGATTTCAGTGCCTACCAATTCCTCCTCAAAATTCCATATATATGCCTTGCATGACTTCTGATCTTTTTAATTCTTTCTAGCCCAACAAAGAGCCCACAATTCCACGTGATTTATTTTGATAGCCCAATTAATTCACCTTAATATTTAGTTCCTCAACCATATTAATTCATCCAAAAGATTAACTAACACCATTCATATTTGATTTAATTAACACCATAAAAGTGACATGAAGTTTCATAGCTGACCACAAAATATATATTTTATTTCTTTTTTAGTTCAAATGAATCGTTTTAGCACGTTTTCTCCGATCTATCCTGAACATACAAATAAACTCAAAGTACATTGTTTCATACATAATTAGGGTTAAAAACACATGATTCTATATAATTAGCACGGGTCAATCAATCGCTCATCAATGAGAGGTCGGTGGCCGTGGTGGCATGTGACGAGGGTGGTGGAGCCCGAATACGGTTTCATCGGAGCAGGGAACGACGGTGACAAGGGGAAACATGGTGGCGGCTTCGAAGCCGACTGCCGTGAAGGAATGCGGCGAGGACAGGAGGCCGGCGACGGTTGTCCCGGTGATTATGGTGGGCGCACGGCGTTGGCGGAAACGAAGGAAGCCGGTGGTGACCGATAGGGTGGCGGAGGCGGTGTACGGTAGGGTACAACCGGTCACGGTGGTGGTGTGTGGGTGACACACGGTGGTGCGTGGGTACATGTTCGGACGAGGCTAGGGCTTTGGTAAGCTTAGGGTTTTGCAAGGCGGGTTACGTGTATGGATCGGAACCAAGTTTGAGCTTACGGTTTCTTAACGAGCCGAGAACGATTCGTTGCGAGACAAGTACGAAAAGGGGTTTGCATGTCATGCATGTGTGCGTGCAGGAGAGCTCAGGTTTGGGTACACTAGTCCTATCTGGTTCAGGAGCAATGTTTTACGTAAACCTGTGAGGCTAGGGTTTCGGGGGAAGAAAGGACGAGCTGACGAGGAGACGTCGGGATGTACATTTTATGTATTTTACGACGTATGTTTTGAACGTGTCTGATCTTATGATCATACGTTTGACAGGTTTGAGCTCGAGCGTGAATGGGCGGGCTGTAGGGCTAGGATTTGGACTCAGCATAACCTGTGAGTTTCTAATCCCCTCTTTAAATATTTTTATTGTTTTGGGGCTATCGTACACACTTTCAAGACGTGTTCTATTACAACTAAATGTGCAACGAGCTTTGGGGTTTAACCCGATGAGTTTATGAATTTAATATTCAAATATGGGGCTAAGGGACTGTGTGTTGTCCATAGGATGTGTGTGTTAAAGGTGGGTATAAGGTCGTGGGTCGTATAGTGATCTAATAGGGGTGAGTCGGGGGAAGAGTTTACATGTCATGCGGGTACGATTAGTAGGTGCTACCTTATGTGCACGTACATGGTATTTGTTTAGGTAACAAGACATAGTAATTGTATGTGTGCTGCTATAATAGTGGTGTATTGGTGTTATGAGTTAGTCGAGGTGAGTCGGGATATAAGCTAAATGCTTCTGAATACGTGTAGGATACATTATCCTAGTGCTATGTGTGGGGTGCAGGTGCAGTTAATGAGTCATGTAAATAGAGTATGATGTTATGTGTTTTACACATGTGTTGTGTGTATTATGTCGTTGTCCTTGTGACACGACGGGAACTGTTATTGTGTTGTTGTCTTTGTGACATGGCGGGTATTGTGTTTGCATCGTTGTCTTTATGACACGGCAAACAGGATTGTGAAGGACGAAGTCCTTCGGGAGGTCACCAAAGGTGGCAATTCTGAGTAGGTTAATGATGAGCTCGGGGTGTGTCGAACGCCTTGACGAGGGTGCATGTGACGAGGTATGTGGTTGTGTGCATTTATATGTGTTTAAATTGCATGCAAGTGTTGAGTTATATTTGTGGTGTGTGAAATGATATTATTGTGATGTGTAGATGATATTAATTAGGCGAGTAGAGTTAGATTGACCGTTGTGTCGGGATTGTGATGTGATGTTTTCAACTGTCGTGTCAGTTGAATTGTGAGAGCCTTGGTCAAGGCTGAGTAAGTCAATGTTTAGGGATGGGCTATGATAACTAGGTTTTCGAATTAATACGTATGGTAGTTTAAGAGTTATTGGTGTAGTAAGTTCGATCCATGTCGGTGAGACTTACTGGGTTATAATTATGGGATGAGTCTTGGTGGTAAACTGTTAAGGGATTTCGTAAGATAACAGGGGTTATCTATGTGATAATAATTTACAAAATTGTTTTTGTAAGGACCGAGGTGTCCTATGTGGAAATAACTAATAAATGTGGCGAGATGGTTTTTATTTCAATTAAACTATTAGAAAGAACTCACTCAGCGTAGCTGACTTTGTGTGTACGTTAGATTGTTTCACAGATGAGCATTGTGGTCGACGTATCTTGGCTTGGGAGCGGTGCTACTAGGATTGGTGTGTAGGCATTCACGAGGTAAAGTTCATTAAGGATCATGTGTAACAATAGTGATTAATGTTTCTAGAAAGACTTCCGCTGTTGTTTTGAGTATTAAAACGAGTAACTTAAAGAGAATACTCAGTGATGAAAACCAACTGTAGGGTGCCGGGTTTGGGGCCTTACACATTAGGTACTTTTAATTTGAATATTATATTGCTATATTTTAAAAAATCTAAAGTTTGTTGTGTTGTACGTAAAGGTTACTTAATTATACATATATGGTTGTGTGAGTATGTACATAGGTTTAAGGGCGAAGCCACATACATAGGAAGGGGTCAAGTGACCCATTGGTTTTTTCTTTTTACATAGCAACTATGTAACCAAAATTTGAACGACCCCATAGGTTTTCAGAAATTGACCCCATAAAAAGAATGTGTCTTAAAAACCAGAAAGGAAACGTGCTAGGTTGGTAAATACCGTACACTATTACAAAAATTTCCTAGGTTCGAATCTCATAAGTGCCGATTTTTTCTTATTTCCTTCTTGGGTTTTTTAAGGTTTGTTTCTTGAGATATAGATTAGTCACAAACGTATAGAATACAAACATACACATATACATGGGAGTAACATTTCTTGAGAGTCACAAACGTACATAACATACTGTTTTCGTATTTACATTCAACTCACTACAAATACAATAAAAATATATGCGTGAGATTTTATAGGTATATCACTCCAGTCATCATGTTAGAACTTTATTAAACCAATTAATTAATTTTGTTAGAAAAATAAATACATTAAAAATATGAAAAGAAAGAAGAAAAAGGAAAAGTGAAGCTAAATATAAAGTGAAAAGTGGAGTTAGATTTTTTGGCTTTGAAGGGAATGGTTTAATTTTGAATAACTTAAATTCTTCAAAAAATCATAACTAAAAGACACCATGTGTTTTTAAAAGAGTGAATTCTTTTAATCGATGTGGTCACTTTTGCTAGTTTTATCAGAAAAGTTTATTTTTCTCTTATGTATCCTTATGATTTATAAAACCTGCTATTTTCATTCAATCAGTTAACTTCATTCATATTTTAATATTAAATAAATGATATTTAGGTCACTTTTTATATATTTATTTATTTTATCAGTATTTTAAACCCTTAATTATTCCCCTCATCTCCTTAAACCGTATTAACCCCAATTACCTTATTACGATCGTCTCTATAGCCATCATCATCATCATAATTCCGATCGTCCATGTGATCATCTTCTTGAATTACGATCGTTCCTGTGTTAATTCAAGAACATGATAGCCACAGGACGATCATAAGTCACTTTAATTATTAGCTTTTTGTTGAGTTTGTTATTTTCAGCCCCTAGATTTATCAAATCCGGTAAACCTCTTCATTCATTATAACACTAGGTTAAAACTCATGTAATACATAGGTTGAATAAATACAATCTGTTATAAAACAAAAGCTTCTATGAAGATTTGTATGTTATCTGTAATCGGTGAAATAAGAAATAATGGAGATTTAAGTATTATAAATAACAAATAATGAAGATTTAAGAATTATAAAGTTGTATTTTAAAATAAGATATAATTGAGATTTTTTTATGATTTAGTAATTTTTAATAAAATATTAGAATAAATTTTTGATATTTAATTATTTAACATCATCATTATTTAATAGGAGAGGGAGAGTTGGAAAACAAAATTCTAGACTTTAGCAAAAGTCGACACGTACCAAATATAGTTATTCATTTATTATAATATAGGTTAGAAACCCGTTATATTACACATTGAGAATAAATGCAGTGTTATATATACTTAGTAATAAAATTTACATATTACATATTTATAACATATTACATAGTTTTTTAATACAAATTTTAGAAACATTATATAGTTATTTTTTTAAAATATTTTATAAAAAGAATGAAAGAAATGTTCAAATTACAAATATGTTTTATGAACAAACCTATTTTTTTAAAATAAAAACGTTTTATAAAAATAATTATATAAGTTAATAGGAGAGAGAGGCGGGAAATAAAAATTATAAAAATGTTTAAAGAAATTTTTATAATTAATAGGAGAGAGAGGCGAGAAAAAAATGTTAAGGATGAACATGAAAATGACAAATGTCCACTAAAACCTTTATTTATTATACAGTATAGATTTGTTTCTCATATAGCTTTTGTTATTATATCTCAGCGACACCATCACTTTAAAAAAAATCTATACTTAGTGGATTTTTTTTAAAGTGATAGTGCCGCTGAGATATAATAACAAAAGCTATATAAGAAACAAATCTATACTGTATAATAAATAAAGGTTTTAGTAAATACTTGTCATTCCCTTGTTCATCCTTAACATTTTTTTAGAAGTTTAATTCAAAACGAACAATATCATAGCCATGAAGAGAGGTTATATTTGAGCGGTTAGTATCATCTAAGCATCCCTATTTTCATAGACCCATGTTTTAACAAAGAAGCGGTAGTTTCAATAGAATTACAATACAAATCAACATTCACCAAGATGATCAAAATCGCGACAAAAATAATACCGAATTTAGATGCCTATTCAGCGGCTTCAGTTCTCCTTCTCTTCTTACTTTCAGGCTTCATTGAATTACCTGCAACTTTCCTAACTTCATCTTTTTCTAAAGTTTTGCAACTTATATCAGATTTGGTTGAAGCTTCTTGATTTGATCGGTTTTTCTTCAGATTCCGGTGCTTTTTAAAGTATGCAGGCTCATTAAAAGCTGCAGAAGCACGGCGGAGGTAAGCCGACACAGATTGTGAAGCTCCATTGTCAGAGGTTACAAAATCTGACAAGATATCGTCGGATTTGAAGAGATTAACAGGTGTTGTAGATACAAGTTTTCCAGATACAGTCTTCATCTGAATCCAAACAAAATGTCCACACAAAGTCAGACAAATATGAACATAAAATAAACCCTAATTCAGATAGAACATACAATAAACCCTAATTCAGATAGAACATACAACAAATTGATGAAAATATTTAATTCAGATACAAAATACATAACCAAACATGGTAACCACGTCCGATTTCATTCAGTAATCGCTTCGTAATCTTAATTTAGATAGGACAATCCGATAAACCCTAATTCAGATAGAACACACAAATTGATGAAAATACCAAATATAACAAGAGAAATAACAAACCTGCAATCGGTGACGGTGAAACCGGTGAGAAATCTGAGAGAATCGAAGATGATTGAGAGAGAGTGAGAGACGATTAAAATTTCAAGTTTGAAAAGCTTTGAACGTTGATTCACTTCGTCGGCCGGTTTTCTCGGTTTCTTTTCGGCCGGTTGGGCTACTGTTAAAAACAGTCGACCCGGATTTTTTATCAGCCCATTGGGTCGCGAACATGGCCCAAATATAAGAGTAGTGATTCAATTGACCCATTTTAGAAATTTGGGTCGGACTTGACCTAGTCTGTTTCTGAGAAAAGATATATTCATGACTTCATGTCATTCTCCATTTAGCCTAGAGGTGCACAAAGCGGTTTTAAACCTGGTTTAAAGTTAAAACCGGATCGGTATCAAATCGGTTCGGTTTGAAACCAGTTTTTGAGAGGTTTTGACCGGTTCGGTTTGAGTTAAACCAGTTTCAGCCTATAGGTTTAAAACCGATTTAACAATCGGTTCAGGTTGCTTTGTTCCTAAACCGGTTTTTTTTGTGCACCTCTAATTTAGCCAAGGGTTTGTGAGAGCCAGAATAGTAACACCTTCAATAAATCAAAGCCTGCCAAGTGGCAAGTTTTGATTGCCTTCTTTTTTGATTTCCCACTTCTCTGTTTTATGCTAAATATATACAGATAGAGAGTATAACACAAAAAGGGGGGGCACCTTAGTGGTAGGGCGCACGCTTTACTTCCATCCTGGTTTTTTTATTTTCTTTTCTTTTGATTTTAATTTTTTTTCTTTTCGTTTTAATTTATAGGGGTACTCTCGTATTATCGAGTATACCCACTTTACCCACGGCACACCAAAATATAGTACGAGAGGTTCCAACACTCAAATGAGCGTTACAACACATGGTGTTCTAAACGGAGAACTCCACACACTCTCTACTCTTTCTCTCTCTCTATAAATTCTAGAGTGAGAAAGAGATGGAAGCAAATGAGCAACTCAAACTCTCAACCTGGTCTGCTATATATATAAATTTGGATCGCACCACGTGGAAAGTGGTATTAAAAAACCATCAAAGCTACCCCCAGACTCGAAGCATGGCCATGCACAACCTAAGCACGGGCGTGCGAACAAATTTTTTTTGGACCAAGCTAGTACACGGACGTGTACCGCCCTATTCAAGTTTGTACACAACCGTGTAAATCCTTAAGCTCCCATTTTTCGTGATTTAAACGTCCAATCTCAATTCCTAAATCCATTTTCTCTTTTCCTTGATGATTAACATCCAAATACCTAGCTTTTTTGTTTGAAACTTCTCCATTTTATGATCCTGAACGATTCGAAAACTGAAGTGTTACATCTAATCACTTCTAATCATCTTATACACATAGAGATACTTGTATCATTTTGTCATCATAATGTATGTTTAAACATACCTAACCATAAACCCCCAATTTAACTTAATTAGGTCAAAATAACACACCCATTCTTTTCTTTTGACCTAATCCTCCATTGATTGTCATAAACAACAATTAGAATACACCAAAGAAGTTACTTTAAATCATACACATCAACATTAATCATAAAGATCTTATTATTACTCTTGTTTATTCATAAAACTCAAAACCCCAAATAGACATGCACATGGTTGATGGTTCAAATCTCAAATGGGTTTTCCATGAGTTCTAGCAACAATCATCCACCTAAACACGTAAGGATGTCTATAATAAAGTATCATTTCATTTAGGACTTCTACTAAACTCATAAACTTGAAGAGTTAGGTTAAGAATCTCTTACCTTGTTGCAACTAAAATACTATACCATCAAAAAGATTACTTTTTTAAAAATTCTTTTAAAAAATATTAACTTTTTTTGTTTAAACGAAACAAAAAAGATAAACTTAAAAATGGTTAAAAATAAAAATTTGAACTGTTACTTTTTTTTAAGAGTTAAGTAAACGGATAGTCTTGTGGTATGTACAAATTTTGGATTTGGTCTCTAAGAGCATTCACAACAGGTTCCCCATATATTTGTGAGTGCGGTTTCTCATATTTTAGGGAGCGATGTAAAGTGGTTGTGAGTGGAGTAGAGAGAAATTGTATAAATTTTTTGTATATTTGGGGAAAAACTGTTCACTTGCATAAATTTTTTTAATATTTTTTGAAAGTGTTGTGAGTTGAGGAGAGAGAAAGGTAATGATAAATGTATAAAAAAATATTATTTAATTAAAAAGTAGAGAGAAAATGTAGTGATTTTTAGTATAATTATAGAGATAAGGATAGGAAAACTGATGGGAATGCTCTAAGTTTGAAAAATTACACTTTCAGTCCCCAAATTATGCAAAACGTAACATGTTTGGTCCCTGAGAGTGGATGACATTTAACTTTTATGTTAATATTTTGAAAATGACCAAAATACCCCTAAATTAAAAAAATTAGGTTTTAAAAAAATAGCGGTGCCTCATGATAACTACGGGTGTAAATATAAGTTTTTTTAATTTCTATTTTTTTTAATTTTTTTAATCTAGAGGTATTTTGTTAATTTTCAAAATATTTAACAGAAAGTTAACTGTTATGCACTCCAATGACCAAACATATTAAATATATGTATAATTTAAGGACTGAAAATGTATTTTTTTAAATTTAGAGTATAAATCTAAAATTTAAACATACCACAGGGATAAACCAAATACTTTTTTTTAAAAGAAAATCATCTTTTTATAGAAATGGTTTTTAAAATATTGTTTACAAATAAACGCATTATTTTAATAGAGAAACCTTTTTTAAAAATAAACTTTTTTCTTAAAACAGCCTTGTTATTGTTATTTTTCTGTTTTTTTCTTGATTTTTAGCACTTTTTATTAGGATATTTTTTGTTCTTCCTCACCATTCACCAACGACAATGAGATGGACAATGACAGGTTGTCAACTTGAGAAGTAGCAACAGAGAAAAAAACAAAAGTATTGAATATTTTTCATGATTAACACTTCACAGTCCATAATCACGTGCTAGCGCGTGTTCATGTGTGGCACTATATCAATGGTTATGTCATGTACGGTGAGGAGCTTGCCCACCCCCTTCAATAGGTGGTGAGAGTCTCCCTGGTTAAGTGGCAGTGATGTGATAATCATTTTATTTTTATTTTTTAGTTAATGTAAAATTTAGTAGTGGATTAGATTGCCGTTCAAAGGAATAACCTCTAAGTTTATTTGTTTGCTATTTCATTTGGTTAGAGAAATGATAGGGTGATTTTTCCTTTTTTCGTTTATCTATATCAACTTAATTTAGAAAAAAATGATTATAAGGTCATTCGGTATACCATACAAAATCACGGCGTCGTCCTACGTGTAGCCCAAAATCACGTCGTGATTTTAGGCCCACACCGCCCCCTCGTTTGTTTAATCAACCCTAACTTTCAACCCAACCTTAACTTTCAACCGAACCCGAACTTCCAACCGAACCCGAACTTCCAACCCAACCCAAACTTTCAACCAAACCCGAACTTTCAAATGTTTAACTACCAATCCCCAATGTCCCAACCGGGTACACCACTTGACTTTGTTGCGAAAACTCAAGAAATGCCACAAGAAACCGTGGCCGATACTCAAACTCTCACAAAAAAAAAAGGAAAAAAGAAGGTGTCGCAAGAGACTTCAAACCGACCGAATACAAAAAAGAAGTGGGGCAAAGACGAACCACTAAACTTGGTTAAGACGTTTATAGACGTCTCGGATGATCCAATAATCGGTAAAAAAAAATTGTTTTTTGTATTTTTTTAATTATAATTATTTTTATTTGTGTTTATTAATTTTAATTATATTTTTATGAAGGCAACGCCCAAATAAACGACGTTATGGACTCGCGTTTGTGAAAAATTTGAATCTTTCATGGGCGTACCGCCCGGCTACCGAACTTTAGACCAATTGAGTTCAAAATGGACTCATATAAATGGGAAGGTGGTAAAGTTCCACGGGATATACCAAGAATGTTTGCGGGACCGAAGAAGCGGTGAGAGCGATGCCGATATGTTGGGGAGAGCAACGGTCCGGTTTCAAGACGACGTTGGTGGCGATGCACCAATTGATTATTGGGAGATTTGTAGGAAATCGCCTAAGTGACAAACACTATACGTTGCCACCACCCGAACCGGCTCGTCCAAAAAATGAACATCAACCGACGTCGACGCTAGCCCGGGCACGTCCGGTGGTAGATCTTTCTACGATCTCAACGTAGATGCATCGGAAGACGTGGAAGAAATACCCCGTCCGGTAGGGAAGAAAAAAGCAAAAGCCCAAGCAACGGGCTTGGGTTCGGTTGCAAGTCATGATGAAATCGGTGAGAGAATGGTCGAACAAATGACAAGATTTAACAATGCTCAAGACGAGAGGATGGCTTGGAAACGAACAAAACAAGATATCGAAATTCTTGGCATGGATCTTGATTCACTCTCCACCGCGCAATGTTTTTGATCGAAAAAAAAACAAAAAGAGATCAAAGAACGTCATGGTATCTCGTAGGTTTTTAGTTATGTATTTTTTTTAGTTGTTTGAATTAATGTATTTTTTTTAGTAATGTTTTTTTAGTTATTTTAATTAATGTATTTTTTTTAATGAAATATTATGTTTTATTTTATTTTATTTAAATGAAACTTAAAAAAAAATAACATTTAATTATCACATAACCACAATCACACGGGTATACCCCTTACCAAGTGATGGGTGGTGTGATAATAAGGATAGTGACGTGGCGTCACGTGACGTGCACTTTATAATCACACCACACCACACCACACCACACCATGATCACACAGGTATGCCTCATACTCTAATTATTAGATGTAAGGCGCAATGCAAATTTTTGTGAAGTCACAGATGTCTAGGTGAAAAAGAGAGAGACAATATTGTGAACGGTTAATTCACACATCCGGTAATCATCCTTATAAAACTACACCTTTGTTTACTTTTGGGCTATAACCTTTAACTATTTAGACAAGAGCCTACAACTACAATAATATAGTTCTTTGTTTAATTTTAACGGTGCCTTATTTTTTTACGGATGGTCTACTAGAGATGAGAATCCGTCCGTGAACGGTTAATTCACACCCGGTAACCATTCTCGTAAATCTACACCTTTGTTTACTTTTGGACTAGAAAAAGAACCTACAACTATAATAATAATATAGTTTTTTTAAAGGCAATAATAATATAGTTATTTGTTTAATTTTAACGGAGACTTGTTCTTTTACGGAATACGGTCAACTTATTCTTTTACGGATGGTCCACTATAGATGAGAACCACTAGCGAGTAAATGTATCACAACTACTCTGGATACGTGTTATATTTGTAATGGAGTTGGTAGTGTTTTTTATTCCAGAAGTTTCAAAGTTGAGTATTTGATTATTTGAAAATTATATTTTTTATTCCATG
This sequence comes from Smallanthus sonchifolius, assembly GCA_023525975.1. Lineage (NCBI taxonomy): Eukaryota > Viridiplantae > Streptophyta > Magnoliopsida > Asterales > Asteraceae > Smallanthus > Smallanthus sonchifolius. The sequence continues at coordinate 89,308,181 of CM042025.1, forward strand.
ACCTTTTTGTCTAATTTTTAAACTTTGATTGTTCGATATTGGGCAAATGCTTTAAAAAACAAACATACTTTATGGTTTTTTTATAAAAGTTCTTCAACAATTTTTTACACATAAAAAACCAACATACTCTCTTTTTTCTCACAAAAGTCACTCAACAAATTTTTGCATATAAAAACCAACATACTTTCTTGTTTTTCTCATAAAAGTCCTCGACAATTATTTATCCTAGAAAATGAATGCACAGAAGCAAAACAAAGGAAATTATCCGACAAAAGTAAGAGCAAAGCAAGCAATTTGACTGCAAAATGATTTGATTGTTTATGTGTTTTCACAGATTTTATAGGTATTTTTACAAAATGGACTTAATTTGATTACAAGTCATCTCTTTGAATGAATTTGTCGGTCGAATACCTTTCCCTTGCTTTTGTCGATTCAGTTGCTAGGATAAATAATTGTCAAGGGACTTTTAAGAGAAAAACAAGAAAGTATGTTGGTTTTTTATGTGCGAAATTTTGTTAAGGGACTTCTGTGAGAAAAAAGAGAGAGTATATTGGTTTTTTATATGCAAAAAATTGTTGAGAGGCTTTTGTGATAAAAACTAGAAAGTATGTTGGTTTTTTATGGCATTTGCCCTTTGATATTTTTTCTGATTTTAACATTATTTTATAATCTAGTTAGCCACAAGAACAGATAATAAAAAAGGTAAAAGAACATCATGATGATATGTCACTACAAGAAAATGAAGCTAATGTAACCTCGATAAAATGTTGCATTAGGCTTTGAAAAAGTTGCATCAGGTCTAATGCAACCTTTTATCGGGGGTTGCATTAGAAGCATTTGTATTAGACCTGATGCAACATTTTCAAGGCCTAATGCAACTTTTTTTAAAAATGTTGCATTTACTATTCAAATGCAACTTTTTTAACATGCAACATTTTTACATTCTAATGCAACTTTTTTTACTTTAAAATGCAACTTTTTTATTGCTTAAATGCAACTTTTAATATAGTTTAGTTGCAAAAACGCAACCTTTTCTACATTCAAATGCAAATTTTCTCATATTTAAATGCAACATTTATTATAGTTTAGTTATGTAGAACCAAAGACTGATTGCAACAAAATTCTTCTAAGTACAAATGCTGCTGATAGGCTTATCAGCAGCGTTCAACACTTGTTGCTGCTGATAGGCTTATCAGCAGCGTTTAACAGATCAGTCTTGATGCTGATCCTCATCCTTGCTGCTGACAGCCTTATGCCTTGAAGATAAATCGTTGCAACTGACTATCCATGCCAAGTGTCACTGACAACTTTCTGCAAAAGCTACTGACACACTCAAAGCAGAAGGAACCTCAATGGTGCAACCAATGACGGACAACAATGCTCTTCTCCAAGCATGCAAGTAATGATGTATAAAGAAGACGCTTCAATAAAGTTAGCTAGTTTTGACTAAACTTGTATTATTAGCTTTGTACAAAAGATCAACGGTCTGTTTTTGATCTGATCCTTAGAATCAACGGTCTGTCTTGATTCTAAGTTAGTATAAATACTGTGTAAACACTTCATTGTAAGTGTGCTTCTTGATAGAGTTTTCATTTGTAATCGTTTATTCACAAAAGCTTAATACAACAGTGTTCTTATTACTATTCTTTCTGTTTACTCGATTATACTTGTGTAGTTACTATTGTTTCCGCCAATTTCAACTAAGAACAGAACCATCTTGTACTTTCACGATCTATCAAGTGGTATCAGAGCTTTGGTTCAGATTAAACAAACTCACACTTGTTTAATCACTTCTGGTTCTATTCTAAACTTTCTCTTTGATCAAGTCACCCAAAATCACAAAACAAAGATGGCACAGAGCAATGGATTTGAAGACATCGACATCATCAACCGACCACCAAGGTTGGTATCTAGGGAAGACTACGACATGTGAAAGAATCGCATGGAAAGCTTCTTCTGTTATCAGGAGTACGGAATGTGGAAATCCATCAGGGATGGACCCTACACTCCCATGGTGGCCTCTGCTGATTCTGGAGGACCACTAGTCCCGAAGGAGCCCTCCAAGTACTCAGAAGAGGACATAAAGAAGAAGGAGGTGGACTTCAAGGCACTAGGAGCTATCCAAATGTGCCTTTCAAATGAAGTTTTTCATAACTTCAGAAGTTACAAAACTGCTAAGGAGCTCTGGGAGGCTCTTGAGAAGATGTTTGCTGGCTCAGAGGAAGTCAAAGAAAACAGAAGGAACATCCTGAAGCAGCAGTACGAAAACTTCGTCTGGAAGGAAGGTGAGTCATTAACCGTTTTGTATAACAGGTACACGTACCTGGTGGGAGAACTGCAGTGCTCCAAAGTAAAGCTAGAGAATGAAGATATTCTCAAAAAGTTTATCAGATCTCTCCCGAGCTGCTGGACACTATATACAGTGTCTATAAGAAGAACGGAGAATTTAAAAACTCTCCAGATGACAGAGCTCTTTGGCATGCTGAAAACATATGAATTAGAAATGATTCAAGCCAAGGAAAGGAGCTCCAATCATCAATCAGCCTCTACTTCCTCCACCATCTCATCTGCGCTTCACTCTGATCACTCCGGTCCTAGTGCAAGCAATTACTATCCCCCCATCGTCACTCATCCTCAAACACCATGTCACACCCCGACCGATGGCGGAATCATCGAGGCGGACAATGTGATGATTGTTCAAAAGCACATGATACTAAAGGTTGCATAATTCATTAATTTAATTTAAAGACAACAAGTTCCAAATACAATACATTTCAAATAACCTAGTCTAGTTCAAAACATTAATTTATTTAACTAGGTCCATAGTTCCTAAATGGAGAGATCTTCGGCAAGCAGTCACATATCCAAACCTGAAACATTATTTAAATCAAGTGTCAACTAAAAAGTTGGTGAGTACATAGGTTTAGTATTTCTTGTAAATAGTGGTTGTAAATCGTTTTGCAACTCATTGTTTATATTGTTAAACATAGTATATGATGTAACATTTATTTAATCACAATTCAAACCGAGTTTGACGCGCTTGAACAGAGCACAACAGCTAAGTCCGGTATGTTTGAATATAGTTACCCACTATATCCGATATGATTGAATATAACACGCGGTTATATCCGAGTATGCAGTAATAAACACCCTAACCGGGTGGGCTGGTCAGGCACAATAGATCTATCAATATTACAGTTGGTTGTCTTGTGTTTAAATGTATGTACATCCAAAGAATAAACATATAGTCTCATGTATAACACGTACAAACAATGTGAGTAGCATGTATAATGTTTCACCCCAAAACGTATAAAAATGTAAAAATAGGGGCTATGTAACTCACCTATGCAAACAAGGTAGTGATGCGGTATGTAGCAAAGTCCAATAGTGTATTCCGACCTACTCGAGTCCTAAATATTTAAGATGCCATAAAGTCTATGTAATGATTCTACCGCGTGTTGATCATGTATTCAATTCACCCAACTAGGCTAGACATGAACCTGTATTAAGTTTCCAAATGTTTTGACACGACAATCGTTGGTAACGGTTTGTGATAACAAAATATATTTATATACACTTATATAATAAGATATGTATTTCATAATATGTCATTACGTTCACGTATCTTTATTAGGTTTGGAGGTTGAAGTTAAATATATATACTATAAAAAATAAGGCTTTTGATATCAAACTAGTCGTTAGAAAAGTACTCGGGTTTTTAAGTCTACTTAAAACATGTTTTTAGTTATCTAAATAAATTCAATAAATTATGGGATATTTACCATGCATAACCACATGTCTTGGGTTTATAAAAGTGTATGGATCATAATTTAAAAACACTTTCAGGAGTTTAAAACATAGCACACAACTCAGTTGGGTCAACAATTTTGATTCTGCGGAATAGGTCAAGGGGAAGCGGCTGTTTGGGGGTTCAAATGTCAGTTTCAAGACAAGAAGCCATATGGGTTTTAAAGAGGACACAAAATGCTAACGTTTGACAGAAAAATCAAGTTATTTGGACCTTTATTGAGCAAGTTATGACCTCAACAAGTTAGCTCTATAAATCTGTCATAAAACTCAGAAGATACACATTTTCTTGTATCACCCTTTTGGGGTATCAAAATTCCACCAAAAATCGTGAAACCAATTGGGTTGGAAAGAGGACACTTTAAACTTAATTTTAGACTCAAGAAACGTTCGATTTGGTTTAGTTTTGACCGGGATATGACCTTCCAAACTGGACACAAAAATCTGCCAGCAACATGTATGATTCAAATGGTGTGTTTTCTTTTGGAATAAGCACTATTTGGGTGAACTATCATTACAAATCAACAAGTAAACTTAATAAGTACTAAGGTTTAGTAAAACACTTACTTAAGGCAATCAAGGAGAAGGGTGAGGGAGTCCGATGGAGGGGGTGTTGCTGCTGTTTTCTTGGAGTCGAAACGGAATCAAGGAGTGAAGGTGACGTAGTTGACGTGAGACCCGGTTCCTTCTCGGGACGTCCCGTATGGCTCGGTGAGTTCCCGAAATGATCTTTAAGCTTCGCGTAAATGTAATACGGTGACCGTAGTTGAGAAATGGTGACCCGAAAGGATCGGTTTTCGTCCCGAAAAGAACCCGCAAAGGTGGCAGTGGGCTGCGGTGGTGAAAACGGTGCACTGCGGTGGTTGTCGGGGCTGTCTGGGACTGGGACGTGGCTGAGGAGGGACTGTCGAGGGCTGTGGAGGGTGATGTTGGTGTTGCTGTTACGAGAGGGAAGGGTGGTGAAGGTGAGGTGCTCGGGTGGGAGAGAGGGAGCCGAGAGAGAGCAAGAGGGTAAGTGAAGTGTGGTGCTTTGTTGTTTGCTGTTTCTGTGAACAGAGAGGGAGGCAAAGGGAGAGGGTGGGTTTGGAGTTGTGGTCTTGTTGTGGCGTATGCATGTGTATATAATCCTTTAAGTGGTGTAATACACATGGGTCCTTATGTTTTTCATGAGACAAGCTTGTCTCATGTTGGGAAGCAAGAGACAAGGCCACACAAAGTGTGCCACTTTGTGTGTTTTTTTTTTGTCGACCGAGAAGGAGTAAGCACGAGGGGGGGGGGGGGTAGGGGGTAGTGTAGGGTAGGTAGTGTGGTGTTTAGTGTTAGGTGTCTTACCCGGTAGAATACCCGCTAAGTGTAACCCGATTATTAATAGTCGTTATATGCCTGTAGGGTACGGGTCGGGTATATATAAAAATATAAGTTTATTAGTTTTGACATAATACGAGTATGTGTAAAACATTTAGAATTAGTTTTTATATAGTTTGGTATTCTAAAAAAAATAAAGAGAATGTTTTCGAGCGGTTTGTTTTATTAAATTTTAAATGTTTTTATAAACTTATTTTATAAATCAACTTATTTTTTGTCAAATCATTTTATTTGTTTTCAAAGTCATTTATTTTTATAAAATTTAAATAAATTTATATAATTCGAATATTTTTTTTTTATTTAAATTAAAAATACATAATTTATATTATTAACACATTAACTTGAACAAATGCACGTGTAATTATTGAATCTAAATTGTTTATAAATACAGGATAAATTTATACCATCATTTTAAATATTTAATTTATTATTAAAAATAATCGATATACTTTGTCTTATATTTTTAAGACTTTAATTTAAAAACACATAAGTTGAAATTTGTAAACACACCCTTTTGTATAAACTTGGTTAAATATACGTGCACATATTTGGAATAAAATGTTGAAATTTTTACGTGTTAATATATTATAACTGAAATTTCGAAATGTCACAGTCTCCCCATGTTGAAGGAATTTCGTCCCGAAATTCGATTTACGAAGGTTATAGAAGTGGGAGAGAGGCCAAGGGACTTAAAATGGAATTACTTCACAAGAGAAAGATTTATCGGGGAAGTAGTGTATGATAACGGATGACGGCGTTAATTCGAGTCGAGTTGTCATTTAGTTGCTCTAATAGTGTAATGAGATTTATGCATACAATTGTTCATACAACGTATGAATGTAAACTACTAGAAACCAGATTTAACAATATTGGTGCCAATCACCTTGTGACATGGCATTTTCCTTTAAAAATCCATTCCACGGGTGTTCATATTTTCAAATTTTGCAAAAACGTTTTCAAAAACCTGTCCTCCTCTTAGTACTTATGCATGGTTTATACTCGTTATATCAAGTGGGTTTATGTATAGGGTGTACCAGCGGCTAACCCACCACCCCTTTGATATACCGGGGATTCCCCGTGCATAATTACTAGGATTTGGAACTTCAACAATTTAAGTAAACTTTAGCAGAGCTAGCAAGTTGTATGACAAATTTAAACATAATAGATTTGTTTCACAAAAGTATAGGAATGAGATGAATGGTGAAAGCATAGCTGTTATATGAAATCACGGATTATGGAATTCATAGCAATGGATTTCCCATCCGCTATTACCATGATATACGAGTTATCAAGATTGTAGTGCAGCAAGGTCAACGTTGGAGTTGCTAGAGTTAGCATTAACCGCGCGACGGGGAGGCATTCTATAAGTACCACAAGGAAGACAAGAATTTATGAGACTTCGGATAAAACATGCATATAGGTGCCACAGTTGGTAGACTGTTCACAATAATGCAAGCAGGATCACGAGATGACACTCATCATGTCGCGTGGTAATGTATGTATGTTCTGACTAAAATTGATCACATAACTCATTCAAAATTTATAACACTAAAGGATAGGGGAAATAAGCCTTGAAATATATTCCTGGGAGGATATGATAACATAGATCATTATTCGCGCGATAGGAATGGCCGGGATTCGCATGCACTACAAATTGTTATTACGTGTGCACCCGTAATAAGGATTTGTTTTGCATGTTCGTCTAGTTCTTCCTATTTTGCTATAATGTCCCCAAATTTTGAGTTTAGGTTCGGACCGTATTCTTGCGAATACAATGACTTATCAACGTTAAGTAATTCCTCAAACTTTCGAGGAGACATGCTTTAGCCTATAGGTAAACACTCACTTCAGGAATTCCCAGGAAAGCATACGGGTCCGTTTATTTGGATTTATACGAAATGCTTTCCTAGACAGAAAAACCCAATGTACAGGTGCCACCCTTCCAGATCGCACGTGTCCTTTACTGGTTTCAAGAAATTAAGTCGTTGATGAGATTTTCAAGATTTTAATAGACTTGAGAGTCTATGAGTATAAAATGTGTAGGAATGTTGCAAATAATTAGGAAAGAGTATGGGTAGTGTATTTGTTTGCATAAGTTTGTTTGTCAAATGTGTATGTAAAGTATGTATCATGTGTTCAAGGCCTTGTATGTATGTGTATAAGTCTCATGTACTAAACTTGGGAAAATTCAAATAATACCTAACTACAAATAATTCACATAGCAAATAATCAGTTAGCACGTAACATATAAAAAGGGAGTCCTAAGGTTATAGTCTAGGTCATTGTGTCTAATAACCTAATTCCCTATAACCATGGCTCTGATACCAATCTGTCACACCCCGACCGATGGCGGAATCATCGAGGCGGACAATGTGATGATTGTTCAAAAGCACATGATACTAAAGGTTGCATAATTCATTAATTTAATTTAAAGACAACAAGTTCCAAATACAATACATTTCAAATAACCTAGTCTAGTTCAAAACATTAATTTATTTAACTAGGTCCATAGTTCCTAAATGGAGAGATCTTCGGCAAGCAGTCACATATCCAAACCTGAAACATTATTTAAATCAAGTGTCAACTAAAAAGTTGGTGAGTACATAGGTTTAGTATTTCTTGTAAATAGTGGTTGTAAATCGTTTTGCAACTCATTGTTTATATTGTTAAACATAGTATATGATGTAACATTTATTTAATCACAATTCAAACCGAGTTTGACGCGCTTGAACAGAGCACAACAGCTAAGTCCGGTATGTTTGAATATAGTTACCCACTATATCCGATATGATTGAATATAACACGCGGTTATATCCGAGTATGCAGTAATAAACACCCTAACCGGGTGGGCTGGTCAGGCACAATAGATCTATCAATATTACAGTTGGTTGTCTTGTGTTTAAATGTATGTACATCCAAAGAATAAACATATAGTCTCATGTATAACACGTACAAACAATGTGAGTAGCATGTATAATGTTTCACCCCAAAACGTATAAAAATGTAAAAATAGGGGCTATGTAACTCACCTATGCAAACAAGGTAGTGATGCGGTATGTAGCAAAGTCCAATAGTGTATTCCGACCTACTCGAGTCCTAAATATTTAAGATGCCATAAAGTCTATGTAATGATTCTACCGCGTGTTGATCATGTATTCAATTCACCCAACTAGGCTAGACATGAACCTGTATTAAGTTTCCAAATGTTTTGACACGACAATCGTTGGTAACGGTTTGTGATAACAAAATATATTTATATACACTTATATAATAAGATATGTATTTCATAATATGTCATTACGTTCACGTATCTTTATTAGGTTTGGAGGTTGAAGTTAAATATATATACTATAAAAAATAAGGCTTTTGATATCAAACTAGTCGTTAGAAAAGTACTCGGGTTTTTAAGTCTACTTAAAACATGTTTTTAGTTATCTAAATAAATTCAATAAATTATGGGATATTTACCATGCATAACCACATGTCTTGGGTTTATAAAAGTGTATGGATCATAATTTAAAAACACTTTCAGGAGTTTAAAACATAGCACACAACTCAGTTGGGTCAACAATTTTGATTCTGCGGAATAGGTCAAGGGGAAGCGGCTGTTTGGGGGTTCAAATGTCAGTTTCAAGACAAGAAGCCATATGGGTTTTAAAGAGGACACAAAATGCTAACGTTTGACAGAAAAATCAAGTTATTTGGACCTTTATTGAGCAAGTTATGACCTCAACAAGTTAGCTCTATAAATCTGTCATAAAACTCAGAAGATACACATTTTCTTGTATCACCCTTTTGGGGTATCAAAATTCCACCAAAAATCGTGAAACCAATTGGGTTGGAAAGAGGACACTTTAAACTTAATTTTAGACTCAAGAAACGTTCGATTTGGTTTAGTTTTGACCGGGATATGACCTTCCAAACTGGACACAAAAATCTGCCAGCAACATGTATGATTCAAATGGTGTGTTTTCTTTTGGAATAAGCACTATTTGGGTGAACTATCATTACAAATCAACAAGTAAACTTAATAAGTACTAAGGTTTAGTAAAACACTTACTTAAGGCAATCAAGGAGAAGGGTGAGGGAGTCCGATGGAGGGGGTGTTGCTGCTGTTTTCTTGGAGTCGAAACGGAATCAAGGAGTGAAGGTGACGTAGTTGACGTGAGACCCGGTTCCTTCTCGGGACGTCCCGTATGGCTCGGTGAGTTCCCGAAATGATCTTTAAGCTTCGCGTAAATGTAATACGGTGACCGTAGTTGAGAAATGGTGACCCGAAAGGATCGGTTTTCGTCCCGAAAAGAACCCGCAAAGGTGGCAGTGGGCTGCGGTGGTGAAAACGGTGCACTGCGGTGGTTGTCGGGGCTGTCTGGGACTGGGACGTGGCTGAGGAGGGACTGTCGAGGGCTGTGGAGGGTGATGTTGGTGTTGCTGTTACGAGAGGGAAGGGTGGTGAAGGTGAGGTGCTCGGGTGGGAGAGAGGGAGCCGAGAGAGAGCAAGAGGGTAAGTGAAGTGTGGTGCTTTGTTGTTTGCTGTTTCTGTGAACAGAGAGGGAGGCAAAGGGAGAGGGTGGGTTTGGAGTTGTGGTCTTGTTGTGGCGTATGCATGTGTATATAATCCTTTAAGTGGTGTAATACACATGGGTCCTTATGTTTTTCATGAGACAAGCTTGTCTCATGTTGGGAAGCAAGAGACAAGGCCACACAAAGTGTGCCACTTTGTGTGTTTTTTTTTTGTCGACCGAGAAGGAGTAAGCACGAGGGGGGGGGGGGGTAGGGGGTAGTGTAGGGTAGGTAGTGTGGTGTTTAGTGTTAGGTGTCTTACCCGGTAGAATACCCGCTAAGTGTAACCCGATTATTAATAGTCGTTATATGCCTGTAGGGTACGGGTCGGGTATATATAAAAATATAAGTTTATTAGTTTTGACATAATACGAGTATGTGTAAAACATTTAGAATTAGTTTTTATATAGTTTGGTATTCTAAAAAAAATAAAGAGAATGTTTTCGAGCGGTTTGTTTTATTAAATTTTAAATGTTTTTATAAACTTATTTTATAAATCAACTTATTTTTTGTCAAATCATTTTATTTGTTTTCAAAGTCATTTATTTTTATAAAATTTAAATAAATTTATATAATTCGAATATTTTTTTTTTATTTAAATTAAAAATACATAATTTATATTATTAACACATTAACTTGAACAAATGCACGTGTAATTATTGAATCTAAATTGTTTATAAATACAGGATAAATTTATACCATCATTTTAAATATTTAATTTATTATTAAAAATAATCGATATACTTTGTCTTATATTTTTAAGACTTTAATTTAAAAACACATAAGTTGAAATTTGTAAACACACCCTTTTGTATAAACTTGGTTAAATATACGTGCACATATTTGGAATAAAATGTTGAAATTTTTACGTGTTAATATATTATAACTGAAATTTCGAAATGTCACACACCAACTGCTTCACAATCCAACTTATCACCACTTCTTCTTGAAGCCCATCCTAAACAGTCAACCTCTACTGCTTTTGTCTCTGACAACTCAAGCAGCATGTACTTCATAAAAGAGGATCTGGAATGCTTTCATCCAGATGATCTTGAAGAAATGGATATTCAGCATTCATATGCCATGCTCTCCCTCAGGGCAAAAAGGTTCTATTCTAGAACCGGGAGATCTGTTCCAAGCAACAACTCAAACACCAGAGTGGGGTTGGATAAAAGCAAGATCCGGTGTTTTGCTAGGGAGTGCAAGGTGCCAAAATCCAATCCGGGTGTCAGCCATCAAAGACAAGGCTACCAAGGTCAGCCCAGGCAACAGCAGCAACAACAGCAAGGAACTCCTCCAGCTCAAATTGCAGCTTGTGCAAATGTTGGAACTTCAGACTTTGACTGGAGTTTTCAATATGAAGATGTTCCTACCACCAACCAAGCTCTTATGGCAGACACTGCAGAGATACCACCTCAGGTATTTGAACATCTTTGCTCTCAAGCTTGTATTGATAAATTTTTAGGTTATAGAAAGCATAACCAAAACCTTATAGATCAAAATGAAGAGTTTCATCAGATGAAATCTGAGTTCAAAAAGGTTGAAAATACTTATAAAGAAAAGATTAACCGCCTTAAGAAAGAGATTTCATTGTTAAAACACGAACAAACTAATCTTGAAACTCAGATTGATGATCTACTGGTCAAACTAAAAGCTACCAGAGCTGAACTGGTAGAACAGAAAGTTCATGTTGAAAAATATGAATTTTCCTCCAAAAAGTTACAAAGACTTTTAGATATTCAAGTCCATGAGAAGGTAAAGACTGGATTTGGGTATAACAATGATCAGTACAAATCTGTTCCTCCTCCTGCTGACTATATTGCCATTCACGAACCAAGCTTCAATGTTGCAAATCTTGACACTGCAAACTGAAATCTTGATCCTTCAACGGATGAACCTTTCGTCGAAGACTGCACTACCTCATCGGAATCTGAGTCAACCTGCTCAGACCATGATGAAACCAGTGTAGCCCCATATGAAGCTGTTCTGAATAGAGTTGAAGTTCCTGCTGTTATTCCAGCTATTCCAGCCCCTGTCCCATTCAAACAGATCAAGATTAGCTATCCTCCAGATGGAAGAAAGCTAAACATTGAAAAGGGAGAGACATCAGGATCCACTAACCCCAAGCCTCAGTCAAAGCCGATCACAAAGAGGAAGGTGTTTGATATATGTCATACGCCTGGAGAAAAAGTTCCATATGTTCAAAAGACCATAGAAGAAGCCACTTTTGAACATAACAAAGCTCATCCATGGAACTTCAAGGATCTGTTCCAAAGAAAGGACTATGTCTACCTTTCAAGAGACAAACTGGCCAGATCATGCTTTGTGTGTGGCAGATATAATCACATTGCCAGCACCTGCTTTCATTACCTGGAATGCCAAAGAAATTCAAAGCAGCATGTCTTTGAAAAGACTAACAGAAACAAGAAGGTAAGAAGCTACAAGGCCAAAGCAACTAAGTTCAGGGAGTCTCTATCTCCCCCAAGAGTGAAGGTGTCAAGACCTCAACAAATCTGTATCATTTATGGTGAAACCAACCACTTTGCTGCCAAATGCAGATTTAATCCCTTCAACCAGATTGCAAACTGCTCATCTAGATTTACACCATCAGCAGTAAACAAAACAGCTGCTGATCTTGAAAAGTATGGAAAAACAAAAGTTAAGCCTTCAGCAGCAAAAATGTCTACTACGTATAAAGGGAAATCAAAGGCAAAGCCATCAGCAGCAAGAGTGTCCACTGCTGATAAGGCAAAATCCAAGGCAAAGCCTTCAGCAGCCTAAAATGCTGCCACTCCAGCAAAGCCATCAGCAGCAGAATCTACTGTTGATAAGCCAGGAACATCAGTAGCAAAATCCGCTGCTGTCAATGTGAGGAAAACTAGAAAATCACCAACACAGCAATGGAAAGCCAAACCATCTCCAAGCATTATCATTGGTTCCATTGACTGTAAACATACTAAAAAGGATAAACTAACAACCATCTTTTTCAAGTCTGCAGACTCTTGGGTTCCTCCCACTAATTAGATATCTATCATGTGCAGGGACAGCCAGGTCCAAGAATAACACCTGGGTGGTAGACAGTGGTTGTTCCAGGCACATGACAGGCAACAGATCCATCCTCTCCAACTTCAGACACTTCAATGGAGGATATGTTGCCTTTGGAAGTGACTCAAAGGGAGGATCCATTACTGGACAATGAACTGTGTCCAACGAAAGAATGAGCATTGATAAGGTCAACTATGTCAAAGAATTGGACTTCAATCTCATAAGTGTTTCCCAGGTCTGTGACCAAAAGCATTGGATGCTCTTCACGGATAAAGAATGCTTTGTAATGTCTCCAGGCTTATCCATACCTCCTCCAGAAAAGATTTTATTAACCGCTCAGAGAAAAGAAAATCTCTATGTACTGGACATGAAAAGAAAAGATGAGCAATATGCTGATTTGTTTACAAAACCTTTTGACGAAGCTAGATTCAGATATTTAGTTGAATCCATTGGTATGATGAACTTTGATTAAAATCTATCTCTAAAATTCTGTTTAAAAAATGTGTTTTTGTCTTTTGTTGTAAATAAAAGTTATGAGTCAGCAGCACTTTTGTCCTTCAGCTGCTGACATGTTTAATCTTCAGCAGCAAAGGATTTGCCACTGACTGCTTTAAGTTATCAGCAGGAACAGGTTTCCTGCGGATAGCTTTAAGATTGTCAGCAACAACATCCTTGCTGCAGATCATTGAATCCATCAGCAACAATTGAGTTTGCTGCTGACAGACTTAACCTTCCGCAGCAACCAAGCTTGCAGCGGACAGGCTTATTCATCCACAGCAACCAAGTTTGCTGCTGATGGGTAAATTTAAGTGCAAATTAACTTTTACCCGCTGTAAAAATTAACGTCAGTCTTTACCATGACTGCCTCGGTGTATTACAGCTGTAACAGTAAAAAGTGAATAAGGTTGTACTGTACAAGTCATTTTGCTTTTTCCATCCTCTGTCGTTATAAGAACAAATCAAATTTCCTTACCACCTCTTCACATTCAATTTCACCCTAAACCCACATCACCTTCTCTCAAGGCCTCACCACATTCAAAGCCTTCCATCCACAAAACATTCAAAGCCTTCCACACTCTTAACCTTCAAACCTTCCCTCCAAAATCTAACAACAATGGCAGACATCAATAACCCTGACGATAAGTTCTCCCCGTACCATAACCTTACAACATACTTAACCAAGGGAAAGAAATCCGAAGGATTCGATAATATGATCGACTTCCTATGCCGATCAAAGATCCATTTTTCCCTCACAACCAACCCTACCATATATATTCCTCATATGGAGGATTTCTGGAAAACCCCCGTTTACTCTACCGAACAGGGGATTCCCCAAATTAAAGCCAAGGTAGACGGCAAGGACATGACCATCTCGGAAGCCACACTCCGAAAACATCTTAAGCTTCAAGATGAGGGAGCAGCCATCTCATACTCAAAGGATGAGTACATGAGGACCTTTGTATCCATAGGGTACACTGGAAATCAAAATGAGTATACAATAGAGAAGGCGCTGATGGGCCCTCCATGGAAGTATCTCTGCCACACTCTTCTCCAATGCATATCTCAAAAGAGAAGTGGATGGCATTAAGTGAGCTCCGCACTTGCCTCTGCTTTCCATGGTATGATTACTGGCCTAGGTTTTAACTTTGCACACCTCATCTTTGAGGGTTTGAGATATAACCTCCAAGAGGGTGCAAAGCAACAATTTTTTATGTACCCAAGATTCTTGCAGGAGGTTTTCAACCAGGAACTAAAATAACTTTCAAAACCTACAAGAATCTACATCATGTTGGGACCTAAAAATAACATTTTTCAAAGCATGAGAACTGTTTCCAAAAGGTTCTCAGGGGTCAATGTTCCATTGTTATCTACAATGATGAACATGCAAAGCACCCAGGGTGACAGTTCATCAAACCCAGCTGGTACTGATCCCACACCCTCCACCTCACTTCCTGAATCTCAAACAACTGCTTCCCTTGATCGAATCCCTGCGCATTCTACTGAAGATGCACAGGCACATACACTTCTAACACCCAGTTTGATTGCTCAACCGGAACACAGGGCCCCGGTTGCAGCCAAGTATACCAGAAAAAGGGGCAAGAGAACTCCTTCTTCTCTTGCCTCCAAGGCCTAAACTCAACCTAACAACCCTCACTCAGAATCACAACATTCTGGTGAGAATATCATAAGGGACAGCCACATTGTTAGGGAGACTCCTTCGGATGTCTCTCTATTAGGATCAGGATCAGGATCACTTCCCGGATCCATAGAACAGCCCCTTGAGCCACTCATCTCTCTTCTGAACTTAAGTGTTGAGGAACCTGATCAAGATGATGTACATTTTCCAACTGCCACTATCTCAGAGGTACTGATTGATCTTGCTTCCAACACACCCAAACCAAGTTCTACTCCCCTGAAGGTCCACTGTAGGAGTTATGACAGAGTGGATGTGGAAGAGGCTGTCACTACTGCTGGTCCATCAAATGACCAGGAGGACAGTAACAACATCGCTAAGACCTCAACCATGGCAACTCACAGTGAGGATGTTTCCTTGGAAACTCCCCTCACTGAGAGGAATCCCAGGCGCCAAGAAACCATGGGTGATGGGGATAATGAGGCTAGGCCTACAGCCCCATCTGGGTCCAAGGATTCCACAAATATGGATGAGGACAGTATGTAACTTAAAAATCAGGAATTGACGGCCAGGGTGGCTATGCTTGAGGCTGAGGTGTCAAAACTACTACACCAGATCCTTCTGCATGAAGCCCATCAATGCCCTTCCATGGCTTCTCCCTCCCTTGTCTCAGTGGGCACCCAAACTGATGCTTATCTGTCCACTGATGCAACCAAAAAGGGGGAGATAGTCCCAATGGAAGAAGACTCAGACAGTCTTGACGACTGGATTCAAGAGCAGTCTGCATTTAAAAGTACACTATTCAAGCCAGCTTTTGTACAGGTTCATGACTTGCCAGCTTCAGATGACGAAGAAGAAGAGACTTCTGAAGACTGGAAGTTATTCGTCAGGGCTGTTGATGAGGTGCTGACTGATGTTGAAGACAAAGAACAAACATATACATCTTTCAACATCATCCCTGAAGCAGCAGCCATCATAAGTCAATCCACTGCCCCCCAATTTCCACTGACTTTAACACAACTAGAGTTTGACACAATACTAGCTTGGGGGTATGATGGAAAGTCTAAGAGGTTTTGGATTGGTTGGGAGTTTAGCGGAGTAGAAGAGCTAAACTGGGACTTTCTCAACAGCATCCAAGTCCTTCACCTATACCATACAACTCTACGGACCTCTCAGCAGAACTTGCTATTGGTAGGTTCTATGACTTGATGGAGGATAATCTACCCAAGTTCGAAAGACAAATACAAGCAGCAAAAAGGGTAGCCTATCCTGAATCTTCAGCAGCAGCAGAAAGAAGACTGACTCCTAGAAGACTTGAAATAATAAGGAGTAGTCTTCTCACTGAAGAAGAAGTTCTATGCTTAAGAAGATTTCTGTACAACTCCATTGTCAAGGACTTAGATGTGCTAGGATGGGTAAGCACTAAGTCTCTTGACCACACCTTACTACTAAGCAACGGCTCCTCTCTCACCATCAACACCAGGAACATCCTGCTACTGCCTACAGACTTTCTTTACAAGATCTTTCAACTCAGGGCAAATATCTGCAATGTCAACTCCCTTGAAAGCCAGGCAATGATAGCTACTATCAGAGCCCATCTTGAACAAGAAGGAATGATTGCTGAGGCAGTACATGTGTCAAATTCTGACACTGATTCTGACTCAGCTTCCCCTCGAGTAGACATCTTTGCTGCAACATATGAATCAAGATCCACTGTCCAAGAAATGCTGATAGAATTTACAAGTCCTGAGTGCAAATCAGATGAAGCTAATGCCCTTCCCTTATCAACCTCTCAACTTGCCAATGAAGCTGAGGCTGAGATCCCAACAGCAGCACAATCATCTGCTGTTGTGATCAGTGAAGCCGAAGCAGAGGCATCCAGTGTAAACAAAGGGAAGGGAATTATGACCAAAGAAGATGAAGAGAGGTTGCTTAGAGAGAAGAGAGAGAAGGAAGAAATAAGAAGGAAGAGAGAAGAAGAGGAGATGGCTGACCTGAAAAAGGCTCAAGAAAGAAAAACAACCATGCTCCTCAGAGAACAACTTATCCAACAGTATGCCAAACAGTTGGATGAGATGAAAGTCAAACTCCATGCAGTGTCTCAAGTTGAAGAAGTTGAAGAACTTGCTAGACAGCTGCAGGAACAACTAAACAAGGAAGAAGAGGAGGAGGAAGAAAAGAAAAGGAAGGAAGATGCTAAATTCAGAATCTCTGATTCTAAATTAGAAAAAGAAATGAGGGAGGAGTGGATTGAAGCTCTGATCTCTCAAGGTGAGGATGCTGACTACCTTGAAAAACTTTCAAACAAAGAGATCTATAGAGCCGTCATAGGTCAGCAGGGGCAATTGGCAAAGAAGAAGAGAGCTGAAGAGGAAGAAAAGGCTCGTTAAAAATCCAAGAAGGCCATTGCACTTAACCAGAGAACCCATGAAGAAAGGAAGGTCATGACTGACTTCCTAAAGGCAAGGGGGGAAAGTGGAAGGAGGCTAGGTCCCATGACATTCATGAACCTACAAGCCTTGTACAGACAAGTCAAGAAGGAAGAAGAAGAAAGACTAGGAAAGAAAGTCTTCAAGACAAGGGTCACAGAAAAGGAAGACAAGAGACCAATCAAGAAACAAAAGACTTCTGCCCCAGACACTACTTCCACTATCCAAAAACCTTCCACAAATATCCCCAAACCTTCCTCTCCTCCACCCAAAAAGTCCAAACCATCTCACCCAGCTCCTTCTCATCAACAACCTCTCATGAAGAAATCCAAACCCACACCTAAACCAGAAGACTCTAGAGATATAGTTGATTGGTTCTACAGTTCACAGGATCGGTGGTTTGAAATCTTCAGGGGGAGAACTGAAAGAAGGAGATCTGTTTACAAATCTGTTGATGAAGTTCTACAATTACCAGATTCAGATCTCAGTAGAATTCTGGAGATGGGTGAAGCTCATGAGCCTGCAAATGAGGGTGGGAAACGTCTTATGCTAGCAATCAAACACCATTTCAACCCTAGCAAAGATGTGATCATAGATACCAAACCACTTCAGTCCTACTCTCCATTTGTAAGTTGGTCCTACAATGCTGATCTGGATGAGTTCACCTTAACTGATGTTAAGAAGCAGGATATGAGATATTCAAGCAAGACAATTTTCAAAATGCCAAGTAAAGACATCAAGACGCTGTTTGAGCTTCCACTGAACAATCCTAGCAAGGATCCAAGAGGCTATGAGGTTGCAAGGATAGTCTGCCACATGCAAAAGCTTCAGCAACAAAGAGATTAGAAGAATTTTGGTAGCATCAGTCTAGGGGGAGTTTGTAGAACCAAAGACTGATTGCAACAAAATTCTTCTAAGTACAAATGCTGCTGATAGGCTTATTAACAGCGTTCAACACTTGTTGCTGCTGATAGGCTTATCAGCAACGTTCAACACTTGTTGCTGCTGATAGGCTTATCAGCAGCGTTCAACACTTGTTGCTGCTGATAGGCTTATTAGCAGCATTCAACAGATCAGTCTTGATGCTGATCCTCATCCTTGCTGCTGACAGCCTTGTGCCTTGAAGATAAACCGTTGCAGCTGACTATCCATGCCAAGCGTCACTGACAACTTTCTGCAAAAGCTACTGACACACTCAAAGCAGAAGGAACCTCAATGGTGCAACCAATGACGGACAACAATGCTCTTCTCCAAGCATGCAAGTAATGATGCATAAAGAAGACGCTTCAATAAAGTTAGCTAGTTTAGACTAAACTTGTATTATTAGCTTTGTACAAAAGATCAACGGTCTGTGTTAGATCTGATCCTTAGAATCAAGGGTCTGTCTTGATTCTAAGTTATTATAAATACTGTGTAAACACTTCAATGTAAGTGTGCTTCTTGATAGAGTTTTCATTTGTAATCGTTTATTCACAAAAGCTTAACACAACAGTGTTCTTATTAGTATTCTTTCTGTTTACTCGATTATACTTGTGTAGTTGCTATTGTTTCCGTCAATTTCAACTAAGAACATAACCATCTTGTACTTTCACGATCTATCAAGTTACAAAAATGTAACATTTTTCTAGACTTAATGCAACCTTTTTTTTTTACGATAAATGCATCATTTTTACGAATTTTAGTTACAACAAATGCAACATTTTTTACACCCAAATGCAATTTTGTACACATAAATTATGATTCCCATAAATATATATACAAATCAGACCAACATTTTATAAACATTCAAAATTGTACAATTTATCTGAATATAATACAATAGTAGTGACCCGTGGATGTGTAGCAATTCGATTGTAGATAAATCTAGTAGAGAATATTAGCTACTATGTATTTCTAGTAGCAATTCAATTCGAACTATAACTTATATAAATATAAGTTTATATGTTCTTTAAAACTATCAAATGAATGTCATTAATAAAAGAGAAAACATATAGATAACCTTTCAAACCTTCTCCATAATATAAGTTAAATAAATTATAAGTGCTATATAAAAAAATATTATTTAAATATCAAATATTACCAAAAAAATAAGGAAAGTTTATTACTACTAACAAATCAAAACTTTATACATTTTTTTTTCATTTTCATTGAATTACGCAACCTTTTAAAATAAGAGTTGCATTTAAGTTTTAACAATGCAACATTTCTAACAAAAGTTGCAAATTTCAATAATATTTGCAACCTTTCAAGAAAAAATGTTACAATTTTTAGTAAAATTCGCAACTTTTAAATAAAAAGGTTGCAATATCTAAAATTTTGCAAAAAAGTTGCATTAGATCTTTTAATCCAACTTTTATGTTGAATGAAGTTGCATTAGAGTCAAATGTAACGCAATTGAAAAATGTTGCATCTAAATAGTTGCAATAGCCTCATTTTCTAGTAGTGTGTTATGATTCACACCTTGTCACTTCTCACTAATTTGGACTAACTTGTGATCAAGATTAAAAAAAAGACATCTAGCTAGCTAGATTGATTACTATTAGAAAGAAAAATAAATAAATAAATAAATTTTAGAGCTAAATATTAGAGTATAAACAAGTTGAGCCGCTCATGATCTACTTATAGCGGATCGTTAAAGTTTGAAACGAGCTGGAGCGAAAATCGAGCTTATAATGAGACTCATTTAATAAACAAGCTGAACCCAAATTTCAAATATCGAGCTTAACTAAGTTTGCAAACATAAACAAGTCTATCATAAGAAAGATATGATATATTATATATAAAAGAGTTAATTACACAGATGGTCCCTGTGGTTTGGTCAAATTACGGATTTAGTCAATAACTTTGAGAAATTACGGGTTTGATCCCAATATATTTTCATTATGTTACGTTGATGGTCCCTGACATGGATGGGGGTTAACTTTTTTCTGTTAAGTTAATGTGAAAAGACTAAATTACCCTTAACATTAAATAAATAAAAATAAAAAGAATACATTAAACAATTAAATAGTTAGGGGTCCCACTTTTTTAATAAACAATAATATACATATATATAATAAATTAATAAAACCCTTTGGGCCCACTTTCTTCATTGTATTCTTCAAATCAATGTTCACACACCATCACCATACCCCCATCTTCGTCGAACCAAGCACTGGTCTTCTCCGGCCACCACCACCAACTGAAACTACAGTTGCATACTTGCATCTCCCTTCTCCCCATGCCACCACCAATAAACGAAACTCAATTACCGTCTTTTCCCACAGATCAAGGGTTTCTTCAATTGAAACCCGATTACTCTGCAGGTGGTGGGGTCGTGGGTTTCCGCCGAAAAGGAATGGAGGAGCGTCGCGGTGTTTGTTTGAGAAGTATTCCAGATGACATAGCCTGAAAAACCTGTCGTTGTTCGTCCACTTCCACTCGATCGACTCGACTGAAACCTATTGTTCCTCGAGTGTGTCCCACTCATTCGAATACCAAAACCTCTGCCACTGCGTGCTCCCAATTCAAGAAAAGTTGGTTGGATTTTGTAAAGAGGGTCGGGGGAAGAAGGTTTGGTGGGTGTTGACCGGACGATGATGTAAGGCCTCAAATCGGGCACCCTACCGTTGGTTCTCATAACGGGTTATTCCCTTGAAAATACTCATTTTTGGATATATTAAACTATAGCGGAAGTCTTTCTAAAAACATTAATTACTATTTAATGTCATTAAGTTACCTCACGAATGCTTGCACACCAATCCGAGTAGCACCGCTCCCAAGCCAAGATACGTTAATGCAACGCTTACCTGCAAAACAATCTATCGTACACATAAAGTCAGCTACGCTGAGTGAGTTTTAATAGTTTAGTTTAATTAAAAGCCAACTCGTCTCAAAAGTTATTTAAACTTTACTCAGAACCCACGGTCCTTATAATATAGATCCATAATTCATTAATCATTAGATAACCCCTGTTATCACCCGATATCCCATAATAACTCATTACCCATGACTCATCCCTTAATAATAATAATTCCGCAGTCTCATCGACATAGGTCGAAGTTACTACACTAATAACTCATGCTCATGTACACGTATTAACTCGACACTAGGTTAACACAACAAATCCCTAAACATCTACTTACTCAGCCTTGAGCAAGTCTCTTACATATCACCTGACATAGCAGTCATAAACACTACATCACAAGCCTAACGCAACTGTCAATCTAACTCTACTCACCACATTAATACTATCTCATGCACAATAGATATAACTCAACGCTTGTATGCAATTTAACACAAATATATAAGCACACAAACACATACCTCATTACTGCACCTTCGTCAGGGTTACCCTCGCCAGCGCATTCGACACACCCTGAGCTCATCACTGTCCTGTTGGACTTCGTCACCTTTGGTGACCTCCCGAAGGACATAGTCCTCCACAACCCTGTTTGCCGTGTCATAATGACAGCAATGCAAACACAATGTCCGCCGTGTCATAAGGACAACAAAACAATACACACAACAGACGTATAAACACATAACATTATACTCTATGTACATTGATTCATTAACTGCACCTGCACTTCACACATAGCGCTAGGATAAGATATCCTACACGTATTCATAAGCGTTTAGCTTATATCCCGACTCACCCTGACTAACTCATAACACAATACATGGCTAATATAGCAACACATATACAGATACTATATCTCATTGTTTAAGCAAATACCACGTACATGCATACCCCTTGACACCTCCTAGTCGTACCCGTACGACCCGTAACTACAATCCTGACTCACCCCTGTTAGGTCACAATTCAACCCGTGACCATATACCCACCTGTAACCCGCACGTCCTATGGACACACACAGTCCCTTAGCCCCACATTTAACTATTTAACTTCGTAATCTCATCGGGTAAACCCCGAAGCTCGGTATACATTTAATGTAATAAAACATGCCTCAAGAGTATGTACGATAGCCCCAAAACGTTTAAAACATTTAAAAGAGGGGAATTAGAAACTCACCAGTTATACTGCGTCCAAACCCTAGCTCTGCACCACGCGCGCTCGCTTAACCCCGTACATGTCAAACGTATGATCACACGATCAGGATACGTTTAAAACGTATGTTGGATAACAAGTAATAATATAATGAAACCCCGAGTATCAACTATTTGCCAATCCAATCTCCATGAAACCTCAATCTCATTCCACGACATACCGGATCGTTTGTGGCCCATTTAGAACTCCTAAACTGAAGTCGGGTCCTCATGAACGCACGTACGTGTGCATGCACACACATGCAAAAAACCTAATCCCTGATAATACTCGTACTTGAACTGATCACTTCCCACGCATGCGTGCATACCAAGCCATGCATAACCTAATTCCGGTAACCCCTAACCGGTTCCGTCTCCTTCGTCGTGCACGGCTAAACGGTCGCAACCACCACCATGCATGTCGTCCTCGTCCATGTGTAGCGTACCGCTAGTTCCTTCCGTCATGCACCATCACCGTGGTCATCCTAACCCTACCCGGCCAACACCTCTACCGTACTCCGCCTCACGCCCCCATCACGGCTCCTTCCTGCCGATCATCACCACCACTACTACAACCTACCAATCGTAACCACCCTAGACGTCGCCTACTCCTCCGGCCACTACACCATCAATCACCAAGTTTTCACCGCCACCCGCTTACACCGGTAGCCACCTACTCCCACGTCTACAGCCGTCACCGACCTGCTGCACCCGCCACCACCACCTCAGCCGACCACCATCACCAGTCCCATCACGTTGTTGGCTATGGGTTTGAAACCCATACCCTAATCGGTTCATGAAGTACAAGTAAAAGAATCGTATTCGAAGGTTACTTCACGCGTATGGGTGTTTCCTCCACCTGTCGCCGCCATAGGACCACCGCGAGACCCCTGTCGTCTTCCTTCTCTCTCGTCGGACCTCTCCCTCTTGCTCTCTCCCCTTGCCGTCGAACACACCTTGGCCAAATGGCCTAGGGTTTGTGTTTAAGTTGCTTTTAAACCATTGTGGTTTACACTCTAGTCCCTGGCTTCCCCGTTCGCGCTTTTTCGATCCCCATTGTTCTCCTAGTGGCTAACCGGATCCTCTTAGTTTTCATAATAGGGTTTCATGTGAAAAATCTTTATAATCCAACCCATATAAAAGAGACTCGGTTAACTCATCGACCCGACCCGTTAGTCTACAGAATTTCATGATGTTACAAGTCTATACCCCTTAAAAGAGGATCCGTCCCCGAATCCTGTGTCGGCATAAACTAACTCAACACATATCTTTCGTTTCATACCCGTGCACCAACTTCTTCAAGCATTCACCTTTATCATATACGTTTTCATTACATTGCCTTGCAACATAACCGCCATCTTGGTGTTTAAAGTAATCTTCTTCATTGCCCGTGACAATACCTCGTTGACCTTATCATTCTTATCCACATTATATGTACCATCAATGGTTCTACGTAACACAACACATCTAAACGTCCGCTCACTTGTCATACTTCATCCTAGCCCACAGGCAAAATTGCCCATGTCTCTCGTATAACCCTAACGAACCCGTCATTCCAACGATCATCCTCTCCAAGAAGGTCCTTGTCGTTCACATACAGGAGTAATAGTTGCTTTTATTATCATGTGTCTGTCATGCTCCTCTTATTTCTACAATTGCCATCTTGCGATGATTCCTCAAACTCAAGCCCACTTCCTTACCCATAAGGGCATCACCTTTATCTTTTTCTGATGATCTCCAGGAGCTTGTGCAAAGCTACACTGGTCTCCACTAACTTTCTTTATCATAGTGTCTATTTACTTTATTATCTCGCATTCAATACGTCCCTTAAGTATGTACACACCCAACGCTAGGGTCATCTTCATTAGCTCTCGATGTTTCTCAAGGCTCATATGCCTTTTTCGTGTCCGTTTCAGTCATCTAAACACCTGCTTTCCTTAAATGCTCCACAGGAGCTCATATTAAGATGGTCTTGGATTTACCAGCGTAGGCATATCCTTCTTAGTCACTTACGTGGAATCTTGCACGTGCCCCTCCCGGGTTTCACCTTTCTTTAGGTTGCTCTACCATTACCATGCAATCCCCGACCGCATCTCATTTATCATGCACGAACATGAAGTTCGCCTGCTCACAAGCCTCAGCTTTTCATCGTCTCACCCAGGGAAAAACATCCCAAATCTGTTGGTGTCTCATCTTAATTGAATTCTTCATGTAGAACGTGTTCCATGAAGGTCCTTCTTCATCTTGTTAACTTCGTGCTGAAATCCTCAGGGTCATCACCTTGATCTCATCATAAGCATTCTGGTCAAGCGTCCACGTAAACGCCTTCATCATCTATTCTCGCAGATCCGCCCATTGGCTTCGTGCTCCGAATTCCCAAGATATGAACATAGGCATCTCTTAAGAGCACCTCACTGGTCGCCTAGAAAGACGTCAAAACTCCTTGCATCACCTTGACGCATCAGCGTCGAGAGAATCGTCAAGATAGAAATACCATACTTGAGTACACTAACCATCTATTCTATGCACGACTAAGCGTGTACTACAAGGACACACACCGACACGTAACTCCAGAACACACATTGTTCTACACATGTACTAGTAACTTAACCTTCTAACTCACGCAAAGTGCATATACACAACTAGCTATATCTGGGTAAATCTATACAATATGACCTCGTCATTTATAGACACACAAGTATATCATGTTGTCTGGCCCAATGGCACAAGCAAACATGATTTCCCACCTGACTACCGTCAGACACAATAACCTGTTGACAAAAGTCAACACCATATCAAGCTACTTGATCTCCCGCCTGACTAATGCCAGACACAGTATCAAGCTTAGGCTTGATCTCCCGCCATGACTATTAAGTACGTGACACAATTAACTCATACTCATAAGCAACTCAATTAACGACATACAAGTTTATTCACAAAACACTTTCATGTCCTTAAGCCCCAAAACATTTACCTCGCGAAGATCTATGCCTTAAGATATAAAGACATTTAATATCAAAGTAAGGCTAAACACACCCCTTACACTTCACATTTCACCTAAGCATAACACATAGGTGACACTATCTTAAGACCGTAGACGCACACAAGCAATCAAAACTCAGGTCTACACAGGTCTGCTCATACAATCTAATCAACTAAGTCATAGCATCACATCAAAGATTACGTTTAGTATGAACTCACGTTATTCAAAAGGTAATCACATAATCACACTTAATTAACATTGCACCATTAATAGCAAGCTATCACACATGCAACTATCATTAACTATGTTTTAAACCATCCTGTGGTAAGATTCACTGTCAAGGTTAAAATCAAGTAATTGAAAAACCAAGAACAAGTATTTCGTCACAAAAGTGCCCGACGGCCACTACTCAAAATGCTCTAGTCCTCTCGTGGTAACCACCAATGCTCTAGTCATTGAACAAGTCGAAGTTATCCCCCACTTGCTCCTCGTCATCGGATTCCTCCAACAATCCATTTCCTGATTCTGCGTAGTGCCTCGAGGGCTGACTCCTGACTGCAAATGCATTTCTTCCTCTCCTGTAAAAGGAACTACTGAACCCGCCCCTCATAGTTGCCCTGGTAGTATTGGGGGCATTTGGCACCGGAAGCGCCAAATACTGGTTAACTCGAAAGACTTACCTCTTGGCTCGCAGTTACTCGTAGTGGCATTCGTTTCATCCTCGTCCTATTTTTAGTTTAAGTTAAGGCATTTTGTTTGTTTAAAGACACCAATTTTCTCTTAAACCACAACTCTGATACCAACTTGTAAGGCACCAAACCGGGCACCCTACCGTTGGTTCTCATAACGGGTTATTCCCGTGAAAATACTCATTTTTGGATATATTAAACTACAGCGGAAGTCTTTCTAAAAACATTAATTACTATTTAATGTCATTAATTTACCTCACGAATGTTTGCACACCAATCCGAGTAGCACCGCTCCCAAGCTAAGATACGTTAATGCAATGCTTACTTGCAAAACAATCTATCGTACACACAAAGTCAGCTACGCTGAGTGAGTTCTAATAGTTTAGTTTAATTAAAAGCCAACTCGTCTAAAAAGTTATTTAAACTTTACTCAGGACCCACGGTCCTTATAAATTAGATCTACAATTCATTAATCATTCGATAACCCCTGTTATCACCCGATATCCCATAATAACTCATTACCCATGACTAATCCCATAATAATAATAATTCCGCAGTCTCATCGACATAGGTCGAACTTACTACACTAATAAATCATGCTCATGTACACGTATTAACTCGACACTAGGTTAACACAACAAATCCCTAAACATCTACTTACTCAGCCTTGACCAAGGCTCTTACAAATCAACTGACATAGCAGTCATAAACACTACATCACAATCCTGACGCAACGGTTAATCTAACTCTACTCACCACATTTATACTATCTCATGCACAATAGATATAACTCAACGCTTGTATGCAATTTAACACAAATATATAAGCACACAAACGCATACCTCATTACTTCACCCTCGTTAGGGTTACCCTCGTCAGGGCATTCAACACACCCCGAGCTCATCACCGTCCTGTTGGACATCGTCACCTTTGGTGACCTCCCGAAGGACATAGTCCTCCACAATCCCGTTTGCCGTGTCATAATGACAACAATGCAAACACAATGCCCGCCGTGTCACAAGGACAACGACACAATACACACAACACATGTATAAACACATAACATTATACTCTATGTACACTGATTCATTAACTGCACCTGCACTTCACACATAGCACTAGGATAAGATATCCTACACGTATTCATAAGCGTTTAGCTTATATCCCGACTCACCCCGACTAACTCAAAACACAATACATGGCTAATATAGCAACACACATACAAATACTATATCTTATTGTTTAAGCACATATATGCACACCCCTTGACACCTCCTAGTCGTACTCGTACGACCCGTAACTACAATCGTGACTCACCCTTGTTAGGTCACTTACGACCCGTGACCATATATCCACCTGTAACCCGCATGTCCTATGGACACACACAGTCCCTTAGCCCCACATTTAACTATTTAACTTCGTAATCTCATCGGGTTAAACCCCGAAGCTTGGTATACATTTAATGTAATAAAACATGCCTCAAGAGTATGTACGATAGCCCCAAAACGTTTAAACATTTAAAAGAGGGGAGTTAGAAACTCACCAGTTATACTGCGTCCAAACCCTAGCTCTGCACCACGCGCGCTCGCTCAACCCCGTACCTGTCAACTGTATGATCACATGATCAGGATACGTTTAAAACGTACGTTGGATAACAGGTAATAATATAATGAAACCCCGAGTATCAACTATTTGCCAATCCAATCTCCATGAAACCTCAATCTCATTCCACGACATACCGGATCGTTTGTGGCCCATTTAGAACTCCTAAACTGAAGTCGGGTCCTCATGAACGCACGTACGTGTGCATGCACACACATGCAAAAAACCTAATCCCTGATAATACTCGTACTTGAACTGATCACTTCCCACGCATGCGTGCATACCAAGCCATGCATAACCTAATTCCGGTAACCCCTAACCGGTTCCGTCTCCTTCGTCGTGCACGGCTAAACGGTCACAACCACCACCATGCATGTCGTCCTTGTCCATGTGTTGGGTACCGCTAGTTCCCTCCGTCGTGCACCATCACCGTGGTCATCCTAACCCTACCCGGCCAACACCTCTACCGTACTCCGCCTCACGCCACCATCACGGCTCCTTCCTGCCGATCATCACCACCACCACTACAACCTACCAATCGTAACCACCCTAGCCGTCGCCTACTTCTCCGGCCACTACACCATCGATCACCAAGTTTTCACCGCCACCCGCTTACACCGGTAGCCACCTACTCCCACGTCTACAGCCGTCACCGGCCACCTGTTGCACCCGCCATCACCACCTTAGCCGACCACCTTCATCAGTCCCATCACGTTGTCGGCTATGGGTTTGAAACCCAAACCCTAATCGGTTCATGAAGTACAAGTAAAAGAATCGGATTTGAAGGTTACCTCACGCGTATGGGTGTTTCCTCCGCTTGTCGCCGCCGTAGGACCACCGCGAGACCCCTGTCGTCGTCCTTCTCTCTCGCCGGACCTCTCCCCTTACTCTCTCCCCTTGCCGTCGAACAACCTAGGCCGAATGGCCTAGGGTTTGTGTTTAAGTTGCTTTTAAACCATTGTGGTTTACACTCTAGTCCCTGGCTTCCCGTTCACGCATTTTCGATCCCCATCGTTCTCCTAGTGACTAACCGGGTCCTCTTAGTTTTCATAATAGGGTTTCATGTGAAAAATCTTTATAATCCAACCCATATAAAAGAGACTCGGTTAACTCATCGACCCGACCCGTTAGTCTACAGAATTTCGGGATGTTACGGATGATAAATCCGGAGAGTAGGACTGGTAGTGGCGGTGTGATTGAGAAGATGATCCAGTGGTGGTGCAGTGAGGCAAGAATTGGTAGTTCTGATTGCTTCATCATGGCATAGAAGCAAATGGGTCGGGAAAGGGGGGGGGGGTTGGGTTAAACTTAAATCATAAATGTCGGTCAAAGTAAGGAGAGGACAATGTGGGACCCACATATTTAAGGTTTTTATTCTTTTTATTAAAAGGTATTTTAATCTTTTCACACCCACTTAATAGAAAAAGTTAACCCCCATCCCTGTCAGGGACCATCAGTGTAACAAAATGAAAGTATCTTGGGACAAAACTCGTAGATCCGTGTAATTAACTCTATATAAAAATATAATTAGAAATATGCAAAAAAGAGTTAATCTTTATACTAATAAATAAAAATTTTAGGGGGACACTTGTCACTTTCTGGTGTATCCTTATAATGTTTTCCCGCCTCTCTCTCCTATTAAATAATGATATTAAAAAAATATATTTTTAAATATTTAATATAAATCAAAATATTGATACTTATTATTTAATTATTGATAGTTATTATATCATTAACCAAATCTTTATACTGATAAATAAAAATCTTAGGGGGACACTTGTCATTTTCTGGTACATCCTCAACATGTTTTTCCCGACTCTCTATCCTATGAAATAATGATATTAAAAGAATATATTTTTAAATATTTAATATAAATGTAATTATTGATACTTGTTATTTAATTATAGATAGTTATTATATCATTAACCAAATCTGTATACTAATAAATAAAAATCCTAGAAGGACACTTGCCACTTTCTGGTAGGGGTGTTCATTTTACCCGAAACCCGAATACCGAACCCGACCATAATTAACCCGAACCCGATTAAGATGGAATCCGAACAACCCGAACCCGCTTAAGTTGGAACCTGAACCCGAACCCGAAGGTAGTATTCGGTTTGGTAATTGGGTTAAAAAAAGGTTAATCGGGTTAACCCGAATAATAATAAAAAGGTATTTTATTATTAATATTTATTTGTAATCTTAGCTTAGTGTACATCTAACCATTTTTAATGCTTATTTTATTTCACTTTTTTTTTAATATATGATTAGAAACTGACGAGCGGACATGAATGTGAGAATTTGAATAGTGAACAATGTTAATGAGTTTATTGGTTGATACGATTTATCTTTTTTTAGTTTATACGATTTGTTAATACACTTTGGTTTTATGCTTATTTTATTTGGTGTTTTTTAGTTAATATATGTGTTTAGTGCATGAGTTTGAACGAAAAATTATATTGAGAGTGTTTTATTTGACATTTTGTGCTTATTATTTAATAAATATCATATTAAGTTAAATAATAAAGTATGCGTTGCAACTTGTATTTAGAAACCCGAATACCGATTAACCTGGCTCGAATAAACCTGAAACCGAATAACCCGAAACCGATTAACCCGAATCTTATTTGGGTCGGTAAACAGGTAGGATTCTTATAACAAAAAACCCGAATAACCCGAACTGAATAACTCGAAACCCGATGAACACCCCTACTTTCTGGTACATCATCGACATGCTTTTCCCGCATCTCTCTCCTTTTAATAATGATATTAAAAGAATATATTTTTAAATTTTTAATATAATATAATTATTGATACTTATTATTTAATTATGGATAGTTATTGTATCATTAAGCAAATGAATTTAATATGAATTAACATTTATCAATTATATAAAAAAAATTAATACACAGTTGAAAAAATGTTTTAAAAATTAACTTAACAAAATTTATAACTGTCACGTCAATGTACATTTTTTAAGATATATTTTGATAAGTGTAAGTTTTAACAAATTACATTATATTTTATTCAACCCGTGTAATTTACATGTTTTTAAATACATAAATTTGTTTATTACTAAGTATATAACATTACATTTATTCAACCTGTGTAATACACAAGATTCTAACCTAGCTCATTAAAAATTAGATTTGATTTTGCTAAAGCTTGCTGGCTCATATAAATTTCTGAACCAACTTTGTGCCGAAGTAGCTCACTTGTATAAAAACTCGAGCTTATTAGTTTCACAAGTTGATTTTGCTTGAGTAAGTTGCTTGCTGACATATACAAATTAAGTTCTTTTATTGTATACTGCTAGCTTGGTACTGTATTATTCGAAACTTATGAATTTGTAGATTGTTCTTAACTTGCTATTTAATGCTTTTATAAAAAGAAACATATAAATGATTAAAATTAAGAAAAATGAGCCATCTCGTTAGCCACGAGCCGACTCGAGTTGAAGGCTAGTTGAATACGAGCCCAGCTTCTCACTTAGTTGGAAAATATCAAGTCGTTTTGGCTCGAGCCTAAGTTGGTAATTGTATTCAGCTCGAAAACAAACTGAATAGATAATTAGTTCAATTTACAAACCCCTTATAAGTTTTAACTCATGTATTACACGTAACTTTTCATCGTGTTAGGGAATTAATTTAGAAACTATTAAATCAATATACGACTTTAAACTTAAAATGTTAAAATGTGGTGGAGACTAATTGAAGCAAGGGTACAAAAAGAAAACCATCGAGACCAATGTGTAAAGACCATTGAATATAACTTAAAATGTTAAAATATGGTGGAGACTAATTGAAACAAGGGTACAAAAAGAAAACCACCGAGACCAATGTGTATAGACCATTGAATATAACTTAAGATGTTAAAATGTGGTGGAGACTAATTGAAGCAAGGGTACAAAAAGAAAACCATCGAGACCAATGTGTATAGACCATTGAATATAACTTAAAATGTGGTGGAGACTAATTGAAGCAAGTGTACAAAAAGAAAACCGTCGAGACCAATGTGTATAGAGCATTGAATATAATTGTGTGGTTCCGGTACAAAAGGTTGTTATCCTAAAAAACTTAGGAAATGGTCTTGGCCTTCTATCTTCTTAAATTAAAGGCTATTACAATCCTTGTGACATTATTGTAAATTAAATATTGTTTTCTTTTTGCAAAAGTGTATTAAAGGTATTTTCACATTTTCAACAAAATAAAGAAAGTTAGAAATCATGGATCCGTCCCCCTTTCTTCGTGATTTAAACTAATTTTTATTTCCACATTTATAACAAAATAAAGAAAGCTAGAAATTAGGGATTGATCCCTTTCTCTTGGTGATTTAAACTATTTTTTTTACTTTATTGTTTATTGTTATTTAAACAAGTCAACGTGTTATTACAACATCGTTGTTTAGTTGAATTCATAAAAAAATGGAATTGATAAACAGTCTGGTAATTGGGCTATATCTTGTGTGTTAATGAAACAGTGCGTTTTTTTATAATGGGCTAACAACACAGTGTGTTATTATTATTATCACACCAACATTCTTAATTTTGTTTTTTTCTTTTCAATCTTTGCAATTATCATAAATATACTAGATAAAAAACCCAGTAAAAATGAGTAGTTAATTTGTTTTTTCCCAGCTTTGTAAATATATAAATTGATTACAGTGGAATGAAAATCTTAGATACATCAAATATATAGTTTTTAAATTTTAATATGTGAAGTTGTTGAAAACCCTCATAATTCATAACCACTAAATTTGTATTAATGTTTCATAATAAGATAATTTTTATAACCTGGAAGATTACAAATAAATGTATAAAAACATATATTAAGAACATAAGACCGGACACTTGTTCATGACGGTAATACGCAGGTATCGTTCAACATCTCTAATACCAAACATATCATTCAACCATTTGTTACTTGACAAATTGAAATCTCTTAATATGTCCTTCCATTTACTTTCAAAATCAACTTGCTCAGTGCTATCGGTCCACACAATATCACATATCAGTTGTTTAAACGTCTCATCTTTACGCGAAGTTTTACCGACCTGAAAGTTAATACAAAAATATTACATGTTAAGCAAAAAACAAAAAAATATGTTTATGATAAAAGTACAAGAACAGATAAAAGTACAGGAATGAATACAACCTGAAATCCAACACAAATATGTTTATATTACAAGTCAACGTGCTAAAACAACACAATTGTTCAGTTGCAATCGTAAAAAATGGAACTGATAAACCTTCCACTGATTGAGCTGTGGCATATTCTGCACTAACAACACAGTGTGTGTTTGAAAAAAAAATACAAGAATACAAGGTCTGAATTAGGGGTGTCAATTCCTGACACGATCCGAAACACAATACGAAAATAATCAGGTTTTGGGTTGGCCATTTCAACCCGTTTTAAAAAACGGGTCGAGTTCGGGTTGACCCGTTTAATAAACGGGTGGTCTGGTTCGGGTCGGCCCATTTAAAAACGGGTTGGCCCGTTAACCCGTTTAGGTTACAAAATATATATTTTTTTTATTTTTCACATTATAGAAACGCATGTTGATTTACTTTTATATTTAGTGTTTACCATAAATGAACTTAATTATATTAAAACTTTTCTTTTTTTTATTAATCAATTAATTTTTTGTTTACCTTAAATAAATTAGATTTTGGATTTAGTATTTTATGATTTTGATTTAGATAAATGGGTTAAATGGGTCAGGTTCGGGTTGACCCGAATTTAAGTGTATCCAGGTTAGGGTTGAGATTTTTGACACGAATAAGAATATGGGTCGGGTTCAGGTTACATAATTCAACCTGTTAACCCGCCAACCCGACACAATTGACACCCCTAGTCTGAATATGATATTTATGAAAACAACACAATGTGTTTATGATAAACAACACATTATGTTTTGACAACACCATTGTTTTTTACCATTCAAAGTATAAGAAAAACAAGGTTTGTTATTTCAACGATTGTTACCTTTTCTGGACTATCATCATAATCTAAATTAATAAAAACTAGATAAGTAACTGAACATTATGATAAAAAACAGTGAGTTAAATTATGAATTAAAAATGCCATTCAAACACAATTATCACTTTATAAAAAAACTGATTTATTTTTTTTGTGTTTGTACGGTTTTTATAAGTTATCAACATTGGGAAAAGCGTAAACAGGCCTACTAAATACTTGTTTTTTATAAAGTAAATTAAACAACAGGGTGATTTATACAAAAAATGGATACATTAAGTACAACACAGTGTGTTAAACAGACCGAGTTAAACAATAGTTAAACAACACGGTGGTTTATACTGAAAATGGATACATTGAGTGCAACAACACAATTTGTTAAACATATATTTAATAATGTTAACAGAAAGATCAAAAAAGTTAAACAATACGGTGATTTATAAAATGCATACTCACACAATTAATCATATATTTAATGGCTAGAAAATTGTATAATGGCTAGAAAAGGTTAAACAACACGGTGATTTAGATATGAAATGGTTACAGTGGAGTATAATAACATGGTGTGGTAAACGTAGTTAATTAAACTAAATATATTTTTTTAATTAAATATTCACTGTTATCATCTAATCAAAATCTTGCGATGGCTAGAAGAAGCATACTTACATTGTCAATCGTATATTTTATAATGTTAACATATCGATGTAAAAAAAAATCATATGGGAAAAAAGTGAAGATATCAATCTAAATGAAAAGTAAAATCACTATAGACAATAAAAACGAAAAACTTACCGGAAAATATACCATCTACTTACATTTCACTTGACATCTCCATTGATCAAAGATTATTGGATAAGGTTTACCCTTATGTGTCAAATCCAATCGTGTATCAAGGGCAGTTTGAAGGGATTGTCAAAATCGGGAGGTGAAACGAGCATCTCTATCAGAGATTATGTTTAATGGAACACCGTGACGACTCACTATTTCATCAATGTAGATTCGGGCCAATTTCTCAGCCCCGTAGTCTTCACAGATGGGCAAGAAATGAGCTGATTTGGTGAGTCGGTCAGTGATCACCCAAATGCTGTCATAACCCCTAGAAGTGCGAGGAAGTTTGGTAATGAAATCCATAGTTAGGTTCTCCCATTTCCACACTGGAATTTCCGGTTATTCAAGCAAACCGGAAGGACGTTGATGTTCGGCTTTGACTTTGGAGCAAGTTAGACATTTGGCAACGTAGAGTGCAACGTCTTTCTTCATACCGGGCTACCAATATTGTTGGCGAAGACCTTGATACATTTTATCCGCTCCGGGATGAACAGAATAACGAGTCTTGTGTGCCTCGTTCATAAGAAAGGCACGGAGATCATCACGATCGGGAATCCAAATACGATTCAAGTAATAGAGCAAACCATTGGGTTTGGATTTAAGCTGAAGTTCAACACCACACGACATTTCATCGTACATGTTACCCTCGGTGACCGAGACGTGTTGAGCTTCTAGGATACGATTTTGAATGTCGGTTTGAATTCGGACACAATGAAGCATGACATGATCCTTACGACTCAAATCATCGGCCACAACATTTTCTTTGCCGGGATGGTAACGAATCTCACAGTCGTAGTCGTTAAGGAGTTCAACCCAACGTCGTTGCCTCATGTTGAGTTCTTTCTGGTTGAAGATGTGTTGGAGACTCTTGTGGTCGATGAACACCACACACTTTGTGCAATAGAGATAATGTCTCCAAATCTTCAATGCGAATAAGACAGCACCCAACTCGAGATCGTGCGTCGTATAGTTCTTCTCATGGATCTTGAGTTGCCTTGATGCATAAGCGATCACCTTGCCTCGTTGCATTAGAACACATCCGAGACCTTGGTTGGAGGCATCACATTAGACAACCAGATCATCAATCCGATCAAGAAGAGTCAAAATAGGAGCATTGCGCAACTTTTGCTTGAGTGTCTGGAAAGATTCTTCCTGTTTTGGTCCCCATTAATAAGGTTTAACCTTATGTGTCAAAGCAGTGAGGGGGACGACAATCTTGGAGAAGTTTGAAATGAACCGTCGGTAATAACCCGCTAGTCCAAGGAATGAACGAACTTCGGTAGGGGTTTTAGGGGCACTCTAATTTTAACAGTTTCAATCTTAGCAGGACCAACATGAATTCCCTTGTCATTAACAACATGACCTAAGAATTGAACTTCTTTTAGCCAAAATTCACACTTGGAGAACTTAGCGTATAGTTGTTCTTTCTTTAAGAGGCCCAAAATCAACCTAAGATGCTGTTCATGATCTTCCTTAGTCTTGGAGTATATCAAAATGTCGTCAATAAAGACGATTGCTAATTTATCAAGGTACAGTTTGCACACGCGGTTTATGAGGTCCATGAAAACAGTGGTGCATTGGTTAGCCCAAAAGGCATAACCATGAACTCGTAGTGACCATACCTTGTTCGGAAGGCAGTCTTTGGAATATCTTCCTCTTGCACACGGAGTTGGTGATAACCGGATCAAAGATCAATCTTCGAGAAACAGGTAGTGTGACACTTCTGATTTTCACTACTTGTACTCATTCTAGACTTATCAATGAAAATCCGCATGACATTTCATTTTACTTGAAATCCTATTCAGACGTTGTTACAATACTAGTTCACATGTGAAACATTACGTTTATGCTTGATTTCAAAGACTTATACTTATCTGTGATTGATTCACGGATCGCACGTAGACTTAATTGATCTTTATGACACATTAAATACACATGAACCACCCCCATACATCTCAAACATGTTCTTACAACCCATTCAATGTGAATTGATGCTTAAAAGTACTAGTTAGTACTTTCGTGCGATCGTTCGCCTTTTAAACCGTCGTTAACTACGTCCCGTCCACGACCGATAATCGTTTAACATGACATTAATTTATGTTTTAAAATTTTAAAATATTCATTTCTTTAATTAAAACAAAGTTTGTTTGCAAAACTTTCCTTAAATAAATCCTGAAATTCGAAAAACGATCAAAAAGTCCGTTTTCTCGCCCACCGATCGCAAACTACTATACGCGAATAACGTAACTTTAACTTAAATGTTTTTAGCTAAACATACTCTTTTTGTTATGACAATCAACTTTAATGTTGAAAACATTTGCCAATTTCGCTTAGAAATGCTTAAAATCGCAATTTTCGAATGCGCGCACTCAACCGGATCAAGCTAGGACCCAACCCACCTACTCTTGGACCTAGCCCAAGCAAGAAATCAAAAAAAACCCAGCCCCATTGAGGAAAATTTCTCATATTTGAGGGCCCTAAAACCCTAAATTGCTTTCCAAGACATTCCATATTTACACCCCTTCAACCATTAGTATAAATAGGAGGCTTAGGATCTTGTTTTCTTTGCTAATTCTCCCTCAAACACTGCCAACCCCTCCTAAGTTGTGAAATCCCTTCCCAACCTTGAAGATTTCGAAAATCCCGTAGAGGATTCCAAGGGTTTGAAGATCAAACAAGTAAGTAACCCTCCGAAGTTGAATACCGTCTTTTTATTTTATTATTTCTTCATCCCCTCAATTTTTTTCTATTTTCTATCCATGATCACTTGATCATGTGAAACCTCAGCCCTAAAAACCCTCTAATAATCTTAATCAAACTAATAAATCAAGCTAACATCACCAACTAACAAACAAAGGATCCCGTTTGCAATGGCGGCTATGCCGTCGCATTCTGCGAATCCTCAAGACAACTATTGCAAAAGTGGCTCTGCCGATGCTTTAGTATGTTCTTGCTAACTTAAAACATGTTATTTATTCTATATTATCACTTATATGAACTCACACGCTAATTAAATATAGAATCCGCTTGCTCGTGTCGGCTATGCCGATTGCATTCTGTGATTCTCCAAAACGCTTATGTGAATATCATGGCTAGACCGGTGACACGGGACGTTTTGGCTAACCTAATATGATTTTATTATGTATTATAATAACATAAAAACATTCGTATAATTTTTATTTGCGCGTTGGGTAATCTTAAAACCCTAAACGGACCACTTAAGTGCAACCATTGATTTTGGACAGAAACTGTGCTGAATTCAACTGAGCGTAACTTGACCATAATTAATCTAAACTGAGAAAACTCAATTTCCACGACGTAGTTCGTCGAATTTCCTTTCCAACCATAATTAGATCGTTTTCTAATTCAAAAGTATGACTCCGTAGTAGCCAAAACGGGACAGAAACCTTTTTCAGTACCTTCTGTCTTGTTGGACTATTTTGGCTATGATCCGAGTCTCAAATGGAAAGAATTTCTAAACGAAACTTCTTCGGAACGACTTAAACTAATTCATTGTAAAATTTCATAATTTTTAAACATCATTTGATATTTTTAACAATCCCGTTTCTGTTCAGCTACTTTGCTGTCCAAATCTGAAAATCAACTAAAACTCTATTTTTGCAACTAATTCTTAATCTTATGACCCGAACCGCCTATCTAACACTCGTAACTATCGAACCTACCCTAAAACTGGTTTATTTATTTGTTTAGGGTCTGGTCCGTGATTCATCTCGTCTATTCGTTCAAGTTTCTTATCTCGTCTAGCTTTCAAGGTGAGACTTCATAGCCCCACTTTATTCAAATCGTTTTGGGGGAAACATGTACGCGTTGGCATGCATTAAAACACGTTTTCAAACAATTCTAAAACAAGCGAATCATATATGTATGTGAGTAAATGAACACAACATGATAAACGTTAAACTTGCAAATCCTTAACTTGAAACTTTCAAGCCAACGGTAGTACAGATATGGGCCATAGGATGGAAACCGCATATACTTTATGGACAACTTTTGGTTGGACATCTTATTCGTTATTAGTGCAACTTGCGAGTTGTACCACTTATTCGTTACTCATCATTTTAGGTTGGATTTGCTAATCATGTGTTTGTTTTATTACGTGCTATATGATGATCTTGGAATATGAATTGTCACCTTTGCCAAACTTATACTTTTATTAAACCTGTGATTTCTCACCAACTATTTTTAGTTGACACTTGTTTTTCGTACATGTTTCAGGTGATTAAGCTCGTGATAGGTCAAGTCAATATCACATAGGATTTGCCTAGATATCAATTGAAGAATCTTATTTTAAGTTGCTTGTCTTTTGAACATGTTATCTGTTTGGTTTAATTCGAAACTTATGTAATTGGGATTTTTTTTAATATTATGAAACTTTAATAGTAAATGTCTTTATTCCATTGTGTTCTTTTGTCAATTAAGTCGCACCCGTGGTTAAGATGCACGGTTGGGGTGTGACAGATTGGTATCAGAGACGTGGTTATAGAGAATTAGGCAACCATTTGAC
This sequence comes from Smallanthus sonchifolius, assembly GCA_023525975.1. Taxonomy (NCBI): domain Eukaryota; kingdom Viridiplantae; phylum Streptophyta; class Magnoliopsida; order Asterales; family Asteraceae; genus Smallanthus; species Smallanthus sonchifolius. Next base: position 89,347,154 of record CM042025.1, read on the forward strand.
CTAGACTATAACCTAAGCTCCCATTTGAAACTTATATGCTTATGTGATTCTAATCCACTAACTCTCTTATCTTTAGTATGTCATCGTACTCTGCTGACATCTCTAGCAATTCAAGCCTTATTTCCGATGATGGGTCCCAAAGCCCAACTAGTTGGAGTAGGCTAATCTCACCACGATCATCTTTCTCTGGAAGCCTGCTACCCTCGAAACATAATGTCAAGCCCGAGTTAATCTCCGATGTGACAAGCCGGCCTGCACCGAAGCCTGAAGTAATCAACATATCAAGTGATTCGGAATCCGAAGACCAAGAGAGCCATGTTGGAACCACTTCTGAGGCCCAACTCCCGTTCAAGAAAAGAAAGCTGACTTGTGAAGCTGAATCCAACTCTTGGGCAAGGCCCAATCCATAATGTTCTCATCAAAATCAAAGGCTTGGATAGTGATACTAGAGACACGTGTAATCTGGAAGGGTGAGCGCCTGTACACTGGGGGTCTTGTCAAAGGAAAGTGAGGCACGTTCGTTACGAGTCGCACTTACCTGGGGACCCTTGGAGTGAGTGCTCACTTATAGGCTAAAACACGTCTCACTAGTATCATTCATCCGAATCTTGAATTTTGACTAGTCAGTTTTGTCTTTATATTTCATTTGTAATTCAACATATATGTTTTAAATATATGTTTTATTTATCTTGTAAGACATTAATAGTAATGAATGAGTGATTTTATTTATAAATATTGTCACTTTTAATTCTTGAATGTCTATCCTAACTACCGACTTATGATTTTTTTTTTCGTAGAATGCCTCCTCGTCGTGATCCTGATAACACCGTGGCTAACACTAGTGAAGCCTCCGCCGAAACCACCGCCATAGCCACCCTGCTCACTCAACAACTTGCTGCGGTCTTACCCACTATTGTCACTCAAATCAACAACTCCACCGGAGGATCTAGTGGGAGTGTTTGTACTTTCAAGCACTTCAACTCTTGTAACCCACACAAGTACCTTGGATGTGAAGGTGCGACAGGGCTATTGAAATGATTTGAAGGCATGGAGAACACATTTGAGATGAGTGACTGCCCCGATGAACTTAAGGTAAAATATGCTTCAAGTGCCTTCCAAAGGAGGGCACTGACTTGGTGGAATGCTGAAAAGAAAATTCGGGGTAGGGAAGGAGATCTTGCTATGACTTGGGATAAGCTCAAGGAAATTATGATCGAGGAGTTCTGTCTTAGCAATGAGATGAAGAAGTTGAAGATTGAGCTATGGGACCTTACCCAGGATAGTGGGGAGAGTGAGGCGTACACCACACGCTTTCATGAACTCTGCATCCTAGTCCCTCATCTGGTTACACCCTTGACCCGAATGATTGATCGTTATATTGGAGGCATTCCGCCTCAAATTCGGGGTACCGTCATGGGTAGTAGCCCAACAACACTTGAAGCTGCTATTCGTTTATCTGCGTCCTTAACGGACGATCTAGTTAAGTCTGGAGTTCTATTCAGGAAAGGTGACAAGAGAGTTAAGGAGGAAGTGGCGAAAAAGCCTGAGTATCGCCACAAGAAGCAAAAGACCTCTAAAAGCTTTGCCATGGTTACCCCAGCTGTTCCTGTTGCCTAAGTAGCACCTAGACCTGCACCTGGCAGGAAGCCATATAGTGGACCTCACCCGCTGTGTGCAAGGTGTCAATACCATCACCCTACTACTGTTCAATGTCGTTCGTGCACTAAATGTGGAAGGCTTGGTCATTTTGCTAACGCTTGTATGTAGCTGAAAAGGCTGCTACTACCCAAACTGCCACTCCTGCCATCATCAATGGTAGGGCCTGTTATGAATGTGGTGCTCCTGATCACTACAAAAACCAATGCCCGAAGCTCAACAACAATAACCGAGGTGCACGTGCTCGCACTTTTGCCATAGGAGCAACCGAGGCCAGAAATGACAATGCCGTGGTTACTGGTACGTTTCTCATCAATAATCGTTATGCCTCTATCTTATTTGATACCGGAGCGGATAAAAGCTTTGTCTCCTTAGAATTTGAACCTTTACTTAAAACTTGTCGTACTGCTCTTGAACCTTCTTATACTACAGAAATAGCTGATGGCAAACTAACTGTTGTGCATTCCGTTGTCCGAGGTTGTGCTCTAACTCTCAACGATCACACATTCTTTATCGACCTGATTCCCATCACTCTTGGGAGTTTTGATATCATCGTGGGAATGGATTGGCTATCCCACTATCATGCGGAAATCAACTGTTCGGAGAAACTCATTCGTATCCCTCTACCATCCGGTGAGACCTTGAAAATCTTTGTAGAGAAACCTTGCAAAGGTTTGAAATTCATCTCCTGCATGAAGGCACGTAGATATTTAAGGAAGCGATACTATGCTTTCTTGGCACATGTGGTCGAGAAATCTGAAGAAAAGAAATTACAAGATATACCGATCATCCGAGATTTTCCGGAAGTATTCCCTGACGACTTGCATGGACTCCCTCCAACTCGACAAGTTGAATTTCGGATTGATCTTTTACCGGGAGCTAACCCCATTGCCAAATCTTCGTACCGCCTAGCCCCTTCTGAGATGCAAGAACTATCTAGCCAACTGCAAGAGCTGCTGGACAAGGGATTCATTAGACCGAGCTTCTCACCTTGGGGAGCTCCGGTTCTCTTTGTCAAGAAGAAGGATGGGTCCTTCCGCATGTGCATCGACTACCGTGAACTAAACAAGCTTACCATCAAGAATCGTTACCCGCTACCTAGGATCGATGACCTTTTCGATCAACTGCAAGGAGCAACTTGTTTCTCGAAGATTGACCTCCGATCTGGGTATCATCAACTCCGAGTCCATGAAGAGGACATTCCCAAAACTGCTTTTAGAACTCGTTATGGACACTACGAGTTCATGGTTATGCCTTTTGGGTTAACCAATGCGCCCGCGGTGTTCATGGACCTCATGAACCGTGTCTGCAAACCCTACCTAGATCAATTTGTCATTGTCTTCATCGATGACATCTTGATCTACTCCCGAACCAAAGAGGATCATACAACCCACCTTAAGCTGATTTTGGAACTCTTGAAGAAGGAACAACTTTATGCTAAATTCTCCAAGTGTGAATTCTGGCTTAGAGAAATTCATTTCTTGGGTCACGTGATCAACAACCAGGGTATACACGTCGATCCAGCCAAAGTCACCGCTATCAAGAATTGGAGTACACCATCCACACCCTCTGAGATCCGTTCGTTTCTGGGTTTGGCGGGTTATTATCGAAGATTCATCCTGAACTTTTCGAAGATTGCCCTGCCTCTCACTACATTAAATCAGAAAAACAAGCCTTTCGTCTGGGAACAAAAGCAAGAAGATGCGTTCCAAACTCTTAAGCAGAAATTGTGCAACTCCCCTATTCTAAGTCGTCCCGATGGAAATGATGATTTTGTTGTATACTGTGATGCCTCAAACCAAGGTCTTGGTTGCGTGTTGATGCAACGAGACAAGGTCATAGCCTATGCATCCAGACAACTCAAGGTTCACGAAAAGAACTACACTACTCATGACCTTGAGTTGGGTGCGGTGGTCTTTGCTTTGAAAATCTGGAGACATTATCTCTACGGCACTAAATGTGTGGTTTTTACTGATCACAAGAGCCTTCAACATATTCTGAACCAGAAAGAACTCAACATGAGGCAGCGACGTTGGGTTGAATTACTTAGTGACTACGATTGCGAAATTCGTTACCACCCGGGGAAAGCTAATGTGGTGGCTGACGCCCTTAGCCGTAAGGACCGAATCAAACCCACCGGTGTGCGAGCCATGGGAATGTTGGTCCAAACCAGTCTCAAAGATAAGATCCTCCTAGCTCAAAAACAAGTTGTTGCAAATGATGAGTTGAAGAAGGATTTGGATTGTGGTGTCGAAAAGCACTTGGAACCCAAATCCGATGATCTCCTTTACTTCATGGGTCGAATTTGGATCCCCGACTCAAGTGAGCTCCGAACCCTTATCCTTGATGAAGCACATAAATCCCGTTATTCTGTTCGTCCCGGTGCTGATAAGATGTATCACGACTTGAAAGAGTTTTATTGGTGGCCAGGAATGAAGAAAGACATCGCCCTCTATGTAGGGAAGTGTCTTACTTGCTCTAAAGTTAAAGCTGAGCACCAGAAACCATCTGGTCTTCTCCAACAACCCGAAATCCCACAATGGAAATGGGAGCAAATTTCCATGGACTTCATCACTAAGCTTCCGCGAACCTCTAGTGGTCATGACTCCATCTGGGTCATTGTTGACCGCTTAACCAAATCCGCTCATTTTCTCCCAATCCGTGAGGACTACAAAATGGAGAAGCTTTCCAGACTCTATATCAATGAGGTCGTGACACGTCATGGTGTCCCTCTATCCATTATCTCCGACCGTGATAGCCGTTTTACCTCCCGATTCTAGCAATCTTTACAGAAAGCTTTGGGAACTCGTTTGAACCTTAGCATGACTTACCATCCCTAGACTGATGGTCAAAGTGAAAGGACCATACAGACCTTGGAAGACATGCTCCGTTCTTGTGTGATTGACTTTGGAGGAAGTTGGGATCAACACTTGCCACTCATCGAATTCTCTTACAACAATAGTTACCATACGAGCATCAAGTGCGCCCCTTTCGAGGCTCTATATGGTAGGAAGTGTCGATCTCCGGTGTGTTGGACCGAGATCGGAGATGCTCAAATCACCGGTCTCGAACTCATTCAAGAAACCACCGACAAGATACTTCAAATTCAAGAAAGACTCAAGGCCTCTCGCGATCGTCAAAAGAGTTATGCTGACAACCGTAGGAAGCCCCTTGAATTTCAAGTCGGTGATAGAGTCTTACTCAAGGTTTCCCCCTGGAAAGGTGTTGTCCGATTTGGGAAGAAGGGAAAGCTAGCCCCTAGGTTCGTTGGGCCATTCGAAATTCTTGAAAGGATTGGCCCAGTAGCCTATAGACTCAAGCTACCAACCGAACTTTGTAACGTTCATGACGTTTTTCGTGTATCAAACCTTAAAAGGTGCCTTGCTGATGACACACTTCAAGTTCCTCTGGATGATGTTCGTATCGACAACTCTATGCATTTCGTCGAAAATCCCGTTGAAATCATGGACCGTGAAGTCAAGTAACTCAAGCGTAGCCGCATCCCTATCGTGAAAGTTCGTTGGGAAGCCAAGCATGGTCCTGAGTTCACCTGGGAACGTGAAGACCAAATGAAACATAAGTACCCTCATATCTTTCTAGACCCTACAGCCTCTACTAGTTGAATTTCGGGGACAAAATTCTTTTAACTAGGGGAGACTGTGACACTTCTGATTTTCACTACTTGTACTCATTCTAGACTTATCAATGAAAATCCGCATGACATTTCATTTTACTTGAAATCCTATTCAGACGTTGTTACAATACTAGTTCACATGTGAAACATTACATTTATGCTTGATTTCAAAGACTTATACTTAACTGTGATTGATTCAGGGATCGCACGTAGACTTAATTGATCTTTATGACACATTAAATACACATGAACCACCCCCATACATCTCAAACATGTTCTTACAACCCATTCAATGTGAATTGATGCTTAAAAGTACTAGTTAGTACTTTCGTGTGATCGTTCGCCTTTTAAACCGTCGTTAACTACGTACCGTCCACGACCGACAAATCGTTTAACATGACATTAATTTATGTTTTAAATGTTTAAAATATTCATTTCTTTAATTAAAACAAAGTTTGTTTGCAAAACTTTCCTTACATAAATCCTGAAATTCGAAAAACGATCAAAAAGTCCGTTTTCTCGCCCACCGATCGCCAACAACTATACGCGAATAACGTAACTTTAACTTAAATGTTTTTAGCTAAACATACTCTTTTTGTTATGAAAATCAACTTTAATGTTGAAAACATTTGCCAATTTCGCTTAGAAATGCTTAAAATCGCAATTTTCGAATGCGCGCACTCAACCGGATCAAGCTAGGACCCAACCCACCTACTCTTGGACCTAGCCCATGCAAGAAATCACAAAAAACCCAGACCCATTGAGGAAAATTTCACAGATTTGAGGGCCCTAAAACCCTAAATTGCTTTCCAAGACATTCCATATTTACACCCCTTCAACCATTAGTATAAATAGGAGGCTTAGGATCTTGTTTTCTTTGCTAATTCTCCCTCAAACACTGCCAACCCCTCCTAAGTTGTGAAATCCCTTCCCAACCTTGAATATTTCGAAAATCCCTTAGAGGATTCCAAGGGTTTGAAGATCAAACAAGTAAGTAACCCTCCGAAGTTGAATACCGTCTTTTTATTTTATTCTTTCTTCATCCCCTCAATCTTTTTCTATTTTCTATCCATGATCACTTGATCATGTGAAACCTCAGCCCTAAAAACCCTCTAATAATCTTAATCAAACTAATAAATCAAGCTTACATCACCAACTAACAAACAAAGGATCCCGTTTGCAATGGCGGCTATGCCGTCGCATTCTGCGAATCCTCAAGACAACTATTGCAAAAGTGGCTCTGCCGATGCTTTAGTATGTTCTTGCTAACTTAAAACATGTTATTTATTCTATATTATCACTTATATGAACTCACACGCTAATTAAATATAGAATCCGCTTGCTCGTGTCGGCTATGCCGATTGCATTCTGTGATTCTCCAAAACGCTTCTGTGAATATCATGGCTAGACCGGTGACACGGGACGTTTTGGCTAACCTAATCTGATTTTATTATGTATTATAATAACATAATAACATTCGTATAATTTTTATTTGCGCGTTGGGTAATCTTAAAACCCTAAACGGACCACTTAAGTGCAACCATTGATTTTGGACAGAAACTGTGCTGAATTCAACTGAGCGTAACTTGACCATAATTAATCTAAACTGAGCAAACTCAATTTGCACGACGTATTTCGTCGAATTTCCTTTCCAACCATAATTGGATCGTTTTCTAATTCAAAAGTATGACTCAGTAGTAGCCAAAACGGGACAGAAACCTTTTTCAGTATCTTCTGTCTTGTTGGACTATTTTGGCTACGATCCGAGTCTCAAATGGAAAGAATTTCTAAACGAAACTTTTTCGGAACGACTTAAACTAATTCATTGTAAAATTTCATAATTTTTAAACATCGTTTGATATTTTTAACAATCCCGTTTCTGTTCAGCTACTTTGCTGTCCAAATCTGAAAATCAACTAAAACTCTATTTTTGCAACTAATTCTTAATCTTATGACCCGAACCGCCTATCTAACACTCGTAACCATCGAACCTACCCTAAAACTGGTTTATTTATTTGTTTAGGGTCTGGTCCGTGATTCATCTCGTCTATTCGTTCAAGTTTCTTATCTCGTCTAGCTTTCAAGGTGAGACTTCATAGCCCCACTTTATTCAAATCGTTTTGGGGGAAACATGTACGCGTTGGCATGCATTAAAACACGTTTTCAAACAATTCTAAAACAAGCGAATCATATATGTATGTGAGTAAATGAACACAACATGATAAACGTTAAACTTGCAAATCCTTAACTTGAAACTTTCAAGCCAACGGTAGTACAGATATGGGCCATAGGATGGAAACCGCATATACTTTATGGACAACTTTTGGTTGGACATCTTATTCTTTATTAGTGCAACTTGCGAGTTGTACCACTTATTCGTTACTCATCATTTTAGGTTGGATTTGCTAATCATGTGTTTGTTTTATTACGTGCTATATGATGATCTTGGAATATGAATTGTCACCTTTGCCAAACTTATACTTTTATTAAACCTGTGATTTCTCACCAACTATTTTTAGTTAACACTTGTTTTTTGTACATGTTTCAGGTGATTAAGCTCGTGATAGGTCAAGTCAATATCACATAGGATTTGCCTAGATATCAATTGAAGAATCTTATTTTAAGTTGCTTGTCTTTTGAACATGTTATCTGTTTGGTTTAATTCAAAACTTATGTAATTGGGATTTTTTTTTAATATTATGAAACTTTAATAGTAAATGTCTTTATTCCATTGTGTTCTTTTGTCAATTAAGTCGCACCCGTGGTTAAGATGCACGGTTGGGGTGTGACAGGTAGAACCTTGGAGTTGATCACAGAGATCATCAATCCTAGGTAACGGGTAACGGTTTTTGATGGTAAGCTTGTTGAGCTCATGGTAATCAATACACATACGGAATGATCCATCCTTCTTCTTGACGAATAAGACGGGTGCACCCCACGGTGAATGACTTGGACGAATGAAACCTTTGTCGGAGAGTTCTTGAAGTTGGCTTGCAAGTTCTTGCATTTCAGAGGGTGCGAGCCGGTATGTCGCTTTAGCCACGGGGTTAGCTCCGGGCACAAGATCAATGCGAAATTCCACTTGTCGAACGGGCAGAAGGCCGGATAAATCTTCGGGGAATACTTCAGGAAAATCCCGAATGATGGGGATGTCTTGAACACTACTCTCTTTGTCGTCCTTTTGAACAACATAGGCTAAGAAAGCCACGTACTTCTTTCGTAAGTACTTTTGGGCGGTAGTGCACGACATTAGCTTGAGTCCTTTACAAGGTTTTTCACCAAAGACTCTCAACGTGTCGCCCGATGGAAGAGGTATTCGGATACATTTCTCAAAACAGATGACTTTGGCATGGTGATTTGACAACCAATCCATGCCTATGATGATGTCAAAACTCCCTAATCGCATCGGTACGAGGTTGACTGGAAATGTGTGTTCATTGAGCTCTAAGGAGCAGTCACAGATAATGGAGTCAATTGTGATGGAGTTACCATATGCTACCTCAACGGTGAATGTTTTTGCTAGTTTGGATCGTGTTTTTGCAAGTAAGGGTTCAAAGTTAAGTGACACAAAACTCTTATCAGCTCCGGTATCAAATCGTATAAATGCATATTGATTATTGACAAGAAACGTACCGTTGACCACATCATTGTTGGCCTGAGCTTCATTGGCGTTTATGTTGAAAGCACGCCCGCGAGCCCCGCCTTGGTTAGCATTGGCAAGCCTAGGGAACTTGTTACAGAAGTGGTTTGGGTTGCCACATTCAAAGCAAGAACGTCCATTTGCAATGGCTGGAATCACTTGATTAGCCACTTGTTGGTTGGTTCGGTTTGCTTGGTTGGTTTGGTTAGTAAGTGCCTTGGCTCGACAAATATTGGCCGTATGGCCATGTTTCCCACAGTGGTTGCAAATGCGGCAAGGAATGTTTTGGGGGTGATGATAGTTGCATGTGTTGCAAAGTGGGTAGCTGCCCCCATATGGTTTTTTAGCTGGATTTTTAGGCATGGGTGCAACTTGGTTAACAGGAGCAGCCGGAGTGACCACAACATAATTTTTAGCCTTTCTCTTCTTATTGTGGTGGTAAGGTTCAGATTTGATTTCTTTGATGTGTGCGGGGGGTGTTGCTGTGTCAGAAACTTTCTTTGTGCCTTTCCTGGTTAACGTTCACGCCTTCACATGATTATCAGTTAGTGTGGCAGATAGGCGGATAACATCTTCAAGGGTAGCAGGATTTCTTCCCAGCACGGTGTCTTGTATCTGTCTGGGCAAACCACCGATGTACTTTTCGATGCACTGGGACAGTGGTGTGACCATATGGGCACAAGAAGGCTCAACTTATGGAAGCGAGTTGTGTAGGCCAAACTCTCACCACTGTCTTGGGCAAGATCCCAAAACTCGGCCTCTAGCTTCTTTATCTCATTTCTAGGACAGAACTCCTCGGTCATGAGTCTTTTCAACTCATCCCATGGTAAGGCCGTTGCCGTATCCATACCTCTAGTCCTTTTCTCACCATTCCACCATGTGAGCGCCCGTTCTGGAAGACGCTGGTGGCATGACGAACACGGAGGTTTTCAGGACAGTCACTATTGAGGAAGGTGCCCTCAATACTTTCAAACCATTGAAGGAGTCCCGTGGCTCCTTTGGTGCCATAGAACTTGAGGGGATTACACGAATTGAAGTGCTTGAAGGTGCATTGTGGCGGGTTGGCACCACCACCACCTCGACCATTAGCACTGCCATTGGTGCCTCCATGGGTGTTGTTGTTATTGGCCTGGGTGAGTTAGGTCACAAGCTGGGTGAGGAGAGCAGCAAGATCAGTGCTGTTGTTGTTGGTCTCGTTGGCACGACGGGGAGGCATTCTATAGATTTAAACAACACAATGAGAGATGTGAGAATTTATGAAAATTAGATGAATTTGAAAGGATATGAGAATAAATAAACATAAGAAATCATAGTTTGGATTGTACTCAAATAGTAACATAACCACTTGAATATCATGATATATTAAGGTTAATTAAACTTATATAACTTTCGAGGAGACATGCTTTAGCCTATAAGTAAACACTCATCCCGGGAATTCCCAGGAAAGCATACAGATCCCTCGGTTGATTGGGATTTATATGAAATGCTTTCCTAGACAGAAAACCTAGAATACAGGTATCACTCTTCCAGATTGCACGTGCCTCTAATAATTAACAAAGTCTAAAACCTTAACGGGGTGTAAAGGAAATTTAATAGACTAATGTCTATGAGTATGATGTTCCACAATCTATGATGATGTTGACATAGAAGCACGCAAGAAGGATATGAGGCTTAGGATATGGGTATGGATATTGTTTGTTTAGTTTATTATTTTGATACTCCTAATAAGTCATGAATTCTAACAATTAAGGTATCAAATAAACTAACACATAAAATAATAAGCATGTAACACATAACATGTAGCACATATCACATAATTATAAAGCATGGCATTGATGGGTGTCCTAAGGTTATAGTCTAGGTCAAAGTTGTCTAATAACTTAATTCCCTATAACCAAGGCTCTGATACCAATCTGTCACACCCCAACCGATGGCGGAAACGTCGGGGCGGGACATGGAGACTGTTCATGAGCACATGGTTGACTATGTTGTAATAAATTAAAACATCACGTTTCATTTCAAAGTTCAAACCAAATAGAATTCAACAAATACATGAAATTGAAACACATATCAAATTATTTTATTTTAATAACTAGGTCTACAACTTAAGTGAATCAAGCTTGATCAACTCAAACATTCGTACATGAAACATGATTAAAACAAGGTCAACTAAAAAGTTGGTGAGCATACATAGGTTTTGACTCTAAATAGTATCATTGTGTTGTGTGCATACAATCCATACATATCATGGTTAATAAGGCAAATATGGAGAGTTACTATTGTGAGACCAAATTGTACAATCAAAGCTTTGTAACTAGCATGCAAATAACCAAATTGTGTTGTCGGTAACAATAACCCTAACTGGGTGGCTTTGTCAGACTCAATAGATCTATCATTGTTAACCGTCGGCTTGTGTAGTTAATGATTGCACATGTAAATTGCACACAAATTGTAGTTTGCACACCTAGTACTCAAGCATAAGGCTCAAATTGCACACATGAATGTAGGGTGGAATTGTATTGTGTAGTTTGTAAACATTGTATAATTGAACTCATGTTCCACCCCAAAAATACAAATAGTGTAAAAAGGGGCTATGTAAACTCATCTGTAATAATGGTGTAGATAGGACGAACAATAGGTAGCAAAAGTGATTCTTGTAAATTACAAAGTTAACCTAGAGTGAAAATGTATGAACTTGAATTATTACTATATACAAAGTCTAAGACAAGTCTAGGGTTCAACGGATTTTGGGTGCATGGATTTGTACAAGAGTATTTGTGTTATTTCATGTAATGAATGTGTGTAAGTTTGGGATTTGTTTGAATAAAAGTGTAGTATAAAATGAAATTCCAAAGTATATATATATGACCTTAATAAAATAACCATTGACTTAGGGTTTACTTTAAAATAGATAAATAATAAATAAATTTGTTTATTCATTTATTTATTATAATAAGGTGTCATAATGTAAATATATTAGTATGAATTTAAGAAATTATACAAAATATAATATAAACCCTAAATAAATTTAAATAAATAATTTCTTTATATTTAACTATTTATTACTAATAAAATATGCCTTTTAAAAAAAAGATGAGAAGTGTAAATATATTTAAATATAAATTTAGGAAAAAATTATATTTGTTTATTAGAAACCGAATTATAAAATTGTTTTTATGAAATTTCCTAATATGATAAAGTATTTTATAAATTTTTGTCAAAATTAGGTATTAAAAATGCTAGTTTAATAATTACATTTAAAATAAACTTTTAAATGGTTTATATATATATATATATATATATATATATATATATATATATAAAAAGAGGTTACAAACAATTGTATTTGTAAAAATAGTTGTTTTATATTAAAAATTGCAATTTATTGTACAACTTGGTTCTAAATGATATTAGGTTTTATAAAATAATTTTTATAGAATTTTTAAAACCTTTAAAACTGTTAAAAAAAATTAAACACAGGCCACCCGGCTCGAACCCGGGTGGCTTCTGTGTAGAGAATGAAAGTTACCACTAGACTAGGGGCACAACCCATGATATAGAACAGGCCCGAAAAGTCTTGACATGGAGTAACAGTGGAACCAGATCTGGGTTTGTGGCTCGCGCAAAAAGAGTCGGGTTTGTGGGTTTCGAAACCCACGCCATCTAGTCCAGCGGTGCAGTGGCTTACCGGCTGGGCTAGTTGGTTTCACTGTTATATATTGAAACCCAATTATACTTAACAATTACAAGAATCAAACACAAGCCCCCAAATCGTATGAACAGGTTATGAACCCTAAATCAAATTGATTTCGATAGGTGTTGTTAACCCGAATTGATAAGGGGCTATTGACATGGGACCCTATTACGAATCAAACGACATAATACTTACGCGATTTGGTTGGGCAATGAAGGCTACGACTAGAAGATCAGGTCCGATGTTCTTGAGGTTCGATCGGTGTCTAGGGATGAAATGAGACGCGAATAAGAGTTTAGAGAGTTTGATATGGGGTATTCGAAGGTGTGTAGGCATATTAATTCGTTCAATTACATCCTAATCATCCGATTCGATCCGAGGTTTGAGGATGACAGCTTTCGGCTGTGATTACACGTGAATTCGAATGTTGGATGATGAATTGGGTTGTGAAACAGCCTTGAATACATACGAGATCAATTAATGTGTGATTCTCGACTTCAAACGCGTTTAAATTTATGAATTTGGCAAGGATTTGGGCTCGGTTTGACACTAAGGAGTCAAACCTATTTGAAATTCGATTTTTTCCACTGATTTGATCGAATTGGAATGGTTAGTGGGCCGGGATGAGGTCGGTAATGCTCCAGGGTTCAACACAGATCCAACATAGCCAGGCTCGATCAAATCCTTTCACGAATTTGCAAACTTTTGGCCTGTTTGACTTTCTGAAGTCAAAATAAGGCAAGTATTGAGGGTGAGGTCAAAATTAAGGTGGAATGGATCAAATTAGAGGGTTCAAATGGTGTGTGTGTGTGTGTGGGGGGGGGGGGGGGGTTCAAACCATTAATTTATAACTATAAATGTGTTCATATGTATGTATACATGCATATATATATATATTAAAATTTTGTTGTTTGCCTATGATATGATATAATTATGTGTATATATATATAATAGAGTGAAACAATTGCAAAAATTCCAATTCTTTATAATAATATGCAAGAAAGAATTGTAAAGATCATAGAATTGTATTAACGAAACCTTGAGATTAACATGTTTGCATAACATAATGTTTTGAATTTGGAATGAAATTTGAAATATTCCTCATTAATAAAATAAATACAAGGAAAAATCAAGGATGTTACATCAACGGTCCGAAATGCAAATCCCTAGACACCCTCTGCTGTAGACACATGTAGGGCATGCGTCAGCATGCTGGACGCGTGGACAGATGTCGGACTGCAATTGGTGGCCCACACGGTCCGCTTTGGACGTGTGGCGCGTCTGAATTGCATGGCCACCAGGTGGCATGCATGCGAGAGAAGTGGGCGATAGCGGATCGACATTGCCCTGGATAACGGTCCGCTATGGGGTCAACTCAGGCCTATAAATAGAGAGCCCAAGGTTCTCATTTTTCACACACTCACATCAACCTCTCTTGAATCTCCTCTGCCTTCGAGCATTTCCCGAGCCTTCCTTCTTGCCTGACTCCAGAGCCACCCTCCCGAGTTCGACTGGGTTTCGCTTATAAACCAGACTCGAGCGTTTAGAGCCAAAGAAACCCGAGGAACGCATAGAAGTGCGAGTTAAGGTGGTAGAGCCCTAAGAGACAACTCTAAGAGCTACTTAGCACTAAGATTATTATTCCGAGCTTCAAAACCAAGGTGAATACTCGTTCACACTGAACTAAGGTCTGTCAAAACGATTTACAAGACATGATTGTGCTATAGGCACCTTCATGCAAAAGATCAAACGATTTACGTTTAAGAAAAGGGCAAAACACGATAATTAAATATTTACTCATATTAATCCCAGAATTAGGGGTTCTACCCCTGGGGATGTTAATACCCAAGAAGTGTACGTAAAGTTTGATCAAATATTTATACTTGCTCCGGATCCAGTTGGGCCTGGCGGGGTTGGCATGTATGTCGGGTGTTTGCGTAAAATGCAGATGTGCCAGTTCGACCGCGTAGCTCCCGAGTACTTGTTCAATGTATACAAATGGATGAAATGGAAGAAAGTGATATGATCACTAGAATCCGCCGATGATGAAATGTTTAATTGTTTAATTAAACTGTTTTGCCATGTTTATGAAAATGATTTGAGGTCATAAAGTATTCACAAGCATGTAGCTGACGTTCATTTTCAAATGTTTTCAGGAAAAGAATGATATGACCTCATCGTATATGGACCGGCTACGGCCTAAGTCCAGATGATAGTTTTGTCGCACTACCGGGTTAGGCCACACACCTAGACCCGATGCAACCAAATATATGCTATTACAGGATGTGCATTGCACAGAAAGACCCTGAAGAATAAACAAGGTTAAGGTGACCGAAGGACTACGTTTTCCTTAGGCAGATTACCTCGTAAACCAACTGACTTTGAGTCAGAGTTTTGATTTGAAATCAAATGTACAAACGATCGGGTTTTCATAATCAGTTATTTAAATAAAGATAATCTTCATATACACGACGAGATTTCGGAATTTACAAAACCAACCTTCGTGGTTGAGATGAAACGATCCATTTTCAAACGTTATTCCGTTGCACAAAACAAACTCAGAAATCAAAGCAGGTACAGAAGGTGCCAACGGATGGCGCAGCTTAGTAACGTCTTAGGGGTGCTCTGGGCGGGGTGTGACATTGGTTGGTATCAGAGCCTGAGGTTTTTGCGAATTAGTTACTTGGGATTAGTATCTAAGCTCTGTATGTCCCAATCCTTGGATCTTTGATGAACACACAGACGAAAAACACACGTGATATCAAGTTCTCACAATCAATAGGCGGAAACTAAAGATTGTGGTGATTCAAGAACACAAAATCAATGTAAAATTCGTATATTACTTAGAGAGAATTACAAAGAGAAAACACAATAGCCGTTAACCACACACGGTTAGGTTAAACAAGTATATATACTAAGCTATCATCCTTAAGCCCAGTTATTACATGTTCTCGGCTCCATTAGCCGGCCCAAGACACCCATGCCGTGAACCCAAGTTCACGGTTTACACCCAAAACAAAACAAATAAGCTTAATCATATATCTAGGTCTAACAATCTCTCCCTAGGATTAAGCTTGTATTACTTCAAAAATTGATATCTTCATGGTGACTCCCACTTCCAGCATAAAGTTTCTTGCTCACAATCTCAGCAACAGTTCTTGTAAGAACTTTGGCCTGTTGTTCAAACAGTTGTTCACTTCTAATCTGACTTCTAGCCAATACATTGATATCTTTTTCACTGAGTTTTGACAAATCAAAAGGATCCAAGATTCTGAGCTCTGTATGGTCAGTATCTATCACAGCTTATGTAGAGACAGAATCATAAGCCTAGAACTGAAAGTCCCTTAGTGAGTTTACTGGCATTTTCTTGTGAACAGGAACCGTCTTTACTGTCTTTGGAGTTGGCCATATAACATTATACCAGCTCCTTCCAGTATATCCGTCTTTAACTCCTTTGGCTTTCTTCACTATGGAGTCAACTGTTTTCATTTTTGTGAAATTAGTTAAGCACTGTTCATTTAAGAAAGTGCGAAACATTTTTGCAATTGTATTTCTTCCTCTGTTTTCAATATAGGATTCATTTAGCCGCTGAAAATCAAGTTTTGTCAGCGAGCTAAAGTCATTAGCATTCTTGTAGTATTCGAGTCTACCACTATTTCTCTTCACCACATACAGATTCTTCTCTGAATCAAAACCACAAGATGCAATACCTGACATGTCATCCCTTTTAGAGTAGTATCCATCAATACTAGTAGTGACATGAGTTTCAAAAGGAGGACCAGGCGGTAACAGCCATACAGGATGTTCTTTTGAAGGCTTAGGTGTTACATACAATGATTTATTAGCTTCATTTGTTGAACTAACGGGATTCACTTCATCATCGATATCTTGATGTAATCGCTCTAATTCGGAATCAGAGGAGCTATCAAACATTTCACCTAAGGTAGCATCTGAAGGACTTGTATCTTTATCTTTGTTTAAGTCTTTAGGAAACACATTGTCTGGAGAATCACCAAGATTCCCTTCAAAATCAAAAGTGAAATGTTCACCATCTTGATTCTCTCCAGTCTGATGGCCTTGATCATTTTCCCCTGTATCTCCATTTCCCTGATTATTATCATCATCATCATCATCATCATTATCTCCTCCAGAGTCTGTTTTCTTACAATTCTTTGACTCCAGATATTCCAATTTCTTCTTGAGGTCAAACTCAAGAGCTGTAAGATAACCTTGATTTACCTCTAGTGACATTATCTTTGCATTTTGAGTTTTGACCTGCTGTTCCAGCATAAATACTCTTTCTTGAAGGACTTGTGGATCAACTGGTGCAGGTGTGGAGGAATCCACAGTACTGTTGCCCTTAGCTTTCTCGGCTTTGTATGCTTCGGCCGATGACACAAGGAATTGATTGGTGTCAAAATCTTGAGAAGGACTCACCTAGGATGATGACTGAGGTAGGGTAGAAGTGAGTTGAGGTGAATGTGGTGTATGAGTTGACATAGAAGGTGTTGAAGTGGGTGTTGGTGTTGGTGTTGTTCTTGCCATTCTCGGATCTCTTCTCTTTCTTGGTCTAGATTGAAGATCATGATCCGGTAGATAATCAAGATCAGTGTCAGCTTCATTTGATGAAGAGGTAAGAGGAGGATTCTCAACTCGACGTCATTTGCTTTCCATCTCTCTGAAGAACTGATTAATTGGTATTGATGGTCTATCAGGTGTGCCTTCACTGTCAGAAGAAGAAATAACTTCGGCATCCTTCGACTCTGGCACAACAGGATTATGTGGTTCTGGTTTAATATGTTGTTCCAACTGTTGTGGATGAGGAAACTGTTGTTCCTCAGCAACATTGGCTTCAACTTTCACAGCTGGTTCTGCCACTTCTTTATTAATCAAGGCAACAAATCTTCCAAACTTTTCTAGGGGATGCAGCCCCTGATATACTATTTTGCCTTGCTTGTTGACATTCATGAACTTGAAAATTAATGGACCCATAGCTTTCAGGTCCAATGTATCAATAGTAGGTTCTAGATTAGCATGATTCCTGTTGAGAATGATCTGGAGAAACCTAGGATACATCAGAAAGATATCCTTCTTGCCCCCTTTTAGGTTGCTTTTCATCTCTTCAAACACCATCTTGGAAAAGTTGTAATTCCAGCTCATGGTCATGGCAACCATAGCTGATGTGATAGTAGTGTTTATCTCATCAAAACCTCCCTTTCTTCCTGATAAGCAGTTCATGCAAACGTGTGCAAGATATCTCCAATACGGATGTAGCAACTTCTTGTATAACTGTGGGTATTTTCCTTCATAACCCATTCTTAACAGAATCGGAGTGACTGTATATGTAGCAAGCTTTGTGGGATAAGCAGGCTCATCTTCAAACTGTAGAGCAGTTCTGATGATAGCTTCTGAAACTCTGATTCTCCTTGCGTGAACTATTCCAATTATGCACTCTTCTCCGTTGTCATTTGGATGTATAGATGCAGTGGACCAAAACTCCTGAATGTGACTTCTGTAGATAACAATATTTTCCATCACAACAAAGTTGATGGGGGAAAATGTCAAGCCCACAACCATAGACTTGAAGTATTCAAACTCCTCAGGTGGGTCCAGAGTGAAGGCAAAAATATTATGATCTGGAACAAATCTCATATCTGCCATATCTGCATGAACCAAAATAAGTTAGTACCCATATAAATAATTTAATTTTAAATAAGAGTCAAAGTTCTAGATTTCTCGACCTATTAGGGGTTTACAGTTCCCCTTGAAGTACACGTTGAAGAAAGTTATATGGCCATCTGACTTCACGACCTCTATAGGGTTCTCGGCCAAGAAGGTTTATGGCCCTCATACTGTTTTTGAAGGGGTTTACGATGTATGGAAGGTTCACGGTACTCAAAACCATATACGGGAAGCTCAATATTTTCATGGTTCCACTGAATAAACACCGTGAACCTGTTTTTCGGGAAACACCAAACACAGTATATCTTCCAAATTACACCTTTAAACCTGAATGTTTCAAATCTTTTTCCACACACATATGGTCGCCAACTATTTTCGACCATATATAACCTGTCAATTTCATCTTTCACCGTCAAATTATCACTCCATGATCATGAAGGCTCCCATAGGTGAGTTTCGCTCAATAACACAATTTAAAACTTAATAAAATGCTTTAAGGATCATGAGATGTACCTGTAATCAGCAAGAAAACTTGTAGAGCAGATTAAATAATCACGAATCAAGATCACAAGATTTGCGAGTGAGTCAGAACAGAGAGAGAGAGGGTTTAAGGTCACCGTGAACATAAAACCCCACATTAGGGTTTAGTTTTGAACAAATCCCGGCTCAAGGAAAGTGGGGGCCCACCGTGAACCTTGGTGGGCCTTTCTAAAACCCAAAAACCCAGAAATAGATAGTACCTTAGATGCTAGATTAATTTTTTTTTTAACATAGTCATTTGATGATTTCAACAAAAAATAGAATAAAAACAAAACAAAACAAACATGACTCAGTTAAAACAATTAAAAAAAACAGAACTGTATCTCTACACACTAACCGACAATGAGTTTTAGGAAGTTTGCAGTGGGATCAAATCGTTCTATAGGCAGACCAAGGAACATTTTTCGGCATGTATTTTACTTAGACTGGTCAAGTGGATTGCCAATATTCAGATCCTTCTAGACTCATGCTTTAGCTTCAAACCTAAGTTTTCAACTGTGATCTAAGTTATCATGTTTTGGGTAAGATTACTTATGACTTAATGTGTTCCACACTCATATATCAGAACCTGTAATTAAGAAAATGTGAATTATGTGAATTCTTGATAAACTTTAATGGACCCCACAGCTTATCAGGTAAACCTTCCTTTACTCATGATCTTTTGAGCACCTAAAAAATATCTACTTGAGCATAACTAACTAGCACGGGTTTATGTAGCTTTCCAGAGAACCTCTGACAAAATTTGATCAAAAACATAGCACTACGGGCTTACATGTTTAGAACGAGCAAATGTTCAGGGTCATAGCACAACGAACTTACATGTCCTGACAAGAGATCCCTTTCCAGTCACATATTCCCAAAAAGAAAAATATTTACAAGTATATTTATATGTACGTCTTTAGACATATCTTTTTAATTTATTCCTATAGCACGCCATTGACATTACGTGTCTTTTTGCTCAGAATTCTGCTTTGCAGAGTAGCTTTGCACTGTCATTGAGTGTATTTTCACCTGTTCCATGTCAATGCACGTCTTTTATCTATAATATGTACAGAATTGCGACAAGTCAGCTTGCAACCCCTTTGTGAAGGGTCTCGGTTAGTGCAATCCCAATAGAGCAAGGGTTATCCACGGTTCATCAACCTTTATGTTTAAGGAATAACAAATTACACTAATCTATGAGATGTTCCCCACTAAGGCCATAAGATTAATAATTCAAGTGTATCACAAGCAGAGCCTATCAACATATCCAACAATGATCCTGGTCATTTCAATTTAGTGCCTTACATGTGTTGATCCTAGCCTTAAGAAACAAACAATCATATCACTTCCCATTTAACCGCAAACGACCGACTCAAACAGAAACACATTTTTTTTATATTTTTCTTGACTCTAATGAAAATTGAAAGCAGACTCTTTTTGTAATTTTCTTGACTCTAATAAAAATTGAAAGCAGACTCTTTTTGTAATTTTATTGACTCTAATAAAAGTTGAAAAGAGACTCTTTGTGTATTTTTCTTATTTTCTCCCCCTAAATTTGTGCATAAATTTAAAAAAAAATAAAACTGCACAAATTTAAACTATAAAGAAAAATATTTTTGTGACCTGTTCAATCTTTAAAACCAATAATTTTCAGGGACTCTACAAGCATATTGAATCGAGATGTATCAAATTCTTTTGTGAAGATATCGACAACATTGTTGTCAGAATCAACACGTTCAAGACAGATGAGATTTCTCTCAAAGCTGTCCCGGACAATATGCACCTTGATATCAATATGCTTGGTTTCGGAATGTTGGACCGGGTTTTTCACAATAAGCACAGCAGCCTCGTTAGCACAGAAAATAACAGTATTTAGAAAGGTCAAACCGTAATCCAGCAATTGATGTTGCATCCAGATGACTTGTGAACAACAAGCCGATGTAGCAACGTACCCAGCCTTAGTGGTGGAGGTGGAGACTGTGTGTTGCTTCTTACACTGCCATGAAGTTAGCATATCTCCCAAAAATTGGCATCCCCCGCTTGTAGATTTCATGTCAAGTTGACAACCTCCATAATCACTGTCAGAAAAAGTATATAAATCAAAATTAGAATCTTTGGGATACCAAAGGCCAAGCCTGGGTTTGCCCTTAAGGTACCGAAAGATACGTTTAACAGCAGTTAGGTGGGACATCTTGGAATTGACTTGATAACGAGCACACTGACACATGGCAAACATTAGGTCTGGACGACTTGCCGTTAAGTACATCAAAGAGGCGATCATAGATCTATATTGTTTTTGATCAACAGAAACCCCATTTAGATCAGCATCCAGAACTGGCCGAGCAGCCATGGGTGTGGATGCAGCTTGAGCATCAGTAAACTTAAACTTTGTCACACCCCGGCCGGCGGCGGATTAAACGCCGGGGCTGACGCGGTTGTTCATAAGCACATGATCATCTATTAAATATGATAATATTTATTATTCAAATTAAAAGCATCCGTTACATAGGAAAATGAAACGTTCAAAACATAAATTAAATTAAACTAGGTCCAAGTCCTAGGTGAGCAAGTAGTCCTCAAACAGGTGCACCTGAAACATGTAAGTAACTGTCAACTACAAGTAGTTGGTGAGCAACATAGGTTTTGACACCAAACTAAAGTTTAGATATAGTTTACGATTCAGAAGATTCAAAGCAGATCTAAAGCATATATGAGAACACATAAGGCTCCAAGCGTACAATTCAATCCTGGTAAATGAAATCTAGCTGCCACAATCCCACGGATTGCCGTTTTGATAAAAGGGTTAGATAACACCCGAGTTTTATAGTTCACATCCAACAAGGGGAGATGACACCCAAGTTAATAGTTCACATCCAACATGGGGAGATACACCCATGATAATAGTTCACACCAACAACAACCCGCCAAGGTTATGTGGTAAATTTAGTTTAGTTTCGGATTCCCCTATAAATGATCATGTTAGGTACTACCTTAGGCTTGCAACACAAGTTAATGAATGTACTGGCATGCGTTCATGCAATGGTCACCAAATAGTTCAAGATATAAAGCATGTAGATCATAGCATAGAATCAAGTTATTAAATCGTGTAGATAAAGTAGTTAACACATGTTTCACCCCAAAAACAAAAGCAGTAAAAAGGGGCTATGAAAACTCACATGAATGTAGCTAAAGATGATTGAGTATTGATGAAACTGGATAGGTAGTGCGAGAATTTCTCACAATAAACCTACAAGATAGATTCGGATTCTAGGATTGAGATAGATTGTACTAGATAATAAGATTTGAGATTTGAAGATGAGCTTGTTTAAGTTTTGGAATTCAAAAGATTATTCAAGGTTTGCTAAACTTAATATGTATAATAGTTGGAGTATTTGAGATGACACAATTTATACATTTAGATTAAGGTATTTATAAATAAGTTGTTAAAACAATAATCCTATCAAGGACTTATAGGATAATTAGGTTTTAATTGAATAAAGAGATTTTGTATAATTATTTATTAAAATAATCATTCAATTATTTAAATAATTATCCTTTGTCAAAATAATTATTTTTTTTTGTTTAAAAGATTTTAATAATGCTTAAGAATAAACATTATTAATCTATAAGATAGATTAGTAAATTCGTCTAAATAATATATTTATTTAGGAATTTAGATTGGTTTATAATGTATTTATAATAAAAATCTAATACAATGTTTCATGTCTTCAATTCATAAAAATAGGGATATTAATATAATTTGAAAATTAATTTGATTGAATTTTTTAAATATTTAGATAATATATTAAAAGTTTAAAAGAAATTTTCAATTATACCTAAAATAAATAAAAGTTATTTTATAAATTTCGGATTTATAGTTTTATAATTTTAGGATTTTTGTATATTTTATTTGGGATTAAAATGTATTAAAAATATGAAAGAAAAAGCTTACAAAAAAAAAAGAAAAACGGAATCCCCTCCCCCCGGGATTCGAACCTGTGACCTTAGCCGGTCCACACACACGCAACACTTTAACCATCAGACCAGGGCTTATGCCTTGGTCTGAAACCGGTTCATTTAAATCAAAACCCGAAGTTCCCAAGTCATCTCCTTCCCTAATTGAAATCCGAAACCCTAACCCCTCGGATCGTTCGATCGAGCAAACAATCGAAACCCATTTCATGGGGCTTTCGTTCCTTGGATCAAGACGAGTCTGAGCACATAAATTTTACCTGGAATGATTATGAATCGAGTGAGAACGACAGAAGGGATCGAGTCCGGTTTCCTTTGAATTTGACGGAGTTTTGGGGATGAAATGCAGTAGGTACGATCGTGTAGAGAGTTTGAGGTGGGTGTTGCGAAGGCGTGGATACTGGTTTTATAGTTGGATTTCGTGATAAACGTACGGTTTGAGGTCCCGATCGATCAAGGACGGTTACGAGTCGTTTGGACTCGATTTCATTGAATTTTTGTTAAGATTTGTCCGTTATGGATGACTGGAACCATCGCGGATCGTCTACGAGAGATTTGATCATGGTTACTCAATCGATTCGGCGCTTTGGGGATCAAATTCATCGAAGAAGAGGGAAGAACACCCTCTTTTGACTTTCTGGAGTCAACTCCGGTTGGGGGGGGGGGGAAGAGGTTTCCGGAATTGCAATTTAGTCCCTAATGTTCTAAGGTTTTATTATTTCCTGCATAACTTTAGGTTTTATGTTAAGTTAAGTTTCAGGATTTCCAGATCAAACCCTAACTTTTATAAAGTATAAAAATTTGTAACTCTATAAATTTATATAACCCAAATACCTTATTTAGTTATAATGATAATGTTAAAATGTAATAAGACTTATTTTAATTAAAATCATAATTCAAATTGAAGTAATTGTTTTAATAAATTTATATAAATTTGATGGTTAATTCCTATTTCCTTGAATGAATTTATTAAATGATCAATATCATCTATTAATTATAATTTTTATATTTTTGAAGTTTTTAAATACATGTATTAAGTAGGTTTTGAAATAATTATGTACATTTATTTAGTAGAATAGAAATAAACATTTATCTACTTATCATTTTGTAATGATGGTATTAAATGTATGCATATAAAAGATATTAAATAATTTATTGAAATGTATAAATGTATCTATTAAAATAAATGAGTTACAATGCCGGAATAGTTTAAAAGGTCGGAATTTCTTGGGGATTACAGTCTCCCCTACTTTAGGAGATTTCGTCCCGAAATTTATTAAGAAGAGGGTCCTGGAAACAGATGTGGGTATTTAGCTTTCATTTGATCCTCACGTTCCCAAGTGAACTCAGGGCCACACTTGGATTCCCATCGAACCTTAACGATTGGAATTCGGCTTCGCTTGAGTTGTTTAACTTCCCGGTCCATGATCTCCACGGTCTTCTCCACGAAGTGCATTGTTTCGTCAATGTGAACCTCGTCAAGTGGTATGTGGAGATTTTCGTCAGCTAAGCATTTCTTTAGGTTCGAGACATGAAAAGTCGAATGAACGTTGCTGAGTCCTTCAGGTAGATCCAATTTATAGGCTACCTTCCCAATCCGCTCAAGGATTTTAAACGGACCTACAAATCTTGGAGCAAGTTTCCCTTTCTTTCCAAAACGAACTACGCCTTTCCAAGGGATACCTTGAGAAGAACCAGATCGCCAACTTGAAATTCTAAGGGTTTTCGACGTTTGTCGGCATAGCTCTTTTTCCGACTCCTTGCTACCAGAAGGTTGTCTCGGATTAACATTATCTTGTCGGAAGTTTCTTGAATAAGTTCAGGACCAGTGATTTGTGATTCACCAATTTCGGCCCAACAGATAGGAGAGCGGCACTTCCGGCCATAATGTGCTTCAAAAGGAGCCATGTTAATACTCGTATGATAGCTGTTGTTGTACGAGAACTCGACTAGGGGAAGATGTAAATCCCAATTTCCCTTGAAGTCAATGACACAGGCTCTAAGCATATCTTCTAAAGTTTGAATCGTTCGCTCGGATTGACCATCAGTTTGTGGATGATAAGCCGTACTAAGATTTAGCTGAGTACCCAAAGCTGATTGTAGGGATTGCCAGAAACGAGAGGTGAATCGTCCATCACGATCAGAAATAATGTTGAGAGGTACACCGTGACGACTAACGATCTCATCAATATAGATTCGAGCTAGTTTCTCAACTCGATAGTCTTCACGTATGGGTATGAAATGAGCAGATTTTGTCAGACGGTCGATGATTACCCAAATGCTATCGTGACCACGAGATGTGTGTGGGAGTTTGGTTATAAAGTCCATGGCAATACACTCCCATTTCCATACGGGAATCTCGGGTTGTTCAAGTAAACCAGATGGACGCTGGTGCTCGGCTTTAACCTTCAAACAAGTAAGGCATTTGGACACATAGAGGGCAATGTCCTTCTTCATACCAGGCCACCAGTATTGGGTACGAAGATCCATGTACATTTTGTCTGCACCAGGATGCACAGAATATCGCGTCTTGTGAGCCTCGTTCATGATAAAGGTATGAAGGTTGTCACGGTCCGGAATCCATATACGATTTAGAAAGTAAAGTAACCCATTGGGTTTGGTTTCAAGTTGGAGTTCAGCACCACATGACATTTCGTCGTACATGTTTCCTTCAGTGACAGAAAGATGTTGTGCTTCTAGGATGCGAGTTTGAATATCATTTTGGATTCGAATGCTGTGGATCTTGATAGGTTCCTTACGAATAAGAGCATCGGCCACGACATTCGCCTTACCAGGATGATAACGAATATTGCAGTCGTAGTCGTTTAGGAGTTCAACCCAACGCCTTTGCCTCATGTTGAGCTTCTTTTGATTGAAGATGTGCTGGAGACTCTTATGATCGGTGTAAATCTCACATTTGGTACCATATAGGTAATGTCTCCAAATTTTAAGAGCAAATACAACCGCACCCAACTCAAGATCGTGCGTCGTATAATTCTTCTCATGGATTTTGAGTTGTCGGGACGCATAAGCGATCACTTTGCCTCGTTGCATTAGAACACAACCTAGGCCTAAGTGGGAAGCGTCGCAATAAACGACAAAGTCTTCGGTTCCATCGGGAAGGGTAAGGATAGGAGCCTCACATAGTTTCTGTTTTAGGGTTTGAAAAGCTTCCTCTTGTTTTGGTCCCCACTCGTAGGGTTTGCCTTTGTGAGTTAAGGCTGTGAGAGGTACCGCGATTTTTGAAAGGTTTGCTATGAAACGACGATAATAGCCCGCTAAACCTAAAAATGAGCGGACTTCGGTAGGGGTCTTTGGAGCTTGCCAGCTCTTCACCGCCTCAATCTTAGCGGGATCTACGTGAATACCCTTCTCGTTGACTATATGACCCAAGAATTGGACTTCCTTTAGCCAAAATTCACATTTGGAGAACTTAGCGTATAATTGCTCCTTTTTCAAGAGATCCAAAACCAGACGCAAATGTTCTTCGTGTTCCGCCTTGGATTTTGAATATATGAGGATATCGTCAATGAAGACGATCACGAACTTGTCCAAGTACGGCTTACACACGCGGTTCATAAGATCCATGAATACCGCGGGTGCATTGGTTAGTCCGAAGGGCATAACCATGAACTCGTAATGGCCATATCTAGTACGAAAGGCTGTTTTGGGGATATCGGAGTCGAAGACTCGTAACTGGTGATAACCAGAACGAAGATCGATCTTAGAGAAATAAGTCGAGCCTTGAAGCTGATCGAATAAATCTTCAATCCTCGGAAGTGGATAACGGTTCTTCACGGTAAGCTTGTTAAGTTCCCGATAGTCGATACACATTCTGAAAGAACCATCTTTCTTTTTGACAAATAAAACAGGTGCTCCCCAAGGGGAAACACTAGGACGAATAAATCCTTTGTCAGAAATTTCTTGGAGTTGACTTGAAAGTTCTTGCATTTCTGATGGTGCAAGACGGTAAGATGACTTGGCCACGGGGTTTGCTCCTGGCACTAAGTCAATGCGGAATTCGACTTGGCGTATAGGAGGAAGACCGGGTAAGTCTTCGGGGAAAACTTCAGGAAAGTCTTTGATTACAGGAATGTCTTGAAGATTCTTATCCTTGACTTTTCGTTCCATAATATGGGCCAAGAATGCCACACATTTCTTCCGTAGGTACTTTTGTGCGGTAGTGCAAGACATAAGCTTGAGTCCTTTTGACGGCTTCTCACCGTAGACGTTCAAAATGTCACCCAAGTCAAGAGGGATACGGATGTACTTGTCAAAACAAACGACTTCAGCATGGTGCTTGGTCAGCCAATCCATGCCTACTATGATGTCGAAACCTCCGAGAGCCATAGGAATAAGATTGATTGAAAAGTCATGATCGCTCAAGGTTAAAGTACAATATCTAATAATGGTGTCACATGAAACAGAATAACCATCCGCTACTAAAATATCAAAGGGTTTGTCTAGCTTAGCTCGACTCATAGCAAGTTGTGGTTCAAATTCAAAGGACACGAAACTCTTATCGGAACCGGTATCGAACAGGATAGAAGCATATTGCTGATTAATTGGAAACGTACCGTTCACCACATCATTGTTGGCTTGAGCCTCGTTGGCATTGATGTTAAAGGCACGTCCACGAGCTACCGGGTTTGCATTCCCCTGATTCATATTCCCTCGGTTCATATTCCCTTGGTTTATGTTTACTTGAACCATGTTGCCCTGGTTTAGATTTGCTTGGTTCACAATGACTAGCCTAGGGCAACGGTTCCTGAAGTGATTAGGGTCACCACACTCGTAACAAGCACGACCCTGGGCGATAGCAGCAGGAACAGGAACAAGAGCAGCAGGTTGGTAGACTTGATTAGTTGGTGGAATACGACAGGTGTTAGCCCAATGTCCATAACGTCCACAAGTAGTGCACAGACGACATTGTGCGTGAGCAGGGTGGTGGAGTTTGCATGTATTACAAAGTGGCGAAGTTCCCGCATATTGTTTCTTGGTGGGGTTGAAGGCAGTAGGGGCTACTTGGGCTAAAGGAGTAGCGGGTGTGATAATGGCAAAATTTTTGCCCTTCCTTTTCCTGTTATTGAAGGAAGACTCAGACTTAGTCTCCTTGAGGGGTTCAGTGGTGGCTTTCTCAAAGGTCTTCTTGGCACCCTTTTTAGATAGAGTCCCTGCCTTAACATGATTGTCTGACAGGGTTGCTGCAAGACGGATGGCTTCCTCGAGAGTGGCTGGGTTACTACCCAGAACAGTGTCCTGAATCTGCATGGGCAGACCATTGATGTACTTCTCAATGGCTCGTGAGAGAGGAGTGACCATATGGGGCACCAGTAGGCTAAGCTCATGAAAGCGAGTGGTGTAGGCAAGGCTTTCACCACTGTCTTGTTTGAGATCCCAGAATTCAGCTTCTAGTTTCTTGACCTCATTACGGGGGCAAAACTCATTGGTCATGAGTGCTTTCACATCGGCCTAAGGTAAGGCTAGTGCAACCTCTATCCCATGGTTACGCTTTTCTCCATTCCACCAGGTTAGTTCCCTCTTCTGGAAGACACTAGTAGCATAATGAACCTTCAGGTTCTCAGGACAGTCAGCATTGATGAAAGTTCCCTCAATGCTTTCAAACCATTGGAGGAGTCCAGTGGCTCCTTCGTTCCCGTAGAACTTGGTGGGGTTGCAGGAGTTGAAGTGTTTGAATGTGCACGCGGGATTCCTTGGTGCAGCATTCTGGTTCAGTTGGTTGACCATAGTTGGTAGGATCGTAGCCATTTGCTGGATGATCCTATCGGTGAGGTTGTTCCTACGCTCATGACAGGGAGGCATTCTACAAACGGGTGAATAGAAAGTTCATAAGATGTGAATCATGTACAAGAGTTTGCAATTTAATCATGAGATGTTAGGTGAAACATAGATGGTACCCTATTGGGCTTATCAAGGTATTTTAAGTCTTTCTAATGTTTGAGAAGTCATGCTTTAGCCTATAAGTGGATACTCATCCCAAGAATTCCCAGGAAAGCATAACTGGTCCATCGGTTGATTTGGATTTATACGAAATGCTTTCCTAGACAGAACTCCCAGAATACAGGCATCCACCCTTCCGAATTGCACAAGTTCCCATTCATTAGTTAGAACTTACATACCTTTGACGAGAGTTTCATTCGGAATAGACTATTAAGTCTAAGTGTAAGTTTCATGTAGTTCAAGTAGTTCCAAATAGTTTCATGTAGACTCTTAAATGTCGTAGTTCATGGAGTTGTATCAGGTAATCAAAAACAGATAGATGTAGGTAAGCATGCATAGTAAAGATAGAGTGGAGTTCCTAATAAAAGACACGAGTTAAACTCATGTTTGGGACTCCTAGGTTATAGTCTAGGTCATGTGTCTAATAACCTAATTCCCTATAACCATGGCTCTGATACCAATCTGTCACACCCCGGCCGGCGGTGGATTAAACGCCGGGGCTGACGCGGTTGTTCATAAGCACATGATCATCTATTAAATATAATAATATTTATTATTCAAATTAAAAGCATCCGTTACATAGGAAAATGAAACGTTCAAAACATAAATTAAATTAAACTAGGTCCAAGTCCTAGGTGAGCAAGTAGTCCTCAAACAGGTGCACCTGAAACATGTAAGTAACTGTCAACTACAAGTAGTTGGTGAGCAACATAGGTTTTGACACCAAACTAAAGTTTAGATATAGTTTACGATTCAGAAGATTCAAAGCAGATCTAAAGCATATATGAGAACACATAAGGCTCCAAGCGTACAATTCAATCCTGGTAAATGAAATCTAGCTGCCACAATCCCACGGATTGCCGTTTTGATAAAAGGGTTAGATAACACCCGAGTTTTATAGTTCACATCCAACAAGGGGAGATGACACCCAAGTTAATAGTTCACATCCAACATGGGGAGATACACCCATGATAATAGTTCACACCAACAACAACCCGCCAAGGTTATGTGGTAAATTTAGTTTAGTTTCGGATTCCCCTATAAATGATCATGTTAGGTACTACTTTAGGCTTGCAACACAAGTTAATGAATGTACTGGCATGCGTTCATGCAATGGTCACCAAATAGTTCAAGATATAAAGCATGTAGATCATAGCATAGAATCAAGTTATTGAATCGTGTAGATAAAGTAGTTAACACATGTTTCACCCCAAAAACAAAAGCAGTAAAAAGGGGCTATGAAAACTCACATGAATGTAGCTAAAGATGATTGAGTATTGATGAAACTGGATAGGTAGTGCGAGAATTTCTCACAATAAACCTACAAGATAGATTCGGATTCTAGGATTGAGATAGGTTGTACTAGATAATAAGATTTGAGATTTGAAGATGAGCTTGTTTAAGTTTTGGAATTCAAAAGATTATTCAAGGTTTGCTAAACTTAATATGTATAATAGTTGGAGTATTTGAGATGACACAATTTATACATTTAGATTAAGGTATTTATAAATAAGTTGTTAAAACAATAATCCTATCAAAGACTTATAGGATAATTAGGTTTTAATTGAATAAAGAGATTTTGTATAATTATTTATTAAAATAATCATTCAATTATTTAAATAATTATCCTTTGTCAAAATAATTATTTTTTTTTGTTTAAAAGATTTTAATAATGCTTAAGAATAAACATTATTAATCTATAAGATAGATTAGTAAATTCATCTAAATAATATATTTATTTAGGAATTTAGATTGGTTTATAATGTATTTATAATAAAAATCTAATACAATGTTTCATGTCTTCAATTCATAAAAATAGGGATATTAATATAATTTGAAAATTAATTTGATTGAATTTTTTAAATATTTAGATAATATATTAAAAGTTTAAAAGAAATTTTCAATTATACCTAAAATAAATAAAAGTTATTTTATAAATTTCGGATTTATAGTTTTATAATTTTAGGATTTTTGTATATTTTATTTGGGATTAAAATGTATTAAAAATATGAAAGAAAAAGCTTACAAAAAAAAAGAAAAACGGAATCCCCTCCCCCCGGGATTCGAACCTGTGACCTTAGCCGGTCCACACACACGCAACACTTTAACCATCAGACCAGGGCTTATGCCTTGGTCTGAAACCAGTTCATTTAAATCAAAACCCGAAGTTCCCAAGTCATCTCCTTCCCTAATTGAAATCCGAAACCCTAACCCCTCAGATCATTCGATCGAGCAAACAATCGAAACCCATTTCATGGGGCTTTCGTTCCTTGGATCAAGACGAGTCTGAGCACATAAATTTTACCTGGAATGATTATGAATCGAGTGAGAACGACAGAAGGGATCGAGTCCGGTTTCCTTTGAATTCGACGGAGTTTTGGGGATGAAATGCAGTAGGTACGATCGTGTAGAGAGTTTGAGGTGGGTGTTGCGAAGGCGTGGATACTGGTTTTATAGTCGGATTTCGTGATAAACGTACGGTTTGACGTCCCGATCGATCAAGGACGGTTACGAGTCGTTTGGACTCGATTTCATTGAATTTTTGTTAAGATTTGTCCGTTATGGATGACTGGAACCGTCGCGGATCGTCTACGAGAGATTTGATCATGGTTACTCAATCGATTCGGCGCTTTGGGGATCAAATTCGTCGAAGAAGAGGGAAGAACACCCTCTTTTGACTTTCTGGAGTCAACTCCGGTTTGGGGGGGGGGGAAAGAGGTTTCCGGAATTGCAATTTAGTCCCTGATGTTCTAAGGTTTTATTATTTACTGCATAACTTTAGGTTTTAAGTTTAGCTAAGTTTCAGGATTTCTAGATCAAACCCTAACTTTTATAAAGTATAAAAATTTGTAACTCTATAAATTTATATAACCCAAATACCTTATTTAGTTATAATGATAATGTTAAAATGTAATAAGACTTATTTTAATTAAAATCATAATTCAAATTGAAGTAATTGTTTTTAATAAATTTATATAAATTTGATGGTTAATTCCTATTTCCTTGAATGAATTTATTAAATGATCAATATCATCTATTAATTATAATTTTTATATTTTTGAAGTTTGTAAATACATGTATTAAGTAGGTTTTGAAATAATTATGTACATTTATTTAGTAGAATAGAAAAAACATTTATCTACTTATCATTTTGTAAGGATGGTATTAAATGTATACATATAAAAGATATTAAATAATTTATTGAAATGTATAAATGTATCTATTAAAATAAATGAGTTACAATGCCGGAATAGTTTAAAAGGTAGGAATTTCTTGGAGATTACAAACTTGTCCAGTATGTCATCCACATATTTGCACTGATGAATGAGAGTACCATCACCTGATTGTTGAACTTGCAACCCGAAAAGAATGTCATTTCACCTAAAGCACTCATTTCAAACTTCTTTTCCATAATCTTCCTAAATTTTGTGCATAAGTTCTCATTTGTGGACCAGAAGATGATATCGTCCACATAAATTTGCACTTGAATTAGGTCATCATCCACCTTTCGAACGAACAACGTTTGATCAATTGCACCACGAGTGTAGCCATGAGCCAACAAATGATCTGTCAGAGTGGCATACCAAGCACGAGGTGCCTGATATATGCCATACAGAGCCTTATCCAGTTTATATACATACTCTGGATGATCACAATCTTCAAATCCTGGAGGCTGATAGACATAGATCTCCTCTTTAACCTTCCTATATAGAAATGCGGTCTTGACATCCATCTGATAAACAGTAAAATTCATATATGATGCATATGCCAAGAAAATCCTGATTACCTCCAGAAAAGCGACTGGTGCAAACACCTCCTCGTAATCAATTCCCTCTTGCTGATAGAATCCTTGCATAACCAGACGAGCTTTGTTTCGAATAATCACTTTGCTTTCATCCTGTTTATTTCTGAAAACCTAACGAGTGCCAATAGCTTTCTTTCCTGGTGGTAATGGCCCTAGCTCCCAAACTTTGAGCTTTGCAAATTGATTCAGCTCCTCATGCATTGCATCAACCCCGTTAGGCTCAAGTAAAGCCATTTTTATATTCTTCGGTTCAATTTGAGAGATGAAACATGAATATAAACATCTATTGATGTCTCCAGCATTGCTTCTGGTTTTTACGCCATCAGTTAATAACCCAATAATGCTATCCACCGGATGATCCTTATTAATTCGATGAGATGGAGTTTAAGAAATCTGAACAGTGATAGGAAGATTTGTTTCATTCTCATGTGTCTCCTCACTAGACTCTTCAGTATTATCGAAAATCGGCTTTTCGACTATACTTTCGTCAGGAATCGGCTCCTGGAATTTAGAGGCATCCGAAGTCTCAGGTGTAGAAGTACCTTCATTGACAACATAGGTAGTATCCTCTTCAGTGAATGGTGAGTTCTCAGAGACATTTGTTACATCAAGAACCGGCTCCTTAGTAGAAGAAGAGACAAATGGATTTTGTTGCCTTAGAACTTCTGGTGGATCAAAAGTTAACAATGGTCCGGTGCATGGACTTTCATCATCGTCACTTAACTCATAGTAATCAATATCAGTTCCTGCAATCACATCAGGGAAAACATTAAATGATTTAAAGAGTGAATGATAGTCAAATAACCATGCTGGACCACACTCTGCATCAGTAGGATTCAGTTCATGCCAATCAACACATGTTGATTCTCTTATCTCTTTGGTAACCTTGTTGTAAAATTTATAGGCAGTGGAGTTGGAACCATAGCCCACAAAGTAACATTCATCAGCCTTCTCATTGAATTTTGGAGTAGATTTCGTGTGTAGGACGGTACACGGACATCCAAATGCTCTAAAATATCCAACCCCTTGCTTCTCATGGTAGAGGGTCTCATATGGAGTCATCTGTAGTCGTTTGTTGACAAGAACCTGATTCAGCACGTAACAAGCCGTGTTAACAACCTCAGCCCAAAAGAATAAAGGCAGCTTGGAGTCAGAGCGCATGGTTCTAGCAGCCTCAATGAGAGTTTTGTTCTTTCGCTCTGCCACACCATTTTGTTGGGGTGTACGAGCTGCACTGTATTGCCTAGCTATCCCCTTTTCAGTGTAGAATTGATTCAAGATTGCATTCTTGAACTCCGTTCCGTTGTCGCACCTGATAGCCTTTACTTTCACATCCCTTTGATTTTCAACCAGAATGATAAAATTCTTAATCAGCTCTGCAGTCTCACTTTTGTTAGCCAAAAAGAAAACCCTTGAAAAACATGAGTAATCATCTGTTATAACCAAACAATAAGATTTTTACCCAATGCTCATCACATTCACAGGACCAAAGAGATCCATATGAAGCAGATGGAGAATACAGTCAGTTGAATTGATCATTTTTGAGGTTTGGGGCTTTCTGTGCTGTTTCCCTTTAGCACATGCAACACATTTCTCAATAGAAAAGAATTATCTTATAGGTAAATCACGAACATGATTACCTTTTGAAATGCGATTTAAAGTTTTTAGATTAACATGGCCAAGACGACGATGCCACAGCATAGCATCAGATTCAACAGATTTTGCTAAAAGACATGTATTTTCATAAACAAGCTTACTGTTCATGTCAATAACATTAGAGTTTCCCTTACGGGGTGTTCTTAACAAAATCCATTCCTCGGGTACCACGAAGCTCGGTTTTAAAATCAAGCATTCCTTATTTGTGAAATGTGTTGAAAAGTCTTTATCATAAATTTGGGAAACACTTAACAAGCTATGATTTAGCTCTGAGACATAGCTTACATCATGAAAACTCAATGAACCATTTACCACAGTACCTTTCCTGCTAATTTTACCACCTTTACCTCCCGCGAAGGAAACATAACCTCCATCAAAATTTTGCAAGTCCTGAAGCAGAGATATGTCTCCTGTCATGTGCCTGAAACAACCACTATCAACATATCAGAGGTTATTGACAGTCCTCCTTGGCTGTTCCTGCACAATATGGGATATTAATTAGTAATTGGAACCCAGGCCATAGTAGATCTGGGTATTCCCATAACATCAATGTTTGAGTTAATTTTGGAAGTTGTTTCAATCTTTTCTTTAACTTTCCAAACAGGCTTAGATGGAGTAGGCGTTTTATTTTGCTTAAAAACAACTGATTTAGATTTATCCTTTTGTTTAGTCCGTTTAATCTTTTGCCTTTCATAGTAAGCCTGTCTGTTTCACTTGGCAACGTTCCAATCTCTATCAAAGGGCTTAACAAAAGAAGATTGATTCTTCATTGCCTTAGGCTGAGTAACCTTCATTGGCTTGCAAGTCATGTCTTTCTTCTGAGTAATCTTATGACTATGCTCATAATAAGGAACATAAGGACGATGAACACAGTTTCTTGCTAGGTGACTAAACTTTCCACAAGTATAGCATGATTTTTTCTTTGCATAAGGAGCAAATCTTGACTTATCTGACCACAGATGAGATGATCCAACCTGTTTGGTTTTGCAAGCCTGCTTAGGTTTCCTGTGTTGATGAGCATGGATTTGTTCAAACCTCACATGTTTATTATCATATTTAGAATAAAATTGATCTTTAGTGTAATGCTTAGGTGAGGCATCTGAGGTTTGACCAGCGACCCTTTGCTTAGTCACAGGTCTGACTTTCTGAAAAAAATACTTTTCAACTTTACCGTTAAATGACGGTTTTACAAAAAACAGTGTTTTTGCACACATTCATTCCTTTTGAAGAATTTGAATCAAACATAGAATCATTCAAACCAACAAAATCACGCACATAAGGTTTGTTTCCTTTTTAAAACAGGACTAACAGAAAAATTGTTTTTGTTTATTTTAGAATTTAAACTGCAAACTTGTGACTCATCAACTTCATCATCCTCGCTTGACCAATCCTGTATTTCTACTTGCTCTGCACATGAGGTAGAAGCATTAGAAATGTTCACACATTTATCATTTGAAGTAAAGGATGATGATTTGATCCATCAGTGCATGACTTGTTTCCACAGGTTAACATGTTAAATTATTGTAGTTGTTCCTCAATGGATGGAGGAACAGTGGTACAATTCCCATTGAATTATACCCAATTCCCTTGCTCCTATTACTTGTCTTATGAAGGTGATTCTCAAGAATGTCAACTATTTTACTGGATTGGCTAAAGGATTCTACTTTGAATTTTGCATTAGCAAGATTTGCTTTTGCTTGCTCTAATTCAGTGGTCAATCTGGTAATTTCTTGCTCAGCATCAGTAAGTAAACAACATTTTGTGCTAAGCTGAGAGTTTAGCAAAGATATATCCTTTTTGTTAGCTTATACTACCTCTTTGTAAGCCTTCTCAGTTTTGGCAAATTTATTTTTGTGGTGTTTGAGGTTTTCCATTTCAAAAATAAAATCAAAATTATGTTTCCTATATAACTCAACCTTATCAATGCATAACTGAGTACATAGATTAGCAGTTACCTCAGGTGGAGTGGTGGAAGTTGAGGCGGATGAAGAGGTTTCCACAATGTCAGCCATAAAAGCATGGTTCAGGTTCAGTTCCTTTAGCTGATCTCCCCAGTCATAGCCACCAGTTTGCTGACTGATTAGTGCTTTAGAGTTGTCAACGCCTTTTCTCCCTACATATGATCCAGCGTCATTTCCCCTCTGTTCCTTGGGTTTAGTGCACTCCCTGGCAAAATGACCTGGTTCATGATAGTTGTAGCATCTAAGATTGGATTTGTTAAACCCAATCTTCTTTCCAGTGTCTTCACTCCATCTGAACTTTCCAGTTTTGTTGATGAAGTTCTTTGCTCTAAAGACTACCATAGCCAATTTCCAAGATATATCTTGCTCCTCTACACCATCTGGATGAATTTGATTAAGTTTAGCAGTAAGTATTTCTGATGGTGACAAATTTTCAGCGGTAAAAGCTGCATAGCAGTTCATGATTCAAGTGCACAGAGATGTATTTGATCCAATCAACTTTGCATGTTGTGTTGCATTTACATGCTGCTCTGGTAAAGTAGACTTACCAGCTGCAGAATTACTAGAAGTAGCTTCCTCGAATCCAGACACTCCTTGAATCAAATTAGTCAGAAAATCAATATTGCTATTCTGTACCCTAGCAGAATTTATGGTGTTCACATGGTTGGCTTTTCTTTGTTGATCATCCAGGTCATATGATTTGATGATTGAAATCAAATCACTTAGAGGTATAGCATTCAGATCTTTAGTTCTTTTAATTAAAGCCACACTCATGTCCTAGTTCCGTGGGAGTCCATTTAACAACTTTCTGTTCAAATCCCCAGTGTTCAATTCAATTTGCGCGCCTCTCATCTCAGAAATTAACCTTGTGAACCTCTGTAGCTGTACTTCTAAAGATTCACCTAGAACATGATTAAACATATTGAATTTTTGTAGAATCATTTCTTTTCTATTTGCCTTCATATCATCATTTCCTTCAAATGTCTTTTCCAAACACTCCCAAAGTTGTTTAGCAGATGTACACTATTTAAAATTATGAGCAATATCCGGTGATAAAGCCACAGTGAGCGAGGCTAGAGCTTTTAGATCCCTTTAAACAAGATCAAAGTCTTCATCGGTATAACTTTCTATCTGTTTAGGTGCCTTAGTTCCATCTGCTTTGTCATACATTGGAACCTGAGGCCCCTTAATGATACTTCTCCACATCTTAGCCTCAGAAAGTAAGACATAATTGTGATATCTGAACTTCCAATCCACAAAGTCTTTAGTAGAAGTAAGTCTTGGTGGTTTGGTACTGGTTCCTATTTGTAGGTCTAACATTCTGTTGAGATTCATGGTCTGCTGAGAATTCATCTTATCAGAGTGTGAGGTCCTTGATTTAACCTGAAAAGAAACAAAAATTGAACCCGTGAAAACAAACTAGTGTTTAGCCGTGAAACCGAAACCCCGTGAACTTGTACTTAGCCGTGAAGACTAAGGTAACCGTGAACTTATTGAAGCCGTGAACACACTTGTTTACCCGAGAACAACACAACTCGTGAAATCAACTCTAAGTGAATATGCCGTGAACCTAATACCACACCTTGAGCCCATGAATCTCCAACCGTGAAATGAACCCGTATAGTAATACCGTGAATTTGTCCGAGAACCTTTTCGTGTGAGCCTTACTTACCGTGAACTAACCAGTGTCCCGATAACTGTTCCCGTGAAGCTTGACCCATGAACCAAGCAATCCGAGTGAATCAGAAACCCGAATGATCTAACCGTGAACCAGAGCCGAGTAAGAATCCCAAGAAATCAGCCCGTGAATCAAGTGTAGACTTGATTTTACTTCCAAAAATAATCCCGAGAATCCGGGAATTCAAATTTTGAATTTTTTAAACACTCCCGAGAACACGAAGGAGATGGTTCTTCACAGCAGCAGAATATTCAAAGAAACTTGTTTAATCTCAACCCAAAATCCTCTTCACAGCATCAAAACAACCAAAAATCCCCGATGAATCTTTGATTTTCAGCAGAAACACTATGATACTCTATCACACAGCAACTGTTAGTAACAACAAAATAACCGAATGCAATAAACAGTACCTGAAATCCTTTGTCTTGAATCGTTGATATCGAAGCCGAGCCTTGAATGACTTCAATGGCTCTGATACCAATTGTAAGTCCCAATCCTTGGATCTTCGATGAACACACAGACGAAAAACACACGTGATATCAAGCTCTCACAATCAATAGGCGGAAACTAAAGATTGTGGTGATTCAAGAATACAAAATCAATGTAAAACTCCTATATTACTTAGAGAGAATTACAAAGAGAAAACACAATAGCCGCTAACCACACACGGTTAGGTTAAACAAGTATATATACTAAGCTATCATCCTTAAGCCCAGATATTACATGTTCTCAGCTCCATTAGCCAGCCCATGACACCCATGCCGTGAACCCAAGTTCATGGTTTACACCCAAAACAAAACAAATAAGCTTAATCATATATCTAGGTCTAAAAAGTTCTAACCAGATTAAGCAATGACTTGCCTACTAGCAAAAGTAGGTAGACATATGCCATTAACTTGATAGTGTCAAACATGCATGTAGTATTATGTCAGGAGGACAAGGATACCATAACTACTATAACCCTAAAGTTACTGTTAAACAGGAACCAGTAGCAAATCTATACGCATCCATGGAAGAAGGAAACTTCTTATGGTATCACACTCTGCCAAAGGCTCCAATAAAGGAGGAATACGAATCATTTCACCTGAGCCAAATGGGTGGCTCAGACTTTAGTAACTTGAGATGTACACCACCACATTACCCAGTACATCCTCCACCAAACTATTCTCCACCGAAAACACCTCCACCGCCTATGTATCCCCCTCCCACTAACCAACATGAGGTAGGGTCTAGCAAGAAGGCCACTAAACCTCGAATGAGGGTAAGGGAACCCATTGAGAAGCTTTCCATCACAGGAGCTAGTTTAGAGGAAATCTATAAGAATCTGGAGAACTACGAAAGTTCCGAATCCGAAGGATTCCTTCCTCTACCACCAGTGGAAGCCTATTCACCACAATCAGCTAGTTATGAACTGTTTGTTGATTACCTCAACTATCCTATCGTATCAGGTCCATACATGAGTAATAATTCAGACACCGACGAAAATTACGCTAACACAAGTTCAATAGGAGCCTACTTCGGAAGTTCTGGATCGTACATCGACTATGAAAATCATCCACAGTTCTTAGATCCCTATATCCAGGATGAATACGATCCTATGGCTGAATTTGAGGCCACATTTGACGATCCTAACGCTATACCTCAGGACTATAGCCAACGAGCTACCTAGAAACATAAACCTACTCCCGCCTATGATAATGTCTACAACGACATAGTCTTAGGACTGAGAGATCCTCCACCAAAATTTGGATATCCTTCTTCCTTGCCAGGATCTCCAATCGAATGCCTTGATCGGTCGCTTCGCGAAACCGATCAAGTCAAGAAAGAGCTTGTCTTGACTAGGGAGGTATTGATAGAGACCGAGAAGGATCTATCAAAAAGCCAAAAAGAAGTTAGCTCAAAAGGATAGGGAGCATAAGTTCTTCGCTAAAAGAATTTGGTTTCAAGGGAAAAGCTTGATGAAGAATGCCAAGAGCATGGTCAAGAAATAAACATCCTACTATCATTTTTATGTTATTTTTCCTATAATCCGGATAAAAATCATGTAATCATTTTATCCTATTAATAAAAGCATTTATTTTTCTTTCGTTTTCCTATAATGGCAGGGAAGGGAAAAGGACCTAGCTTCGTTCGTAAGTACGCACCACCTGGAAATAACAAACGAAACACAAACTCAACCGAATCCTATTCTAGAACAAATTCCAAATATATTAGCGAAACCTTTCAAAATCTAGGGGAAATAGAAACATCCGAATATTTCTATGAAACCCCAGTGAGTTATTACGCCTCTCCAACAATCGAAAGCTACAACCAAACCTACGTGAAAAATTATTGCTACCAAGAGAGACCACCCGAAATCTCGTATGAACACCACTACACATTGGAAGGTAAGAAGAGGGCTGACTCCAACAGACCCTACGAAACTTACCATTCCATTAGTCCTACTCCAATCCATACACCCCGAATTAACGAAGAAACCCCAGGAGAAGAAAGGATTGCAGGTATGCAAGCACGCATAGCTGAACTAGAAAGGATTGAAGCTGAAAAAGACACCAAGATCGCCGCTCTACAACAAGCGTTGATTAGAGCTAGGGATCGTTAGAATATGTCTTATCTATGTTATTTTCAATTACTGTATTTTTGAAGTTTGAAATAATAAAAATCCTGTATTTTCCTTATCAAAAATATCTTCAAAATTCTAAGAAGTATTATGTCTTTCGTCTAGAATGTCGATGAGGACTGGACCATCCGCAAATACGCGTGAACGAACGAAACAGGCTGATGAGGCATTAGAAAGAGAAGCACGCGCTGCTGAAATGCAGAGAATGATAAACAAAGGAATTGAGGATGCAATTCCGACAATGCTAGATGCATTTGAAAAGGCTCAGGCTGCCAAAGCTGAGGCCAAAAACAAAGGAAAAGAGAAGTAGCACACGCTTCATAACTCTAAACATTCGAAAACTCATACGCATCAAAGCTCAAAAACTAAGAGAACCCGAAATGAGGAACACTATTCCTCAAGTGACAGTTCTGCGGACAGTTACAAACCGCGTCACAAAAAGAACAAACACATGGGTTGCTCTTACAAGACTTTCCAAGCTTGTAAACCACATGACTTCCTTGGGAAGGAATGTGTCACACCCCGACCGGCGGCGGATTATACGCCGGGGCTGACGCGGTTATTCAAAAGCACATGATCAACTATTTAATAAGTTTCAATATTTATTCCATCATATTAAGTATTTATTACAATGAAGTAAGGTACACATTGTACAAAAGAAACATAACATAATCAATATTTGAATTAAATTTAACTAGGTACATAGTCCTATATGGTTAAGACTTGTCCTCAGAAGGATGTCAACTACAAGTAGTTGGTGAGTAACATAGGTTTTGACACCAAACAAAGTTAAGTAAGTTTACAATTCAATATGTTCAAAGCGTGTCTAGAGCATAAATGTGAAAACATACAAGGTTCCAAGCGTACAATTCAATCCTGGTAATGGAAAACTAGATACGCAATCCCACTGATTGCCATTTTGATAAAAAAAAGGGCAAGAGGATACCAAAGTTGTAAGTTGATACCCAACAAAAAACTGCCAAGGTTTTGTGGTAAGTTATAGTTTCAGATTCCTGTATAAATGATCATGTTAGGTACTACCTTAGATTTGGGCTGCAAGTTAATGAATGTACTGACATGAACACATGTAATGGTCACAAAGTAGTTTAGGACATAAAGCATAAAGATCAAATCATAAGAACATAGATATTGAATTTGTGTAAGTAAAGCATTTGTAAATATGTTTCACACCAAAAGCATAAGTAGTATGATTTGTTAATGATGGATATGCTACGTGAGGATTTCTCAAAGTCAACCTACACAGATAATTTTGTATTCTAGACTCAATGTATGTCTCATGAAAGTAAGAAACTCTGAGATCTTAGTGTTTCATAGGATTGGGGTCGAATATAAGATTCGCACAAGTTTTGGAAATACATATATATGTGTGTATCACAAGTGTTGAAGTAATGATGATAAGTAAGATCAATTTGGATTTCTAATAATACTGTGTTTGAATTCGTTTATATAATTATGATAAACAAATTATGAAATAGAAAGGTTTAAACATTTATTGTAAATAAAATGATTATTTAATTTACGTAATAATTTTCTTTCACTTAAATGATTAGTAAAGGAGATATTAAATAAATATAAGTTTCGAATGAAGTCAATTAAATTTGTATAATTATTTATCTAATAATTATTTAAGTATTTCTATAAAAATGTTTTTAAATAATTATTCTTTACCAAAATAGTTATTTATAAATTTAAAATGACAGTGATTAATATTTAAACAAATAAATTATAATTTGTTTGATAAACATTACTATTTTTATAAATAAAACAACATAACTAGATTTGTTTCCATAAATCATTTATATTGTTTATTTATGAAAATTATAATATTTAATACGTTTTTATTAATTTAAAATGGATAAAACATAAAAAATTACTAACTATTTTTATTGGATTTATAAGGATTTCTTTTTGAATTAAAATATCATTTTTATGTAGAAAAATGACAAAGGAGATGAGTTTTAAAACAAAAAGGGGGTAGCCCGGTCTCGAACCCGGGTCTCCCCTGCGGAGTTCGAAAGGCTTAACCGTTGGACTGGGCTTAATGCCTTGTCCAGGATGGGTTCCCTTGACTTTTAACCCATAGGGTCTGATGACCCTTCTTCCCCAAATCCCATACTTCAAACCCTAATCTCTTAATCGATCGATTTACACAACCATCAACCTCCAAACCATGGGGCTTTCAATCCATGGTTCAAGGCGAGTTCAAAGATACGAGTTTTACCTGAAATGACAATGAGAAGGGGGGGGGGGGGCTCGGCTAATGCTTCCGAAATCGGGTTCTTAGGTTTGAATTGGGTACTAGAAGTGGTTAGAAGTGGTTTTGAGGATTTAGGAAG
The DNA here is from genome assembly GCA_023525975.1 of Smallanthus sonchifolius. Lineage (NCBI taxonomy): Eukaryota > Viridiplantae > Streptophyta > Magnoliopsida > Asterales > Asteraceae > Smallanthus > Smallanthus sonchifolius. The sequence goes on from CM042025.1 coordinate 89,389,992, forward strand.
ATTACAGGGGTGTCGCGATTGAATGTGATCGGTTTACGTGGTCTAATTTCGTTCGAACAATACTAATTAGTATATGGTTTAAGGGTGGCGGTTACGGGATTGCAAAACGACTTCAATCCATTATTTCCTATTAAATTGATTCGTTAATAGCCTCATAACAGGCCTAGTAACGTCTATGCGTGATTAGTAGGCATTAACAGCCATGAAATCGTCGGTTTTTTTGAGGTTGATTTGGTGATCGATTGGGAGGAACCTGTCCCCGTTGACTTTGGAGGTCAAAATTGGGGAAGGTCTGACTTCAGAAGTTATAACTTGGGTTGGATGGGTCAAACTAGGGAAGGGGTTCAAATGGTTGATAGAGGGGGTTCAATTCAGGATTTAGGGGGATTTCTTTGGCTTGGAAAGGGTTTAAAACACTTAATGGGGTTCAAATGCAAATGAATGGACTCAAGACCAAATCATTTGATTTAAATTATTTTTAAAATTTATAATAATATAATTATTATTTGTTAAATTATAAATAATTTATAAAAGAACAATTTCATTTGTAAAATTACGACTGAGTATGATTTGGGTTTAATATGATTAACTTAAATATATATATATAGTTACATATATATATATATATGAATAGTACACACACACAAACACACACACACACATATATATATATATAAAATATATAAATACCTTATTTAAGACTCGTAAGTTTTATTTTTGATCCAATTATCATGGTACATACCTATATAAATATACATACATGTACTTGATAGGTAATAATATATAAAAGTAAAGTTGAAACTTGAATTTCTACAAAAAGAAATAGTTGTTAATGTGACATCTCAAGTTTGGAACTAGTGTGAGATTGAGATGGGATGTCACTGTTGTTTAGAATCAAATAATAAATAAAGTAAATAATAATAAAAAAAAATAACGTCGAAAAGTCATGGATGTTACAGAAGGTGGAGTAGCCACACTCCGGTGGATAGAGAAAACAGAATCAGTCTTAGCCATAAGTAAATGTGCCGAAGAAGACAAGGTCCTCTACGCCTCTAACCTCTTCAAGAACTTTGCTCTTGAATGGTGGAACACCCTAGTATCCGCCAAAGGAAGGGAAAGAGCATATGAGATGAGTTGGAACTCATTCAAAGACCAAGTTAAAATTTTTTTTTGTCCTATCAACGAAATAGAGCAAATAGAACAGAAATTCTTGAACTTAAGAATGATTGGCTCTAACCATCAGGACTACATGACCAAGCCGCTAGAGTATGCACGACTAGTGCCACATCTAGCTACGCCTGAATCGAATCTCATAAAGAGATATATCTATGGACTGGTAAGTGAGATCCGTGATATGGTAAAGGTTTCAAAACCTAAAACCATCGATGATGCCATGGATTTAGGTGCTCAATTAACGGACGTAATGGTCCGAACCAAGGAGGAAAATAAAAGGAAAGAAACCTTCAGCCGAGGGAAGGTATATTATAAAAAGACCAATCAAGGTTCTAGTACAAAGGAAAGATGATTTAGCCTCGCATGCCCAGAATGCAAGTGCACGGGCTATCACAACGATCAGTGTCCACGAAAGAAACTAGTCACATGCTACAACTGTGGCAAAATCGGGCACTACATGAGTGAATGCTCAAAACCAAAAGTTGTTGGTGGCTCAGGTACTAAACCTACCACCGAAACTAAAAAGAATGCAAGAGCATTTCACTTAAACGCGAAGGAAGCTGCCAATATGACCGATGTCATATATGGTACTTTTCTTGTCGATAATGCTTATGCTAAGGTGCTTTTTGACTCTGGGGCAACCCAAAGTTTCATAGATCATAAGTTTTGTAAACTAGTTAATAAGCCCTTAGCTAAGCTATACAAAACTTACCAAATCGAAACCACAAACGGAGACCTAATCCAAGTCTCCAAATCCTTGAATGACTGTTCATTCTCGTTGTCTGGACACGTCATACCCGTACAACTTTTGCCAATGGATTTGGCCGGCTTTGACATAGTCCTTGGAATGGATTGGTTAGCAAATAACCAAGCCCATATCCTTTGTGACTCAAAAGCCATTAAATTACACACACCTTCAGGAGAAGTAGTGACGATTAAAGGAGACGAGTCAACCAACCTTGTTGGTTTGATCTCTATGATAAAAGCAGCGAAGTATCTCCGGAAGGGATGCCTCGCTTATCTCATATCCGTAACCACCTGCGACACCGAGTGGAAACTGAAGGATGTACCAATCGTCTCAAATATCCTGATATCTTCCCTGAAGAGTTACCTAGAACACCGCCAGACCGGGAAGTGGAGTTTTAGATAAATCTTGTGCCAGGCACAGCTCCGATAGCCAAAGCCCAGTATAGATTAGCTCCTACCGAGATGGTTGAATTAAAGAAACAACTCGATGAGTTATTAGAGAAAGGACTTATAAGGCCAAGTTCCTCTCCATGGGGAGTTCCGGTACTTTTTGTGAAAAAGAAGGACAGATCGATGAGGATGTGCATAGATTATCGGGAATTGAACAATAGCACGATCAAGAACCGATACCCACTCCCAAGAATCGACGATCTGTTTGACCAGCTCCAAGGATCAAGATGCTTTTCCAAAATAGACCTGCGATCAGGCTATCATCAATTGAAAGTCCAAGAAGATCACATATCTAAGACTGCGTTTAGAACTAGATATGGTCACTTTGAGTTCACGGTTATGACGTTCGGACTTACGAATAACATTCATGGAGATGATGAATCAGATCTGTAAACCTTAATCGTATTCATAGACGATATACTTATTTACTCCAAGAGTAAGGAAGATCATGCTGACAATCTAAGAACAATACTGAGATATTGAGAAATAAGAAACTGTACGCCAAATTCCTGAAATGCGAATTTTGGTTGTTAAAAGTAGAATTTCTCGGTCACGTCATAAACGAGAAAGGAATTCACTTAGATCCAGCTAAGATTGAGGCTATATCTAACTGAGAAGTCCAAAAGACGCTGACCGAAGTAAGAAGTTTCCTTGGTTTGGCAGGATATTACCGAAGATTTATTAAGGACTTCTCAAGGATCGCCGTTCCTTTGACTGCACTAACCCGAAAGACAATTAAATATGAATGGGGTCCAAAACAGAACGAAGCATTTGAAACGCTAAAGCAGAAATTAACCCAAGCGCCAATTCTATCGCTTCCCGAAGGCAAAGAAGGGTTTGTAGTTTTTTGCGATGCATCACACACTGGATTAGGATGTGTATTGATGCAAGGAAACAAAGTCATCGCTTATGCATCTCGACAACTTAAGACTCACGAAAAGAACTATACAACTCATGACCTAGAGTTAGATGCCATAATCTTCGCACTGAAATTATGGAGACACTACCTCTACGGAGTCAAGTTCATAGTTTTCACAGGCCACAAGAGTCTAAAGTATGTGTTCATTCAGAAAGAACTAAACATGAGATAAAGAAGATGGATGGAAGTCTTAAGCAACTATGATTGTGAGATATGCTATCATGAAGGTAAGGTTAACGTAGTAGCTGACACCTTAAGTCAAAAAGAACATGATAAACCAAAACGAGTACGTGCCCTAAGACTTGACCTGCAAGTCAGTCTTACCTCTCAAATCAAAGAGGCATAGAAATCAGCCTTGAAGGAGGCAAACCTCAAAAAAGAAGGGATGATAGGAAGAACCGAACTCCTCGTCAAAGGAAATGACGACATCCTTAGAATGAATAAACGGATTTGGGTTCCAATCTATGGAAATCTCCGAGGAGAAATTCTCGAGGAAGCCCATAAATTCAAGTACACAATGCACCCCGGTGGTGATAAGATGTACAGAAATCTAAAACTAGAATACTGGGGGATCGACATGAAAAAGCACATAGCTGAATATGTGGCCAAATGTCTAACATGTTCCAAGGTTAAAGCCGAGCACCAAAAGCCATCCAGGCTATTACAACAGCTAGAATTGCCGGTATGGAAATGGGAAATGATTGCCATGGATTTCATCACTAAACTTCACTGAACCAGTTAGGGAAATGACACAATATGGGTTATCATTGATCGTTTAACCAAATCTGCACATTTCCTACCGATGAAAGAAACTTTTAATATGGACAAGTTGGCGCAACTATACGTCAACAAGGTAGTATCCTTACATGGAGTACCGTTATCCATCATATCGGATATAGACGGTCGATTCACGTCACGATTCTGGCAAAGTTTCCAAAAAGCTCTCGGAACTCGTTTAAACCTTAGCACTGCATACCATCCTCAAACGGATGGGCAGAGCGAGAGGACAATCCAAACCTTGGAGGATATGCACCGAGCATGTGTTATTGACCTAGGAGGAAGTTGGGACGACCACTACCTGTCACACCCCGGCCGGTGGCGGATTATACGCCGGGGCTGACACGGTTGTTCATAAGCATATGATCATCTATTAAATGCGTTCAATAATTACACATCATATTAAAATATCTGTTACAGAGGGAAACAGAGACACAGTGTTCATAACATAAACAAAATTTAAATTTATTAATGCTAAGTCCATAACCCTAAGTGATCAAGCATTGTCCTCAAACAGGTGCACCTGAAACATGTAAGTAAATGTCAACTACAAGTAGTTGGTGAGTAACATAGGTTTTGACACCAAACAAAGTTAAGTATGTTTTACAATTCAATATGTTCAAAACAAGTCTAAAGCATAAATGTGAAAACTTACAAGGTTCAAAAGCGTACAATCAAGCCATGTTTATTTTATGCACAATCCCCCGAATTACGTTAAGTTACAAAAATGTATACACAAAACCCGCCAAAGTCTTGTGTTAAGTAATGAATCGAATTCCCGTATAAATGATCATAAAAGGTACTACCGTAGGCTTGCCACACAAGTTAATGATTGTACTAACATGAATACACGTATGGTCACCAAGCAGTTTAAGACATAAAGCATAAAGACCTTTGTATAAGAACATAGGTAATTGAATTGTGTATGTAAAGTATGTAAACATGTTCCACCCAGAGTATTTGTAAACAAAAGTATGAAAAGGGACTATGAAACTCACCTTGCAATATGAAGCTTCGTATGTCACACAAGTATGTTGTTGTACAGATGTCTAGCTAACAACAAAGTCAACCTATGTTTGATGATATAATTGCATCAATGATGGGTTCAAAATGATTAAAAGGACTCCTAATGTGAGAAGGGATTAATGTGGGTTTCCTCATTTTATAAATCAAATGAATATGTGAGTTTCAAATTACATTTATGTGAATGGATGTATTTGAATTTGAATAATTGAACGTATAAATACGAGGTTTTTCCTTCTTTACAATTAAATAAGTGGCTAATGACCCATTGTTTGTAAGTAAGTAATTACGTAATTATGTAAATGATTTCCTCTTATTTGCAAATAATGACTAAATAAGTAAATAATTAGGGAGTAAATAAGTAAATAAGGAGTAGTTGGATAATTATTTAATTCACCAAATAAATAATCAAATAATTCCACTTATTTATTTTAGTTTGGATTTCATGAAAATTAGGTGTAAAATAATGTTCTAATTAATTGTTAGGACATGTTTTGTAACTGTTGATAAAATTCTGTGTAAGTTCATAGAGAGGCGAACTTAACAAGTTCGCCTAAGTATCTTTAGGAGCGAACTTGTTAAGTTCGCCTAAGGAATATTTTTCAAGTTCATAAGTTCGCCTAAGCATCTTTAGAAGCGAACTTGTTAAGTTCGCCTATAGCAGGTTTGTGTCTATAAATAGGTGTTTACAGATTCTGTTAGAAAAGAGAGCAGAGGACTTTGAACGAGTGTATTCTGTGAATCTGTAAACTCTGTGTTTTGTGGAATACAAAGAGAAGTTTATTACATGATGTTTCTATTATCAATTAGTATACGAACGTTAATACGGTAGGATTCCGCACTCCGTGTTATCGAGACGTCCTGTCATGAGATCGATATAAGATGAGTCATGTGGACCTACAAGTGGTATCAGAGCTATTGCTCGTGATTTGTGTTTGATTCTTGGTGATTAGATACGTTTTTGTGTACAATTTGACAAGAAATTGTTGATTTTTACAACTTTTTGTATCTATGGAGTTTTCAAGTTCTTAAAGTTGATTTTGCTGCTGAATTCATGGATTTGAAGTGGATTTTGATAAAATTAATCCGATAGAAGTGTTCTAATTCATAAAATACTAAATCCTATGGTCCAATTTCTTCAAATTCCTTCAAATCTGTGAGAAATGATGATTTTCGACGCTATGAGTTCGTGTTTGGGTTGCTGAGTTTGTTACAGCTGCAGTAAGCGAACTTACTGATATTTGTTGCAGGCGAACTTAGCAACTGAACTTATTAAGTTCGCTTCTCTCAGTTTAAGCGAACTTAGTAGGCGAACTTATCAAGTTCGCTTCACTCAGTGAAGTTCAGGCGAACTTATTAAGTTCGCTCATGCAGTATCAGACGAACTAATTTCAGGCGAACGTATTTTGGCGGGAAATTTGTTCTTGTCTAAATTTTTTAGGAAAAGCTTATATGGTTGGTTTATATCATTTTTGAAAATTTAAAAAAAGAGTATTTTAGCGGGAATTTTTTTTCGAATATTTTCACAAAAATTTCAAAATGTCAATTTCATGTGATGATAATGAGATTGAAACTATGCCACCGAGGCTTTTGTGCATATCAGATTACCGTAGCTGGAAAGTCCGGTTCGAACAGTTCGTATCAGAAACTGATGAAAATTTTTGGAGGCCAATAACAAAAGGATATGTGTTTCTAAACCAGTGACAGCTCTTACTAAAGTAGAAAAGCAGAAGTTTGATCATGAGATGAAAACGTGTGAAACTTTAACGATCTTTTTACCAAAAGAAATCATTCATAGTCTCGGGAAGTGTCCAACTTCAAGAGATCTATGGGAGGCATTGAAGAAAAAGGGTGAAGCAACTTCTCAAGCATTTGTGGTCTTGATCAAAGAAGTATTGGAGAAGCCGAGTTATTCTCAAAGATTCTTCTGCAGATTTAAGTGATAGTGAGAGTATTCGTTCTGGTGAAATACTCAGTCTACCGAGAGTGATATGATGACTGACGTAAGCTTCCAGACAGTTGAAGATGATCTGCATGAATCAGAAACTCTGTCATTGTTGATCAAAAGAGTGAAGCTGATGATGACGTATTCATGGCTCCTGGTGCATCTTCTTCAAAAGTAAAACCTGAGGTAGTTTCTAATTCTAAAACGTTTTGTTCTAACTGTATTTTAGTGAAGGATAAAATGATGAGGGTTATGGATGATAACGTAAACCTCATTTGTGATATGAAATCGATGCACACGGTAAACCAGAAATTAAGGATAATGAGAATGTGTGTATTGAGAGGAAAGAATCACTGAAGAGGGATATAAGTTCTCTGACTTTGAAGATCAAAGAGCAAGCATATCACCTGGATATGTCATTTGCAGAAATTGAGAAAAGAAATAATGATCTTACTGAGAAAGATAAGGAACTAGCTGAATCTAAAGCATAGGTGATCATATTGCATAGAAAGAAAGTTTTGGAAATTCATCATTCTTACTGGGATATTTTAATAATACAGAAGAGGGGAAGGGAACTAGTGGTATTGGTTATGTTCCTCCACCATTCAACGAAAATTATTCTATTGCACATGAGATTATAAAAGATGAGGATTTAGATCCTAAGACTGTGTTGAAGGTGAATCCAGCACAGGTGAAGATTTAGTGTATTCTGATGAGAGTGATGATGAATATTTTGATGAAGCTAAGGTAGAGGGGATACCAAAAGAAATTAAAGTTGAGGAACCAAAGTTTGATTCTAATTCATCTGGTAAAAATACATTTGGAAGTTCTTCAAATTCAAGGAGAGTTCCATATGTCAGAGATTATACAGACATGCGTACATGCTTTCATTGTAATGAGATGGGACACATTGTGGTGAACTGTCCTTACAAAAATAAAGGAAAGAAGCATGTAGTTCCTGAGAAGATGAAGCCTGAATCAAAACCTGTTGAGAAAAAGTTTATTCCGTCTCAAACTCCAAAAGAAGTTCATGTAGGAGAATCTTCTTCAAGTGCATCTTATCGTGTGAGGATTCCTTATATGAGAGAATATAGTGAGAAGAGATCTTGCTTTTACTGTGGTCTTGTGGGTCACATTAGGATTGCTTGTCCTCACAACGCCAAAGGTAACCGACATGTTACTCCAAAAAAGGTAAGAACTCCTGGTAAGCCTTATGTTAACCAAAATGTGGTTAAACCTCGTGATACACCAAAGGGTAATTCAAAATCTGAGGTTAGGCTTTCTAGACCTCAAACACGGAGGAGAAACAGAAGATTGAGAAAACTTTTAGAACAACAAGAGTTTTCACATTCTAAACATTTTTCAAATGAACAAGATTGTTCAAACACTTCACATTTTAAGAAAAAAGAACTTAATGAACAGAAGTATGTTTGGAAATCTAAAGTTTCTGTTTCTGACTGGTCGAAACAATCTGCGAAAATCGATGAGAGATTCGATTGTGAATGGAGTGAGGTTTATTTTTTTGATACAGATGGACGACCCATGACTACCATGGCTTGGGTCCCAATTTCAAATTAATGTTTCTTGTTAGATGTGCAGGATTAACCAAGAGGGACTATTAATACCATTTTGGTTATTGATAGTGGGTCTTCATAGCACATGACAGGGAATGACATCTGCAAGAGTAAAGAGTTGTTTGAGAATCTATTTTATTCAACGACTTGATACTCAGGGGGAGAATATGTCACACACAATGTTTTGGAAAGAGTTTTACAAAGTCCAAATGATAACCTGAAACTTAGGATGACAATGGTGAGCATAAAGTCGTTGATGCATCCATTTGACTAGTTGAGGGGGAGTCTACAGAACAGGGGGAGTACAGATCTGTGTTGGTGACAGAGGCAATGATATTCAATTACATTACATTGGTTTGAGTTTTTAATTGATTGAATTGCTTAATCCCAAGTAACCAAGTAAATTGTTTTTCATAAAATGTTTTCATGGAAGGTTTATTTTCGTTTGTTTTACTTTCTTTGAAAAAGATTTTGAAAAATCCAAACAAATTGAAAAAGATTAAATCGACATTACTTGAAGTTAAAGAAGAGATGATAGTACATCAGAAGATGTTCAGTCACACATGACCTTAGATTAACTGGTTGGTGCTTTATGTTAATATATCTGAATTATATGTTTTGATCTAAACTTAAGAGACTGCACAAATAGGAAATGACAGTGTTGTGTATGCATATAATTTGAATTGTCAGTAGACTAAAAGAGTCAATGAACCATTAGTAGTGTGAAAACATAATTGCATATGTTACAACTGTGATTTGAACCCTGTAACATCCTGAGTTTTAGAGTGTGAAAGAATTCACGAAAATTTAAAACTTATATAAGAAAAGGGAAGCGGGCTTGGGCCGGGGTGTATAGGCCGAAAGGGACAAGGGTTTGGGCCCTTATAAGTCTCAAGACCAGCCCCAAACCCTCATTTGCAACACCATTTTCGGAATTCTAGAGAGAGAAAGCGAGAGAGAGCCTAGAGAGAGAAAGTCCCGGTTTTCGGACTAGAGCTTCAAGGATCGTTAGCAAGAGTCTCGTGAGTGTTTATCAACGAAAAGGAAGCGATTTCAGGTAACCATTTGTTCCAGATCTGCATTTTTATATTATATCGGGTTTTGAAGGAAAAATCAAGTAAAGGTTGGGTTTTTACGTTTAAAAATGAAAACGAAGTATAGATCTAGACTCTCGGTTAGAAAACACAAGTTTTGAATGTAAAAAGTTCGGATCTTGACGATGTCAGATCTGCTTGCGAGTTAGGGTTTTGTGGGGAAGAAGACTGGTCTGGGACATGTATCGAAACTAGGTAGTTTCGATAGTCAACATATGTCGAAACTAGGAGTTTCGATAATCAGCATGTATCGAAACTAGGAGTTTCGATAGGTCTGCAGGTACCGAAACTAGGAGTTTCGATAGGTCTGCAGGTACCGAAACTAGGTAGTTTCGATAGGTCACATGTATCGAAACTAGGTAGTTTCGATAGTCAGCATGTATCGAAACTAGGAGTTTCGATAGTCAGCATGTATCGAAACTAGGAGTTTCGATAGGTCTGCAGGTACCGAAACTAGGAAGTTTCGATGAGTCTGATATGTGACGAATTTTTATGATTGTACAGATTGTGTGAGATTCCAGTAGGACATCCCCGCTAAGATACCAAGTGAGTTCTAATCCCTTTTTTTGCCTTCTTTAGGGGTGGTGTGCATACTTAGTGTAAAGTGTTTATTATATTTTATATATTATAAACTGAAGAGAAAAGCTATGTTTTAGTGAAAGGTTTAAAAGAGGCAAAAGTATGTTTTTCAGCAAAGTAAGATATATCATTTGGCAAGCGTTTACTATATTTTTATATACATAAACAAAGGCATGATATATATGATAAGCTATGTTTCAGAAAGTAAGATGTATTTTATGATAAGCTATGTTTCAGTAAAAGCAAAGATATATCATTTGGCAAGCGTTTACTATATTTTTATATACATAAACAAAGGCATGATATATGTTAAGTTATGAACAAGATTTACAGAAAGATTTATGAACAGTAAAGTGAACAGTAAAGTGAACAGTTTTCCTTCGGGAATATGTACCAGCTATAAAGGTCCTTGGGACAGATGTTACTTGTACAAGATGTCAGATATGGGTTCTACCCATTAGTAAGAACCTTAGGGTTCGTTAACAGTTGTACAACTGGGATGAGTGACGGCGGTTGCTCGGGAGGTCCACGCAACCTCCCCTTAGCGTTAAGCGGTATTGTCGGTTCATGGACGTGAGCCATGGGGGCATTGACCAGGGTATTGTCGGTTCATGGATGAATCCATGGGGGCATTGACCAGGTACTCGTCGGTTCATGGATGAATCCATGGGGGCGGTACAGTAGTGACAAGGAATTGACGGATAAGCGGTATTGTCGGTTCATGGTCGTTGATCATGGGGGCATTGACCAGGTACTTGTCGGTTCATGGATGTAAGCCATGAGGGCAGTACAGTAAAGAGGAATTGACGGTTTATTATACGTTTTAAACTGTTTGAAAAGTAAAGTATGTAAAGTTTTGCTTAAGAGCAGTATGTATGTATTAGTAAATCTTTTATATAAATGATTTAATGTAAACGTTAGAACTCACTCAGCGTTGCTGATTTTTAGTATGCACATCAGTTAAGTGTAGGTGGCAGTAGATGGAAGTGGATGCTTGGCTTGGCGAGAAGAGTTACCCGAAGACCAGAGTCTGGCATCCTGTCTATGTTATTGTTTTAGTTGATTCAGACAAGTTTCAGTTTGTATGTAGACATGTTATGTGTTTCCGCTGCGTATGTAAAGAAGATTAAATCGTTTCCGCTGTATTAATGAATGCCTTACGTTTAAAGTGCTATGTGTTGATGAGTAAATCCAATAAGTGAGGCCTTTCAGGAAAAGGGCCTCACAAGTTGGTATCAGAGCCATAGTTTGAGAGATTTAGACATCCCCGATGTCCAGACTTAAACTGAGAATGGGACCAGGTAGCGGATGCCAGTAACGGGTAACTCAAGCCAAAGCACCAGATATGTTTAGTAAGTAAAGTTTCTTTCATTGTTTAGAGTGTCAAGATAAGAATAGAGGCTTTAGTGGAAGCATGAAAGCGAATAAATAGAAAACAAGAAGTGATGTAATGGTTAATTGCAGATGGCCAGTGTATATTAACATCTTACCTTACTTATTGTGTTCTACATATTCCCTAGCATGATGAAATTAAATCTTTTGTTCTCTATCTTTCAGTTAGAAATGGCTAGACGTGGAGGAACTAGAGGGGGTGGAGGAGGAAGACGTGGTGGGCATACAGGCCGCCACGGTGGAGCTAGCACAAACCAAGTGATTGAAGGGAGTGTTCACACTACCCATACTGATACGGTGGTCAGTCAGCACAATGTTGAACATGCGGCAGAAGATGATCAGACATTCGAGTTCGAGCCGGCCGTGCAAGCAGCTATTGGCCGTGAGTTTACCCGGCTGTTGAAGGAAACCTTACCGGCCATACTAGATGAAGCCTTGAGGAAAGCCAAGGAGAACCCCAACCCAATTTCAGCCACTGAAGAGCCTGTGGTGCTCCCAGCAATGGGAGGACCAAACCTGGTACAGCATGTTGCGCCGCCTGCTCGAGGCTGCGACTACAAGGCGTTTCGGGGTTGTGATCCACCTGAGCTAACTGGGGAGAAAGAAGCAGCTGATACTTTAGATTGGATTAATGGCATGGAATCCACCATCCGCCTCAGTGACTGCCGGCCAGATCAAGCGGTCATGTTCGCTGCGAAATCATTGAAGGGAGAGGCAGCACACTGGTGGGAAACTGTGAAACAAGCTAAAGGTGACCAAGCGGTCGAGTTGATGAGGTGGAATGATCTGAAAGCTTTAGTAATTGAGAAGTTCTGCCCTAAGAACGAGGTCCACAAGGTGGAAAGGGAATTTCTGACTCTGCAAGCCGGACTCATGACTCACCGGCAGTATACTTCAAAGTACAATGAGTTGGCACGTCTGGTGCCCCATCTTGTGACCACAGAGGAAAGGAGGATTCATTACTATGTTCAAGGATTGCCTCCAAAGATCCGTACTTTTGTAAAAGCCAACACACCGAGTACCTTTGAGTCGGTGGTTGTTCTGAGCGGAGTTGTCTATGATGACATTGCCTCTGAAGTCATTGCTGAAGCACCCAAGAAACAAGCAGCTAAGCGCACTGCTGAGGAACTCCAGGGTCCTAACGATAGGAGGGCGAGGGTAGAAGCAGAGGGTCTATGCGGTAAATGTGGGAGGAGACATGGAGGTGAATGTAAGGCGGGTCAGGTGGGATGTTTCAGGTGTGGCAAGTTTGGACACCAATCACGGGACTGCCCGGAAAGGCCAAGATGCCACAATTGTGGGGGACAGGGACACGTGAGCCGAGATTGTAGGAAGCGCAAAGAGCCGGAAGCGGGAGGATCCGGAAAGGGTAAGGGTGCAGAGAAAGAACCTTACATCAACAAGGCCACAGCAAGGGTTTACCAGATGACTCAGTAAGGTACGTTGCAAACTCTTATTTGTGATATGCCAAGTTTATGATTTTATTTCCTTGAATGATTAGTTAGCCCCATCAGCTTAGGAGCCTTAGAACTAGATATTACCCGGATTAGATCCTCAGCGGTAGTTAATCACAATGGCCTTCATGACCAAGCTGCCTTGCATAGCTACGGTTTATGCCACCCATTCTGTGATTTGCTATCGGTATAGCTTATGGCAGGTTTCGAGGACGAAACCTATTGTAAGGAGGGTAGACTTGTAACATCCTGAGTTTTAGAGTGTGAAAGAATTCACGAAAATTTAAAACTTATATAAGAAAAGGGAAGCGGGCTTGGGCCGGGGTGTATAGGCCGAAAGGGACAAGGGTTTGGGCCCTTATAAGTCTCAAGACCAGCCCCAAACCCTCATTTGCAACACCATTTTCGGAATTCTAGAGAGAGAAAGCGAGAGAGAGCCTAGAGAGAGAAAGTCCCGGTTTTCGGACTAGAGCTTCAAGGATCGTTAGCAAGAGTCTCGTGAGTGTTTATCAACGAAAAGGAAGCGATTTCAGGTAACCATTTGTTCCAGATCTGCATTTTTATATTATATCGGGTTTTGAAGGAAAAATCAAGTAAAGGTTGGGTTTTTACGTTTAAAAATGAAAACGAAGTATAGATCTAGACTCTCGGTTAGAAAACACAAGTTTTGAATGTAAAAAGTTCGGATCTTGACGATGTCAGATCTGCTTGCGAGTTAGGGTTTTGTGGGGAAGAAGACTGGTCTGGGACATGTATCGAAACTAGGTAGTTTCGATAGTCAACATATGTCGAAACTAGGAGTTTAGATAATCAGCATGTATCGAAACTAGGAGTTTCGATAGGTCTGCAGGTACCGAAACTAGGAGTTTCGATAGGTCTGCAGGTACCGAAACTAGGTAGTTTCGATAGGTCACATGTATCGAAACTAGGTAGTTTCGATAGTCAGCATGTATCGAAACTAGGAGTTTCGATAGTCAGCATGTATCGAAACTAGGAGTTTCGATAGGTCTGCAGGTACCGAAACTAGGAAGTTTCGATGAGTCTGATATGTGACGAATTTTTATGATTGTACAGATTGTGTGAGATTCCAGTAGGACATCCCCGCTAAGATACCAAGTGAGTTCTAATCCCTTTTTTTGCCTTCTTTAGGGGTGGTGTGCATACTTAGTGTAAAGTGTTTATTATATTTTATATATTATAAACTGAAGAGAAAAGCTATGTTTTAGTGAAAGGTTTAAAAGAGGCAAAAGTATGTTTTTCAGCAAAGTAAGATATATCATTTGGCAAGCGTTTACTATATTTTTATATACATAAACAAAGGCATGATATATATGATAAGCTATGTTTCAGAAAGTAAGATGTATTTTATGATAAGCTATGTTTCAGTAAAAGCAAAGATATATCATTTGGCAAGCGTTTACTATATTTTTATATACATAAACAAAGGCATGATATATGTTAAGTTATGAACAAGATTTACAGAAAGATTTATGAACAGTAAAGTGAACAGTAAAGTGAACAGTTTTCCTTCGGGAATATGTACCAGCTATAAAGGTCCTTGGGACAGATGTTACTTGTACAAGATGTCAGATATGGGTTCTACCCATTAGTAAGAACCTTAGGGTTCGTTAACAGTTGTACAACTGGGATGAGTGACGGCGGTTGCTCGGGAGGTCCACGCAACCTCCCCTTAGCGTTAAGCGGTATTGTCGGTTCATGGACGTGAGCCATGGGGGCATTGACCAGGGTATTGTCGGTTCATGGATGAATCCATGGGGGCATTGACCAGGTACTCGTCGGTTCATGGATGAATCCATGGGGGCGGTACAGTAGTGACAAGGAATTGACGGATAAGCGGTATTGTCGGTTCATGGTCGTTGATCATGGGGGCATTGACCAGGTACTTGTCGGTTCATGGATGTAAGCCATGAGGGCAGTACAGTAAAGAGGAATTGACGGTTTATTATACGTTTTAAACTGTTTGAAAAGTAAAGTGTGTTAAGTTTAGCCTTAATGGCAGTATATATATGTTTTGAAAAGTAAAGTATGTAAAGTTTTGCTTAAGAGCAGTATGTATGTATTAGTAAATCTTTTATATAAATGATTTAATGTAAACGTTAGAACTCACTCAGCGTTGCTGATTTTTAGTATGCACATTAGTTAAGTGTAGGTGGCAGTAGATGGAAGTGGATGCTTGGCTTGGCGAGAAGAGTTACCCGAAGACCAGAGTCTGGCATCCTGTCTATGTTATTGTTTTAGTTGATTCAGACAAGTTTCAGTTTGTATGTAGACATGTTATGTGTTTCCGCTGCGTATGTAAAGAAGATTAAATCGTTTCCGCTGTATTAATGAATGCCTTACGTTTAAAGTGCTATGTGTTGATGAGTAAATCCAATAAGTGAGGCCTTTCAGGAAAAGGGCCTCACAAACCCATGGTATGCCTGGGTGTGTGTGTTAAAAGATCACTATCAGATATAGAATATTAGCTTTTAATAAAGATTTTCCTATGAGATCAGTTTCGGGTTATGTCCTTAGCACTATTCATTCGATTTGCTTCAGTGCCCATGTCCCGAAAAGCATGCAATTTGAAGTATAATCAAGATATGTACTTGACAACATCTGTCAAACATATACTAGCCCTTGGATCATATTAATAAATCATCTTTACTGATTCCATTGAATTCATAATCCAGATAACAGTTGCATCCACGTACCTGAATCGTATGATTCCACATATATAAGCCAAGACATTGAATCATTCGATTTTGAATCTCATTGATTCCTATACAATCCAATTTGGATTCTGCTATTCATGTGCTAAGTGATGTCTCCTCATTCTAGAAATTCAGATAATCTTTAGTAAAATCTCATATGTCTTGAAGATAGTGCATTTACTTTCTGTTGGCATACTAGTGGGGTACACGTTGTATTTCATACTTAAATGGTACATTAACTCACAAGAAAGTGGGAATGAGATGCTTTAGTTTCAAATCTTATAATATTGACAATTTGAATTTGTGTGTCATAGCTTGATCCTATTTTCTTTGAATGTTTATCGCGTATCATAACATGCAATATGAAAGTCTTGAAAAGATAGAGTGTGATAATCTTGAATGATATTGGTTTGATTGGTCAAGACTTGAAAGAATGACATAGGATACCATTTGATATTATATGGATTTTATATCCAACATGTGTGATTGATATCTCATATATAGTGATATGATCTTCTTACTCGTGATGTTCGACCAAAAAGATGTGATTTTGTATTTTACATTTCAATTTATATAGAGAAAAACCAAAAAGATTTTGTGTTTCTTATGTTTGAAAAACTAAAAAGATTTTATTATTCCAGCTTCCATGGAAATCTTAATTGTTGGTTATTCTTGGTTGTTCTCCTTTGCCAAAACTGAATATTGCAGACAGAAGTTGACAAGGGTTCCTTCTCCCAAGTTTTCTTCTAGATAGAAAGAGAAAGTGCAGATGAACAAGACGAAGACTACAATGTGTTTGATGATATATGAAGACGGATGACAATCTTCTAAAGCTGTTGTCAAGGGGGAGTGTGTTGGAGCATATTCTGGTGACAACGAGCTTGAAGATATAATGTCTTAGTCTTAGAGTCTTTGACTTTGTAATTGATAGAATTGTTAGCAACAGTTAAAGGGGAGTCTGTTAGGACATGTGATGTAACTGTTGATAAAATTCTGTGTAAGTTCATAGAGAGGCTAATTTAATAAGTTCGCCTAAGCATCTTTAGAAGCGAACTTGTTAAGTTCGCCTATAGCAGTTTTGTGTCTATAAATAGGTGTTTACAGATTCTGTTAGAAAAGAGAGCAGAGGACTTTGAACGAGTGTATTCTGTGAATCGGTAAACTCTGTGTTTTGTGGAATACAAAGAGAAGTTTATTTACATGCTGTTTCTATTGTCAATTAGTATACAAACGTTAATACGGTAAGATTCCGCACTCCGTGTTATCGAGACGTCCTGTCACGAGATCGATCTGAGATGAGTCATTACATTAATCGATAATTAAGTCCCGATTAATTATTAATTAAGAGTATAGAAAACGGTTTTTGTGTAACAAAAATAATTATTTATAAAAGAAATAGATGTATGAATCTTTACAAAGTAAAGGTTTTATTCATACTCATGTTACATATACTTTATAAATTTGAGACCTTAAATAATTTGTTAAAAGGATTTGTATCAAATAAATTAAGTGTTAAAAATAATGGTCTAATTAATAGATAATTAAATCATACTTAATTATTAATTAAAAGTATATAATTTTTTGTAAAGGTATAAAATATATTAATTAGAGGGCTTATTGTCTTACAACACAATTTGTCTCAAAAATATTTTATAGTCCAAAGCTTTCGGACATAATATATAAAATGAACCAATACACGTGCATAAATAATAATGCCCAAAATACCGATCATTTAACGTTGGTGATAATCAGAATATTTAAACGTAGCTATAAACATATAAGTTTGTTTATTTAAAAAGGATACTAGTTTCAAATTCTTAAGAAAATTCAAGGAGGAAAATCGTTCATAAAACTAGTTGTTTTATGAATAATATATATCTATATATATGAATATATATGTATATACATACATATATATATATATATATATATATATATATATATAATCATAAGGAAAAAGTGTAGGTGTTTTTAGCCATTATAAGGGTTATATTTGTGTAATTGTATATTTACATATATATATATATATGTGTGTGTGTGTGTGTGTGTGTGTTAACAAGGACAAAGCAAAAATAACAACAAAAAAATGGGCAGGCCGGGTTTTGAAACCGTGACCTTGCCTTAGAGTGTATGGAGCTCTAACCGGTTGATCTAGGGCATATGCCTTGATAGGATCCCAATTGATAAACTTAAAACAAATACCCCAATATCCCCTTCTTCTTTAACCAGCAATCCAAGTCGTACGAGAGGATTCACCCCCTCCCTTTAGTACCGAGCGGAATAGTGAAAGAAAGAGGATGAGATTTGCAATCAACTTCGATTTATAAGTGATATGGTTGTTTAAAAGATGCAAATGGACGATTGGAAACGCGTTACAACTTTGAATGGAACGAAATTTCAAGGGTTTAAGAGCTTGATTACGTGGGTTTGAATACCCAAAACTGAAACCCCTTAAATGGGTGAAATAAATTCGATTCCTCATTTACATATGAATTAAATCTTCCTAAATGATTGTTAATGAGTGGAAAACAGTTTTAGGAAGGTTTAAAATTCTTGAATCACATGGATTGAAAGTTTTCACACGTGTTTTGACTTTTTCAAGTCAAAATTGGATTGATTTCTTGTCGAGGGTTCAAGGGTAAGGGTTCAAAGGCAGATAGAGAGTTCAAGTGATTAGGGTGGGGGGGGGGGGGGTTCTTTGCTTTTGAAAAGGGGTTCAAACCACTTTATTTGGTTTAAGAATTATTTTTAATTATAAAACTAACTTTTTATTTTTATGAAATTTATAAAACCAACACCTTTTGGTATAATCAAAGTAACCCTACGATTATTTATTTAAGTATGTCAGATATATATATATATATATATGTATATATATATATATATATATATATATATATATATATATATATATATATATATAAATAGAGGGTTAGGTTCAAATGAGAACTCATAAATACTTGAGAATTCGTGAGAACTCGTCAAAAAACCAACTAAAACAATTTTTTTTTGTTTTCACTATCTTTATTATTAAAATATAACATAAAAATTGATTTATCACTTCAATTAATTCATCCATTCTCTCTAAATTATCCTTAAAAAAATTTATAGTCATGTTTAAATGGTAAACACTTACACATGTGTAAGTGGTAAACTTACACAAGTGTATATATTTTTTTAATATATGAAGACATGTAAATTTACATATATAAATTCATTTTTTTATGTTGTATTCTAACAATAAAAATAGTAAAAACAAAAAAATGGTTTGGATTGGATTTTTGACGAGTTCTCAAAATATTTAGGAGTTCTCAAATGATCAATTCCCTATATATATGTATATATGTATTTATATCTTTTCTTTTAAAAAATCAAGCAATTATTTAATTTTAATCATAATATTTTATAAAGGAGAGGTTTTCCCTTCTTTATAAATTCACAAATTGTATGAATGCTTATTTAGGATGATCAAAATTATATATATATATATATATATATATATTCATAAATGAATAATTAGATAAATGTTTATATAAAAGGATGTAACTACATCATTAAGCTTATAAATTCTATTAAAAAGTATATATATGTACAAATGCATGTGTTCTATATATAATTCAGACTTGCAATATTAAAACTTTGAATTGCTACACGTTAAAATAATAGTTAAGGTGACATATTTTGTCGGGCAAGCACGGGATTGAAGCAGATTGTTATTATTGTATAAATAAATTAAAAAAATATAGCCGGGAAAATCAGGGATGTTACAGTATCCCCAAGTTGAGGTAATTTTGTCCCGAAGTTCAACTGTTGGAGGCTACTGAATCTTGAAAAGATGTGGATACTTGAGCCTCATTTGATCCTCACGTTCACACGTAAGCCCAGGGCTACGTTTAGATTTTCAATGAACTTTAACTGTCGGTTTGAGGGTACAACTGATAGCAAGATTCATGTCTGATACTCAAAGTCAGACATGAATGATGATAGTTGGTTCGAAGAGGATTACGGAGAAAACTGTCAAAGTAAAATTTGGACTCCAAAGATGGAATGCGTCACTTGGGATGGAAATGATGGGAATTTGATGGTTAAAACTTGTTTAGGATATAGTCTAATATGTTCAGAAGGTGTCCCTAGGTGGAGATTTCACATACATTGATCAAGGTCAAATTAATAGAAAACCCTACGTGGCACGAACAATGCTACTACTGACAATATGACAGGAACACTTATATATAGGTAGTGCCAGCGGCGCATCCACCATGCCCTTATCATATCACATTAGTTTCGTTACTGTATATATCACTATTGGTTTTATGTCATCACACACGATAGAATTCACTATGTTTTTCATACGCTGACTTTTATAATTACGCGTGCACCCGTAATTACGCAAATTGTCGCATGGTCCGTATAGATCATCCCATTGTATGTGGGTCAAAAGAAGACACAAAAATACTTAGTTCATAACTATTTTTTTCACGAATGAGTTGCTAATAAATATCTGTGTCTCTAGATAGTAAAGTCAATTAGGAAAAAAAAGAATAACAATGTGACACAACTCCATACATGGGTGCCCTAGGTAGATGGCATAATCCTCCAGATTACCCATAAAGTTTATAACTCCCTCGTGTTTGAACAAGAATACGTCAAACCCAGAGTGGTTTAAAG
This sequence comes from Smallanthus sonchifolius, assembly GCA_023525975.1. Taxonomy (NCBI): domain Eukaryota; kingdom Viridiplantae; phylum Streptophyta; class Magnoliopsida; order Asterales; family Asteraceae; genus Smallanthus; species Smallanthus sonchifolius. The sequence goes on from CM042025.1 coordinate 89,410,501, forward strand.
TTCTATAGCTTCCTCGTGTTTAAACAAGAATACGTCAAACCCCGAGTAGCTTGAAGTTTATAGCTATCAACTTTCATGGATAAAGTGAATAACCATGTCTCGTGTATACTGTAATCAATCAATTGCAACAAAGTAAACAAACCTAGTTTCGTGTATAATGTAAACACCCAAGTTTCATGTATAATGTAAATAATCTAGTATCATGTATATTGTAAGCAACCAAGTTTCATGTATAATGTGAACAATCTAGTCTCATGTATATTGTGAACGTTCATATGTAAATAATTGAATCGCATGAGTAACGTAAGCTATCGAATTTTGTAGGTGATTGAGTTTTACGGACAAGCGTGTTGCCTGACGTTCATGCACAGTGTAGGTAGTTGGGTTTTAAATTTTCAATTTTGTTGAGTTTTATATGGATGGTAAACGCCTTAGCGTAATGATTCGTCTCCTTGAAGTGACTAGTAAGCTCATATATTTCCGAAGGTGCAAGATAATGAGAAAGTTTCACATGTATTTAGAATAATGTGGACATGAATAACTGATTTGTGCTTTTTGTTTGTAATTAAACAAGTAATTGAAATTTACTCTTGTTTGTAAATTAATAAATAAGTGAAAAATAGTAAGTTGAATAACTAGATAATTGGATAAATAAAATAAAAATCTTTTATTTATTTAATTTAATTATCATAAAGAGAATGTTTCAAAAGAAAATAATGGTTAAATTATTTAAATAATAATTGTTTTAACGAAATTAAAGTCATAAGGAAATAATTAACCAAGTCATAATTAATTATTAATTAAAATAATATTTTTATAAAACAAGTTGTATTAAGTTTCTTTACAAGGTGAAAGGGTTTATAGATAATTTATATTCTAGATAACATCTATAAACCAAGGATTTGATAGATGTTTTGTTTGGACAAAATAACGATGTTAATTAAATCAAACAATAAAATAACTAGTTTACAAAGAAGGTTTAGGTATGTGTACTAAATTACAATGAATAAAAGGATGGTGTTTAGATTGTATTCATTTGGTAGCATAACCAAATGGATACTTTGAAAAATCAAAGTGATTTAAATTCATATATTTTCAAGAAGACATGCTTTAGCCTATAGGTAAACACTCACCCCAGGAATTCCCAGGAAATCATGCGGATCCTTCGGTTGATTTGGATTTATATGAAATGCTTTCCTAGACATAGTATCCAGAGTACAGGTGTCACCCTTCCAGATTGCACAAGTTCTCTACTAATTAATAGAATTTAAAACTTTGACGGGGTTTCAGAGTTTTAACGGATGATGTTTGATGAGAATATGACGGATGTATTTTATACTTGCAATAGTAAATCATCGAGCAATGACATTTAAGTTGTAATATAAAACTTAACATTGAATGATAAAATGTCAAATATTTATTCCCAACATAAAGTAGAGGTTTCAAACTGGAATTTAAAGACAAAATTAGAAAATCTGGCTAACGTCTCAGGTTGCTTTCCACCAGTAAGCAGATGAGCACCAAGATGAACATCGTTATGGTTACTCGTATAGCAAATCGGGCCTCAGCTCTTGCTACTTTCGTACGTGCATCAAATATCTCTCGGTCTCTTTCCATCATGTCTATGTGGGTACCTAGATTTGAAATTAGGTCCTCCTGGTACCACACTTGACCCAATAGGCTGTCTATTCGTTGGCCTAGCAGGTCGTGCCTTATCCCATGCTCCATCCCCTGCCTCAGAAACTCTGTGGTCCTCACATATTGGTGAGTGGCATCAGCTGAAACTCCTATAGCACTGGTGGGTCCCATAGTCTTCCTTGCTCCTGGGTTTGGGTGGTATGGGCCAGGTGCTAAGTAAGGGTCTCTCAGTGGGGATGGCAGCTGGTTGTGTCGATAAGGTGCTTGATAAGGGTCTCTCAATGGGGTGGTTCAGATGCTCGGAGTCTCAGCCGGTGCTCCTAAGCCAATCTGCACTTAGGTCAAACATGGATCTAGCAGCTGGATGTATCGGTGACTGGTGATGGTGATGGTATTCCGGAGAGAGGGGAGGGTAGGAGTCCATGTCTAGCAGGAAAAGAAAAAGGTGGTAAGTGATATTAAAATACTAAATGTTAAGTATACAAGTTTTCATGAGTTTAGAGTTTGACTAGTCATAACATCGAGTTCTCACAATAGTATGTTAGGGGTAACACTTGACCTATAAGTAATGTACCCACGAAGAAAATTCCCAGGAAAGAGAGGTGGGTCACAAGGGACACACTTAAGTACCCAGTCTTTCCTTAGCTAGAATCTCTTATGGGCCTACACCCACTCTTCCAGCCATCATGTATTATTAACACTATTCTTTGGACTCATGGTCATGATGAGAATCATTATGGACTGGGCTTTGAGGCCCAAGGGTGAGATTCATTTACTCCAGTAGGCTTTTTCTTCTTGGAGGGTAAGTGGGCTCATCTAGTTCCTTATTAATGGGCATTATGTCCAAGAATTTGAATTTTTTTGTTCACAAATGATGATGGTGATATAATTCTCAATGTATAAGGATGAGGATCTATGAAGTCTTAGATATGAATAAGTATATGGTGTAACTTAGGATTGTATTTAGTATAATCAAAGTGGGGAACATGTAAGCTAGTCAAGTGTTTGTAGCAATTAAGGTATCACACGGGTAGCATTTTTTTGTAAACATACAAGTTATCAAGTAATATAGCACATAAGGCATCACGTATTGTATCATGCAATGTAATGTGTAAGATAACATGTAGGATCATCTCACATGGGTATCCTAAGGTTATAGACTAGGTCATTGGTTCCTAATAACCTAATTCCCTATAACCATAGCTCTGATACCAATCTGTCACACCGTGGCCGGCGACAGATAATACGCCGGGGCTGACGCGGTTATTCATAAGCACATGATCATCTATTAAATACGTTCAATAATTATTCATCATATTAAAATATCTGTTACAAAGGGAAACATAGACACAATGTTCATAACATAAATAAAATTTAAATTTATTAATGCTAAGTCCAAAGCCCTAAGTGATTAAGCATGGTCCTCAAACAGGTGCACCTGAAACATGTAAGTAAATGTCAACTACAAGTAGTTGGTGAGTAACATAGGTTTTGACACCAAACAAAGTTAAGTATGTTTTACAATTCAATATGTTCAAAACAAGTCTAAAGCATAAATGTGAAAACTTATAAGGTTCCAAAGCGTACAATCAAGCCATGTTTATCTGTATGCACAATCCCCCGGATTGCGTGAAGTTCCAAAAATGTATACACAAAACGCGCCAAGGTCTTGTGTTAAGTAATGAATCGGATCCCCGTATAAATGATCATAAAAGGTAGTACCTTAGGCTTGCCACACAAGTTAATAATTATACTAACATGAACACACTTATGGTCACCAAGCAGTTGAAGACATAAAGTATAAAGACCTTTGTATAAGAACATAGGTAATTGAATTGTGTATGTAAAGTATGTAAACATGTTCCACCCCGATTATTTGTTAATAAAAGTACGAAAAGGGACTATGAAACTCACCTTGCAATATGAAGCTTCGTATGTCACACAAGTATGTTGTTGTACAAATGTCTAGCTAACAACAATGTCAACCTATGTTTGATGATATAATTTCATAATGATGGGTTTAAAATGATTAAAAGGACTCCTAATGTGAGAAGGGATTAATGTGGGTTTCCTCATTTTATAAATCAAATGGTTATGTGAGTTTCAAATTACATTTATGTGAATGGATGTATTTGAATTTGAATAATTGAACGTATAAATACGAGGTTTTTCCTTCTTTTACAATTAAATAAGTGGCTAATGACCCTTTGTTTGTAAGTAAGTAATTACATAATTATGTAAATGATTTCCTCTTATTTGCAAATAATGACTAAATAAGTAAATAATTAGGGAGTAAATAAGTAAATAAGGAGTAGTTGGATAATTATTTAATTCACCAAATAAATAAACAAATAATTCCTCTTATTTAATTTAGTTTGAATTTCATGAAAATTAGGTGTAAAATAATGTTCTAATAAATCGATAATTAAGTCCTGATTAATTATTAATTAAGAGTATCGAAAACGGTTTTTGTGTAATAAAAATAATTATTTCTAAAAGGAAGAGATATATGAATCTTTACAAAGTAAAGGTTTTATAAGCATATTCATACTCATGTTACATATATTTATAAATTTGAGACCTCAAATAATTTGTTAAAAGAGTTTGTATCAAATAAACTGAGTGTTAAAATAATGGTCTAATTAATAGATAATTAAATTATACTTAATTATTAATTAAACGTATATAACTTTTTTAAAGGTATAAAATATATTAATTAGAGGGTTTATTGTTTTACAACACAATTTGTCTCAAAAATATTTTATAGTCCAAAGCTTTCGGACATAATATATAAAATGAACCAATACACATGCATAAATAATAATGCCCAAAATACCGATCATTTAACGTTGGTGATAATCAGAATATTTAAACGTAGCTATAAACATATAAGTTTGTTTATTTAAAAAGGATACTAGTCGCAAATTCTTAAGAAAATTCATGGAGGAAAATCGTTCATAAAACTAGTTGTTTTATGAATAATATATATCTATATAAATGAATATATATGTATATATATATAATCATAAGGAAAAAAGTGTAGGTGTTTTTAGCCATTATATATGTGTGCAATTGTATATTTACATATATATATATATATATATATATGTGTGTGTGTGTGTGTGTGTGTGTTAACAAGGACAAAGTAAAAATAACAAAAAAAATGGGCAGGCCGGGTTTTGAACCCGTGACCTTGCCTTAGAATGTATGGATCTCTAACCGGTTGATCTAGGGCATATGCCTTGATAGGATCCCAAATGATAAACTTAAAACAAACACCCCAGTATCCCCTTCTTCTTTAACCACCCCCCCACCCTTCTTCGTCATCGCAACCCGAATCCCAGAAGTGCAGAATGGCTCAGCGATTTTAATCATAAACGAAAGAGGATGAATAGATCAACAAGGAGGATGATTACCTGAAGTTAGTTCCTTGCAATCCAATTCGTACGAGAGGATTCGCTCTTCCCTTTAGTACCGATCGGAACAGTGAAAGAAAAAGGATGAGATTTGCAATCAACTTCGATTTATAAGTGATATGGATGTTTAAAAGATGCAAATGGATGATTGGAAACGCGTTACAACTTTGAATGGGCCGGAATTTCAAGGGTTTAAGAGCTTGATTACGTGGGTTTGAATACCCAAAACCGAAACCCCTTAAATGGGTGAAATAAATTCGATTCCTCAATTACATATGAGTTAAATCTTCCTAAATAAGTGTTAATGAGTGGAAAACGGTTTTAGTAAGGTTTAAAATTCTAGAATCACAGGGACTGAAGGTTTTCACGCATGTTTTGAATTTTTTAAGTCAAAATTGGCTTGATTTCTTGTCCTGGGTTCAAGGGTAAGGGTTCAAAGAAAAATAGAGAGTTCAAGTGATTAGGGGTTTTTTTTGCTTTTGAAAAGGGGTTCAAACCACTTTATTTGGTTTAAGAATCATTTTTAATTATAAAACTAACTTTTTTATTTTTATGAAATTTATAAAACCAACACCTTTTGGTTTAATCAAAGTAACCGTATGATTATTTATTTAAGTATGTCAAATATATATATTTATATCTTTTTTTTTTTAAATCAAGCAATTATTTAATTTTAATCATAATATTTTATAAAGGAGAGGTTTTCCTTTCTTTATAAATTCACAAATTGTATGAATGCTTATTTAGGATGATCAAAATTACATATATATTCATAAATGAATAATTAGATAAATGTTTATATAAAAAGATTTAACTACATCATTAAGCTTATAAATTCTATTAAAATATATATATATATATATATATATATTTATGTACAAATACATGTGTTCTATATATAATTCGGAATTGCAATATTAAAACTTTGAATTGTTACACGTTAAAATAATAGTTAGGGTGACATATTTTGTCGGGTAAGTACGGGATTGAAGCGGATTGTTATTATTGTATTAATAAATTAAAAAAAATGTAGCCTGGAAAATCATGGAGGTTACATTACCTCTGATGGAATTCTCTTACAATAACAGCTACCCCACAAGTATACAAGCTGCACCATTTGAAGCCTTGTATGTCAGAAAATGTCGAACTCCCGTATGTTGGACTGAAATAGGAGAATACCAATTATCTGGACCTGAGATAGTCCAGGAAACCACTGATAAGATATTACAAATCAGGGAAAGATTGAAAACGGCTCGTGATTACCAGAAAAGTTATGCCAACAAAAGGCGAAAGCCGTTAGAATTTAACATTAGAGACAATGTTTTACTTAAGGTATCACCTTGGAAAGGTGTGGTACGATTCGAAAAGAAAGGAGATTTTCTAGGCCGTTTAAAATCTTAGAACGAATCGAACCAGTGGCATATCGGTTAGAATTACCAATAGAGATGAATGGAGTACACGATGTATTCCATGACTCCAATCTGGGTAAGTGCTTAGCAGATGAAACCTTAGCCATGCCACTACGAGACGTAATAGTAGATGAAAGGCTTATGTTTGTGGAACAACCGTTACAAATTGAGGACCGGCAGGAAAAGAAATTGAAACGGAAGAAACTCATATTGGTCAAGGTGAAATGGAATTTCAGACGTGGACCTGAGTACACGTGGGAACTAGAATCTGAAATGAAAAAGAAATACCCACACTTATTCATAAAATAATGTCGAGGACGAGATTTCGAAAAAGTTGGGGATGATATTACACCTACCAAAAATCCGATCTCGATTTCTGCCCGGAACAATCATGAGATAGAACAAGAAATTACAGAATCTTGGAAGATAGAAAAATTTATTAATAATTCTGGAAAATAGGTGATATCGGACTGACATACGCTTAGATATCGGTCCGATATGGGAAAACCACGGATGTCAGACCGACATGTGCTTGGCCAATGGTCCGAAATGCAAATCCCTAGACACCCTCAGTAGCAGACACGTGTCATGACATGTGTAGGGCATGCGCCAGCATGCTGTACGCGTGGACAGATGTCGGACCGCAATAGCAGGCCCACACAGTCCGCTATAGACGTGTGGCGCGTCTGAATTGCATGGCCACCACGTGGCGTGCATGCGAGAGAAGTGGGCGATTGCGGACAGACATCACCCTGGATAACGGTCCGTTATGGGGTCAACTCAGGCCTATAAATAGAGAGCCCAATGTTCTCATTTTCTACACACTCACAGCAACCTCTCTTGAATCTCCTCTGCCCTAGAGCATTTCCCGAGCCTTCTAGCTAGCCTGACTCCTAAGACACTCTCTCGAGTTCGACTGGGTTTCGCTTATAAACCGGACTCGAGCGTTTAGAGCTAAAGAAACCCGAGGAACGCATAGAAGTGCGAGTTAAGGTGCTAGAGCCCTAAGAGACAACTCTAAAAGCTACTTAGCACTAAGATTATTATTCCTAGCTTCAAAACCAAGGTGAATACTCGTTCACACTGAACTAAGGTCTATCAAAACGATTTATAAGACGTGATTGTGCTATAGGCACCTTCATGCAAAAGATCAAACGATTTACGTTTACAAAAAGGGCAAAACACGATAATTAAATATTTACTCATACTAATCCCAGAATTAGGGGTTCTACCCCTGGGGATGTTAATACCCAAGAAGTGTACGTAAAGTTTGATCAAATATTTATACTCACTCCGGATCCAGTTGGGCTGGATGGGGTTGGCATGTATGTCGGGTGATTGCGTAAAACACAGATGTGCCAGTTCGGCCGCGTAGCCCCCGAGTATACAAATGTATACAAATGGATGAAACGGAAGAAAGTGATATGATCACTAGAATCCGCCGATAATGAAATGTTTAACTGTTTAATTAAACTGTTTTGTCATGTTTATGAAAATGATTTGAGGTCATAAAGTATTCACCAGCATTTAGCTGACGTTCATTTTCAAATGTTTTCAGGAAAAGAATGATATGACCCCATCGTACGGGACCGACTACAGCCTAAGTCCCGATGACAGTTTTGTCGCACAGCCGGGTCAGGCCATACACCTAGACCCGGTGCAACCGAATATATGTTATTACAGGACGTGCATTGCACAGAAAGACTCTGAAGAATAAACAAGGTTAAGGTGACCGAAGGACTACGTTTTCCTTAGGCAGATTACCTCCTTGTAAACCTATTGACTTTGCGTCAGAGTTTTGATTTGAAATCAAATGTACAAACGATCGGGTTTTCATACCCAGTTATTTAAATAAAGATAATCTTCGTCTACACAACGAGATTTCAGAATTTACAAAACCAACCTTCGTGGTTGAGATGAAACGATCCATTTTCAAACGTTATTCCGCTGCACAAAACAAACTCTGAAATCAAAGTAGATACCGAAGGTGCCAACGGATGTCGCAACCTGTTAACGTCTCGGGGGTGGCCGGGGCGGGGTGTGACATAACTGCAACGCGTGAGTTTACGAAATGCTTTTGCTTTTTTTTATATACAAAGTTTCGAAGCCGTTGATTGATTTCACGGTTTAACGAGCCACAACGTGTAAAGGCTTGTTTTACTTTATTCTACTTTCTTTCTTGAATTTGGCAAATGTTGACATAACATGAACGCGCGATAACTAAGTCATGTTTACGTCACAACGTGCGAGACGAGTCGCAACGTGTGGTTATTCGACATACTTAATTTTATTAATGTTTGGTTTAACGTCGCCGCCGTCGCACCGCGCGGGCTTTCACACTAGTTGTACTTAACTCTAGTAATTAAGATATTAATAAATAATAGTCAAGGCTAGTTTAAATTTAAAAAAAAAATATTCATGAGCCAAGGTTAAGCTCAAACTCATACTCTCCTAAATTATACGAGTTGAGTTCGACTTACGTAAATTCCGTCCTATAAGAAAGATATGAAAAATAGAAAGAGCCAACATAATTTGATAATGACATGAAAATGACAATCATCATAAATGGTACTGACTATTTCTTTAAATACACAGGGATTCATGAAGAATCAAGTCCATTTGCAAATTACATGGATCAAGATAAGCTTCACGTAGCAATAATCTCAAGCCCCGGGATGGGCCATTTAGTACCCGTATTACTACTCGCCAACCGTCTCGCCACCCATCACCACCTCCACATCACCATCCTCGCCGTCACCACCCAAACATCACCCGTCGAATCACACCTCCTCACCTCCCTCACTGACGCCGCTCACATCAACATAATCAAAATCCCCACACCAGACATCTCTAACCTACTCCACCCTGACGACGCCGTGGTCACCCAACTAGCCATCATGATGCGGGAAGCCAGAACCGGTATCCGGTCAGCCATCTCCGCCATGAACCGCTGCCCACACGTCCTCATCTGCGACCTCTTCGCCAGCGAATCACTTCCGATAGCCGACGAGTTTCACTTGCAAAAGTACGTGTATATCCCTACCGGTGCACGTTTTGTCGCGCTAACGACGTATTTACCTCTTCTTGACAAAGAGGTGAAAGGTCAGTATGTCGACCAGACGGAACCGCTGAGGGTTCCCGGGTGTGTTCTGATCCGGAGTCAAGATGTGCCTGACCCCATGCTTGACCGGAACAACAGGCAATACCATGAGTATGTTCGGATGGGAATTAATTTCACAACTTTATCTGATGGGATTTTGGTGAACACGTGGGGAGATCTGGATCGTACATCTCTCGATGCGTTAAAGTTCAACGGAATCCTACGGTCTGTTGTGAAGGTTCCGGTTTATGATATTGGACCGTTGACTAGAGAGGTAGACCCGGCCGGTTCAAAGGGAAACGAAGTGATCGAGTGGCTAGACTTGCAACCATTTGAATCCGTGCTTTTTGTATCATTTGGGAGCGGAGGGACACTCTCGGCTGAGCAGATAACCGAGCTGGCTTGGGGTTTGGAGCTGAGCCAACAAAGATTTGTCTGGGTGACGCGTCCACCTGCCGGTAGCGCCCACGACGGGACATTTTTCACCTCAGGGTCCGGTCCAAATGAACCGCAAGACTTTCTTCCGGAAGGGTTTTTGGACCGGACCCGCAAGCAGGGTTTAATTGCCCCGTTATGGGCGCCTCAGGTGAAAATACTAAACCATCGATCTGTTGGTGGGTTTTTGACACACTGCGGATTGAACTCGGTTAACGAGAGCATTAGAGGCGGGGTGCCGATGATTGCATGGCCGTTGTACGCTGAGCAGAGACTCAACGCCACGCTGCTGTCGGAGGAGCTGGAGGTGGCGGTCCGGCCTGCGGTGTTGCCGGCGGAGAAAGAGGTGGGGAGGGAGGAGATAGAGAAGATGGTGAGGAGTTTGATGGAGGGTGAAGATGGTAAGATGATGAGAGAGAAAGTGAAACTATTAAGGCAAAGTGCCGAGGAAACATTGAGCGTTAATGGTTCATCGTATAAATCAACATGTGACTTCATCAGTTGTTGCGAGATGAAGTTGAAGATGAAATCTGTGTGACCAGTTCCAATAAATGAGGAATTAAATAACTGCCATGAAATGTGTTCTCCTATCTACATAATTAAATAAATGTCAATTAGTGACTACTGACAAGTGTTTATGTGTTTTCTTTTTTAAGATATTTGAATTATAAATATTACCTTTGTACTAGTTGATGCCTGGTATACTAGCGTGAAGCTTACCCGTGAGCCTCACTCATGCCGTAAACCATAATGGAACACCGCCCCCTTGATGGCGTGAGGGGGTGAGTGAGGGATTTAGATGAAGATATTAACAGGAAGAAGAGAAGGAATCAAGCCGTTGAACGGCTAAAATTTTAAACTTATTACCGTTGAACATTCCATTTTACCCACTATAAATAACTATTTAACCCATTTTATAAAACACATCAAAAAACTATAAGCATGTATGTTGTTAGGAAAGTGGAATCGAGTAGTTTTATTTATATTATTTGAATGTTTATGTAACTTTTTTTTGTTATTTGAATTTTTATTTATGTCCTTTTATTATTATAATTTTTATTTATGCCCTTTTTTATTATAATTTTTATTTATGTTTTTTTTATAAATTTATTAGCTAAATGAATATTAAATTAAAATGCATTCAATGATCACACCACACTCACTCACTTGGGTATTTCCCTTACCAAGTGAGTGTGGTGTGAGAATTGAAGAAAATGACGTGGCGTCACATGTCAACTAATTTTCCTCTCACTAAACCCTCACTCATTTAGGTATACCACATGCTCTAAGACTTTGCGTAATGGTTTAACTAGAAAGTGAAAAAGGTCATATCACGTCACCGTCATGTAGGCAGTGAGGCTTTAACTAACTAAACCATCAAAAGTGTGTAATAATTTAACTAAAACATATTTAAAATTTTTTGTTTTATTTTATTAGAGTTTCCAACGGCTCATTCCTCCTTCACGCCCGTTAAAAGGGCAACACCCTCTCCCTTGACGTCCCATCTTACTTTTGGTGTAATATTGGTGTTTAACGTCATAATATGCTGATGTGTAAGTGGACTAGCGCACATTACACTTGGTCTAATAGTAATAAAAAGTTACATTGTAACGAGTTTGTGGATGTATTTTGTTGTTGCTAACCGGATCAATGGGGATACAAAATCTTCACGGTCATCTTTGGTTCTTACTTGGGTCATCCACACATCCATTGTTATTAAACGAAAACAACCCCTTGACACTAAAAGCTATGAAAATAGCCATTAATCTTTTTTAGCTATTATTTTTAACAAATGAATAAACTATATCGTATACGAGTCGGTTGTGTACTTTTACATTAAGAGTATTCATAGAAACATCTTCATCTCTATAATTTAACTAAATATCACATTTTTTTTTCAAATTTATCGTTAAATTTGGTTTAACCTCTCACATCTCTTTCTCTACCTCACTCACAAACACTTATTTTATTATTTTTTTCTCTTTCCCACACACTTACAAAAAAACATAGAGATTTATGAAAATAGATCTTTATATTTAGAGAATCTTGATTTTTTAAACTATAAAATTTAAAGATAAAAATGAAGATAGAGATCCTGATAGAGGTGTAAAATAGAATAAATCTTCGAATAAGAGAGACGGAGATAAAGATAAAGATCTTGTAGTGAATGCTCTAAAGCTCTAGTGATAAAAAAAATCACCACCAAGTAAATTTTTTAAAACACTTCTATGGAAAGAGGGTATTGGTTTAAACAATATAAATAATAGATAACGCATTTTATGAAAATATAAATATTTTTATAATTTTTTAAAACATTTTATAAAGATAAAATAGATATAAAATAATATGTTTTTTAAATATATAACGTTTTGGGCGTATATATAAATACGTAATATCCTTATTATAATAAATCACCAATTTTATCCGCCACGTGTCCTTTTTCCGTGCAGTCAACTAATTGTTTTCCCGCTCAAACTAAATCAGCAAAATAAATTTGTCTTTTAATTAGATGATTTTAATTTTTGAAATTTGAAAAGAAATGTTATGATAGTTGCACATTTATTATCATTGTTATGAATTCTTGGTTATTTGTGTAAGTAAATTAATCGCTTTAATGGTGATTATTTATTATTTGGTGATCATTCAACCCTTTTGAAATCTTGATGCAACCGTTAAGACAATGCTTCGACCAATATACATGTTTATTGAGTTTCTTTTATCCTAATTCTTCTTTGTGTGAATGTAATTAGAAGATAGTGAAAAAGGGTTAATGTAATTTCTTATGAATTGTTATTTTTGGGTTGAGTTTTACGGATTTATTGTTTTATAATTTCCAGAGAATTAAGGTTTTAATTTTTATGTTTATAAAAAGGGATTTCTGAAGTCAATTTCAACATCTATTTTGTTATCAAAGTAAGTTTATAGTTACAGTTTCCTTTGGGGATTTAGGGTTTATAGTCTTGAAATTTTTTAAATTTTGGTTTTTGTGTATCAAGAAACTCATCTGAGTATGTCAGAATGCAAAAAAATTTTTACTTTTCTATGTTATTTAAAGATCTGCATGTGTTTCTTTATTTTAATTGATGAGGTAACAGACAGATTTGATACATTTGTCATTGTAATTTAACTAACATACTGTAAGGCTTCAAATCCGGGAGGTCTCACTTGTTAGATTTACTCATTCACAACAGTTCTTAAACTTGAATATCAAATAACGCAGCGAAAAAACTTTCATTTAAACATAACAGTAACATTGTTAGACATGCGGAAGCGTAAACATTGTCTAAAACATTCATTACATAACATAAAATAACGTAACGGGATGCCAGTCATCGTATCAGCCGGGTAACTCCTCATCGCTTGCCAAGCATCACCGTCCCTTCGTACATGTCCTTAACCTGAATGTGCATGCTAAAAGTCAGCTACGCTGGTGAGTTCTAGCATTACATAAAACTTTAACATTCACATTTGCCAAAAACATAACATTCATTTATTTAATAAAAGCGTACGTAAAAATATGCAATAATTTAACATCATCAAAACCTCGTAATCATATCATCATGACATAAGTCAACATGAACCGAATCTGCGCCTTTTCGTAACCGTCAATTCCATTCATTGCATACTGGCGGAGAAACCCCGAGGCACGCCACCACTAGGCCTTTCGACATCGTACATTACCTGTATGCGGAGAAACCTAGGGCCCGATACCCCAAAGTCGTTCAACACCAGAACCTTAGGAACGGTACCACAAGGATACACGCACCTTCACCTTAAGCACGGCGTCCCAAATGATAGCACGTACCTTCACCTTAAGCACTGTTCCCTCGCAGGGAATAGTACCTTCAATAGGGATCCCGGTAATCCCATGGTGACCGTCGTCACCCCTTTATCCACCCAGTTGTACAATAGTTGGCCAGCCACAAAGGCCCCTAAAAGGTAAGGCCCATAACATACATGCATACGTTAGTTCCCGAAAGAACTCGTGGCAGATTCGTTCATTTTGTGACTTTTATAAAAATAACCGTTACCACCTTTACATCATTTCAGTTAAAGCATTCGTACGTTTTATTATAAAACATTTAATCATTAAACCGTTCGTAAACCATTCATAAACCTTTTTGGCAAAACACTTCATAAACACATTTCAACTTTCCTTTCGTAAATATCATTTCATAAAACATCATTTCGTTAAACTTCATTTCGTAAGTATGCACACCAGCCCAAAACATTAATAAAATATTTAAAAGAGGGTTCTAGAACCCACCTGAGATAAACAGGGTCAAAGGTCTGTAAAAGATCTTCTAACCTGTACGTACACAACCTAGCCTTAGCTTTACACACAACTATTACATTTTACTTCTACATGTCAAGAACTTAGGGGTACATGGTTTCTTCCCCGCGAAATTAGGGGTTCGTGGCTCAAGGGGAAATTCTCGGTCGTGAACTTCACCCCAAACCGTGAACTTCACTTAACCGTGAACTTCACCCAACCGCAAACTTCACTTAACCGTGAACTTCACTCAAACCATGAACTTCACCCAAACCGTGAACTTGGCCCAAACCGCAAACTTCACTTAACCGTGAACTTCCCAAACCGTAAACTTCCCAACTGTGAACTTCCCAAACCGTGAACTTCCCAAATTGTGAACTTCCCAAACCGTGAACTTCTCAAACCGCAAACTTCCCAAACCGTGAACTTCCCAAACCGCAAACTTCCCAACCGTGAACTTTGTCCTAACCGCAAACTTCACCCAAACTGTGAACTTCATCCAAAACCTTGTACTCAGATCTGGATCAACGGATTCATCAAGTTTGGAACATTTTGCATTCAAAAGGTGTATTTTCCCCTCGTGATTCCAAACCTATAATCCTTTTCTCATTTGGTTTATAAAAACTCATCCTTTTTATGAAAATACCCGAAAACACAAAAAGAACAAAAACTCAGATTTAGTTCGGGTCGTTACCTATTTTTGAGATTCTGAATCAGATATCTTGCTCACAAGCTCAGTAGTAACACGCTCCTTCAATCTCGGGTCGATCATTCACTTTATCTCTCTACGGTTTCTCTCTCTAGATTCTTGCAAATGAGAGAAATGAAGGTGACTTGGGCTATTTATAGGGAGGCTCCTCCCCCTTATGCGCCACCCACAAGCTCGTCGGCCCATCCGGCCCGGCCCGTCACGCCGCGTTTGTTTATTCTTTTCGTCTCGTGTTCACTCATTATTATAACTCGTCGTCTTATTTTTGGTATGTTACACATACTAATCAATTTTTCTATAATTTCAGATAACTCTGTTATTATTTTTTTTAATTGAGAGTTTACAAGGGGCATAAAGATGAAGAAACTCTTCTTTTTCAAGTCATTAACATATACAAATGGAACAAACAATCAACCACCAGGAGCATCTCGATCGAAAGAAAAACAAAATCATCGTACGATTACCAAAACCGATAAAAATCCGATCTTTCAACAAATAATCATCAAAACAAACTAGAAGTAAAATTCAAAAACATGGTATCAAACAAACTGATTGAATGCAAAGGAATGAATAATGGAAACCGAACGATTGATTTCTAACCGATTTGATCCCCAAAGCTTCAAACTATGGCTTCAATTGCTTCCTCTGCTCTGCAAATCGCCCAAAAACATTATTAGATGGCTAAAAGTCCAACCCTTTAGATAATGGCATTCAAATTCTTTTAATATTCGATTTTAGGGTTTCACCGGATTTATAGGTCTTCGAGTGTCACAAACATTGAACATTGCTTCTTCGCGTGGCGCGAAGGCCAAAACAGTCGGGGGCCTTTTTCATTATTTTCGCGTGTCGCGAAGTCTTGCCTCCTCTTCGCGTGTCGCGAAGAACTAGTTTCCCAGAATTTTTAATTTCTTTTATTATTTTCTCCTTCTCCCATCGTGTGCTCGCTTTCTCCAGGTTTTAACACTTTAATTCAACTACTTTAGCACACGAGCACCTGCAAACAAGACCCGAACTCAGAATGAACTAAAAACGAACACAATGCTAACTAAAATGGACAGAAACAACCGGATAAAAGCATGTGTTTTGCAACACATCACCACTCCTAAGAAACCCATGAGTAATGATATACTCATCAAACCTTTTGTACCACTGCCTAGGAGATTGCTTGAGCCCATACAAGGATCTTTTAAACACACTTTACTTTCTTCACCCTCCACCTCAAATCCAGGTGGCTGCCTCATGTAAATGTCCTCTTCAAGACTGCCATGTAAAAATGCAGTCTTGACATCAAGTTGTTCTAATTACATGTCTTGTACATCAGTCAAAGCTATCACAACTCTAATGGAGGTATGTTTGAATACAAGAGAGAATATCTCATTGTAGTCAACACCCTCCCTTTGAGTAAACCCCTTTGCTATCAACCTAGCTTTGAACCTAGGAGCCTCACCTTGAATACCCTCCTTTATCTTTAAAATCCATTTACATGCAACAAGTTTCTACCCATATGTCTTATCAACTAAAACCCAAGTACCATTTTTCTTTAATGACTCCATTTCTTCTTTCATTACAACCATCCATTTATCACTATTACTGGATGATACTGCTTCATCAAATGAAAGAGGTTCACATGTATCTTCCTCTTCTACAGCTGTGAAAACAAATGCAGATATATCATCATTTGACCTATATCTGGCTGGAACCACTATTTACCTTCTAACTCTATCTCTGGTTAGATTATAATCAGTGGTACCATTTTTCACACCCTCAAATTCCACCTACGGGGTTCTACCGCGAGGCTCGTGACAAACCAGGATCGTATTCATCGGTCTTGTTGAACGACCACTATATGAATTTAAAAATACCGAGTTTACACATTCAACATGAGTAAAACGCGGTTTCATAGTTTAAGTTGCGGAAGCGTACATTAATATAATTCCAAAAGTAATTACGCGCAAACAAAGCACGAATTAATGTAAGTAACGTATAATAAAACATTATTCATTTATTGATAAAACCAATGCGACTCCATGATGCATCCTAGTCCTGATGTGTACCATAATGACCTGAGAAAACATGCTTAAAGTGTCAACACAAGGTTGGTGAGTTCACAGGTTTGTAAGTAAATAATCTGTTTGAGAGTTAGCAGGACCCACATACATAAGTCACACCTATTGTTAGCAAGACAGTGTACGAGTTACTCTAAGCATTCTCAACCGAAGCTGACTGTTTGTGTTTGAATGCCTTCCACCATTGCTAACATCAATAATGGTAAATGTTTAGGACAATTTACACCCGTTCGACCTCCAATCGAGCTAGCGCGACTAGCCCGAGTGGGGTTTGTCAAACCCAGTAGTACTACTCAAATTTCCTCGCTATACACCTTATACTAACGGTTCGAGAATGTAAGGACTTAATATGTTATGTTTGCGCTTAAATGAAAAAGTGGTAATGAAATATTATGTGATCCGTGTTTGTTTGTGTACATGTTTCTCCCCCAACAGGAAAACAAGTAAAAAGGGGCCGTGAAACTCACCAGAGCGCATGTTAGACTGCAAGTGTTGTACCGATGGCCCGCTAAAGGCTGCCTATCATGTATAAGTCTATAAGTGTATGTTCGTGTTGATTTCATCTCGTGAGCAGTATTCTTCCTTCATCATTGTTTTAAATTCCTCCCACGGGAGTCCATTTGCCATTGCTAGTCCCAACATTTAAACTTGGGCATTCCACCATGTTAGGGCCGGGCCTTCTAAAGTTCCAGCAGCAAATTTCACTTGGTTAGCCACGGGGCAGTTGCACATGGCTATTACTGATTCAACCTTCTCAAACCAGCGAAGTAATCCAACGGCTCCTTCAGCTCCACTAAAGGTGTGGGGCTTACAGTCCATGAATGCCTTGAAAGTACAGGCTGACTGTTGGTTTTGTTGATTTTGCTGGCCTGGATTTAGAAATACAAATTGAATTGGAATCATAGAGTTTAGAAAGATGTTTTTAGGAGAAGGATTGACACTATTAGTCAATAGTTAGAGCATTTACCTTCAGCATTCTGTGCTGCTAGGGCCTCTGCCACACTATTATTTATCAAAGCTGCTAGCTCTGCTTCCGTCATGTTAATGGTACCACGACCACCGGCACGGCCTCCTCGTCCTCTCCCACACATGATTCTTCACAATCACGAATGAAAAGTAATGAGAAATATATCGCATATTAAACATTATTCAGGTACGAGTAAGAGATACAACAACTAATATTTTGAAAATTAAATAAATTGTAAGGCTACAAAATAAATAACTCAAATATTAAACTTCTCATGCTTTTATTGGATGGGAACAACCTTACCCATCTAGGTTTGAAAAGAGAAATAACATAAGCAAAAACAAACATGAAAAGGAAGATAGATTAGGAAGATCCTCAAACATCCTCGTCGTCAGAAGAGACGTATGACTGTGCATCATCGATCTCCACTGGCTCTTCCTCAGCTGGTTCCCCCTCTAAGGGCTCCTCCTCGAAGGGCTCTTCTTCAAAGGGCTCCTCCTCAAAGGGTTCCTCCTCATCGTCAGATACTGGAATGTCTTCCGGGAATAGGGCCGCTTGCAGTTGGGCTTCCAAGTGAGTCACCCTCTCTTGAAGGCCTTCAGCAGTGTGGTTTGCCACCTGTAACTGAGCTTCCATAGTAGCTAATCTCTCCAGAACTCCTTCCATATCATCATCCATAGTGTTAGCCCTCGTCTCTAGATGTGCCACACGATCCACTAAAAGGTTGTGGACATGGTCCGTTGCAGCTAGTTCGGTAGTCAAATGTTCTATTCCTACCTTATTCTTCTCTACTTGAGGTCCATTCTCCAGAAGTTTAGGTATCTCCTCGGTGGCATCTTGTACAAAACTCAACTCCTTCAACATATAAGATACGAATGCTGCGAAAGCTTGTTCCATGGTGCATGGTAAGCTAGGTAGTGTAGATGATGAAGATGTGGATCCAAAGTACGGTGATGGAACATCTCCCATTTCGATCCACCTTTGGATCATATGTGGGTATATATCCCAATTGAGAGCATAATCCAATGCTCGTGCGTTACTCGGTTCGCCTTGGTCAATTGAAGTAGTCCGGCGCCTTTTGGGCTCCGGGGATGAGAGTACAGCTGCTTTATGTCCTGATGCGTTAGGTGATGGAGGTGGGGTTGACGACATGATCCTGCAACATTATGTATAAGTACCAAACATCCAAATGACATGTAACTAATGTGTGAGGCTATAGTCTAGTATGCAATCCTAGTTCTCTATAACCAATGGCTCTGATACCAATCTGTCACACCCCCAATTTCAACTAACGGAGTATTACCGTTTTGGGAAGTGACAAACCAGGATCTCAGACACTAGTTACATTGAACGACTCTACATGGGACTCAAAATGAAAATATCTTTTAAATCAGAGTATCCATGCGGAAGCGTAAAGAAAGTAAATGCGCAAAATACACGCGCCCAAAACCAAAGTCCAAAAGTCTCAAAAGTCCAAACGTCCAAACCAAACAAAGTACAATAAAATAATTCAACCAAACATAAATAGACACAAAGCAAAGCAGTTGAATCCCATGCATGCCCTAACGTGCACCTGTGTCTTAGCTTAGCGTCCTGAGAAAACATGTAAGAAAAAGTGTCAACACGAGGTTGGTGAGTTCACAGGTTTCAAATAAATAAGTAAGCGTTACCAGATTTATGATCATTCAATATGTATCTATAGGTAGCTAACCTATGTTCATGTTTTAGCTCAAGTGCTCGCAACCGAAACTGACTGTTTGTTTATTGCCTCCTGCCAGATGTATCAATACTGGCCATGTGAGTAGGCTAACATTTCACCCGTTCGATATCCAATCGAGTTAGCGCGACTAACACGGGTGGGATTTGTCAAACCCAGTAGTACTACTAAACATTACCTCGCTAAGATCCATATTAAAGGTTCGAAATAAGATGAGGACTTTCTGTGATAGCATGTTACAC
This sequence comes from Smallanthus sonchifolius, assembly GCA_023525975.1. Classification (NCBI taxonomy): domain Eukaryota; kingdom Viridiplantae; phylum Streptophyta; class Magnoliopsida; order Asterales; family Asteraceae; genus Smallanthus; species Smallanthus sonchifolius. The sequence continues at coordinate 89,430,473 of CM042025.1, forward strand.
TTAGCTTTAACAATGATAGCATATGAAATACAAAATCTAAAAATCAGTTTAAGCATGTTTTCTCCCCCAAGTTAAAAGCAGTAAAAAGGGGCCGTGAAAACTCACCTGCTTGGCGTTGAAGGTAGTTTCACACTAGAAGTAAATTGGAACCACGAGTGTAAGTCTCAAAAGACTTACGAATGTCCTAAAATTATAAACATATAAATTAGGAACGATAATGGGAATTGTGACAGAGACACGGAAAGAGAAACGTCCTAAGGAAACGTTCTAATATTCAAAAGTAAACGATTTATGATATAAACCCTAGATACGGGATTGGTTTAATTCGATATTTTAAGCCCTGGAATTGATAGGGCTTTCACTAAACAGATGAAAACGAAGGTGAGGGTGTATTTGGTTACCTGAATTGGTGCCAGATTGATGGTGATCGAGTAAAACAAGTGCCGATCGAGTATGGTTTGGTCTCTGGTGTCACTGGTTTCTGCTCCGAACAAATTGATGCGCGTATAAGCTTCAGAGGGATTCGTTTGTCGTGTGAAGAGTGTTCAGTTGTGAAATTAACAGGTGAATTATTCGAATTTGAAGTGTTCATGAAGAGGGTCGGCGGTTACGAGTTAATTACACATAATTAGAGTTTAATTCGCGTATAATGGTTATGTTAAGTGTTCATTCATGATCGTTTATGGCAGAGACGTGTGTATCGGTTACAAAATCAAACAGAAAAACAATTGTGGGATTTGAATTTGATCAAAATCGCGCGTTTGACTTTCTAAAAGTCAGCATGATCAAGAATAGTCTAATTACCGGTTTGGTCCCTCTGTTTCAGGTTCATAAGTTTAGGTATTGGCATAATTGACCCTTGTGGTTTGAACTAGGTTAAGAATGTTAATTTGACTTATCAAAAGTCAATAGGATTAGGATTTTGACTTTCTGAAAGTCAACAATCAACTTTAGGGGTATTACAATACTAGTCCCTGGAGTTTAGGTTTAGATTATTGCCAGGATTAGTCCCTGAGGTTTGAGTTAAGTTAATTAAGTTAACTTTAACGGGATTTTGTTAACAGAGTTAACTGGAAAAGTCCGGATTGTCACATCATCCCCTAGTTGAAAGAATTTTCGTCCCGAAAATTAATAATAAAAAAAAAATTTCGGGGTATCACATCATCCCCTAGTTGAAAGAATTTTCGTCCCTAAAATTAAATAGTACCTTAAGAATTTGACGCGGAATGCTTGAACAGATTAGGATATTTGCGCATCATCTGATCCTCGCGCTCCCACGTGAATTTCGGTCCGCGTTTCGAGTTCCAACGAACTCTGACAATAGGGATCTTATTGTGCTTTAACGTTTTAACTTCCCTATCCATAATTTCCTCAGGTTCTTCGATGAAGCGTAACTGTTCATCAACGTGTAGTTCCTCAAGAGGAACTGCGAGTGATTCGTCTGCTAGGCATTTCTTTAAATTTGAGACGTGAAAGACGTTGTGCACACCACTAAGTCTTTCAGGTAAGTCCAGTTGATACGCTACTGGTCCGATTCTCTTTAATATTTTGAAAGGTCCAACATAACGAGGATTCAGTTTACCTCGTTTCCGGAAACGAATGACACATTTCCAAGGTGAGACTTTGAGTAAGACCATGTCACCTACTTGAAACTCTAAAGGTTTACGACGTTTGTCGGCGTAGCTCTTTTGACGATCACGAGCTGCCGCCATACGGTTTCTAATTTGAACGATCTTTTCGGAAGTTTCAAATACAAGTTCAGGACCTGTGAGTTGGGTATCTCCAACCTCGGTCCAACAAATGGGAGAACGGCATTTCCGTCCATAAAGTGCTTCAAATGGAGCTGCCTCGATGCTAGTGTGATAACTGTTGTTGTAGGAGAACTCCACCAACGGTAGGTGAGACTCCCAAGTGTTACCGAAATCGATCACACAAGCTCGTAGCATGTCCTCTAGAGTTTGGATAGTACGTTCTGTTTGACCATCGGTTTGAGGATGGTAAGCTGTGCTCATATCTAGACGCGTGCCTAAGGCCTTATGTAACGACTGCCAGAAACGAGAAGTGAATCGTGCATCACGATCCGAAATAATGGAGATTGGCACTCCGTGCCGAGAGACTACTTCTTTCAAGTATATTCGAGTAAGTTTATCCATTTTGTCGGTTTCTTTGATTGCTAGAAAGTGAGCAGATTTTGTTAGTCGATCAACAATTACCCATATAGTATCACATCCGGTAGGGGTCCGGGGTAATTTGGTGATGAAGTCCATGGATATTTGTTCCCATTTCCACATGGGAATTTCTGGTTGCTACAGGAGACCGGATGATTTTTGATATTCAACTTTGACCTTCGCGCAGGTCAGACACTTACTAACATAGGTGGCTATATCGGCCTTCATCTTCGGCCACCAATATAGTACTTTTAGATCATGGTATATTTTATCGGAACCCGGATGGATGGAGTAACGAGATTTATGAGCTTCATCCATGATTAGTTCCCTTAAATTTCCGAACACTGGAATCCATATTCGTTCGACGAAGTAACGAATTCCGTCATATTTTACTTCAAGTTATGCTTCCATGCCGCGTGTACCTTCTAACGGTAGGTTATCTTCTTTCAAGGCTTCAAGTTGAGCACTACGGATTCTGTCAGGCAATCCAGGGTGAATAGTGAGTTGTAACGCTCGAACTCGTTTGGGTTTCGTTTCCTTTCGGCTTAGTGCATCAGCCACAACGTTAGCTTTACCCGGATGATACCGGATCGCACAGTCGTAATCATTTAAAAGTTCAACCCAACGACGTTGTCGCATGTTTAACTCCTTCTGCTCGAAGATATGCTGGAGGCTCTTGTGATCGGTGTAGATGGTGCATTTGGTAACGTACAAGTAATGTCTCCATATCTTAAGTGCAAAAACTACTGCTCCCAACTCTAGGTCATGAGTGGTGTAGCTTTTCTCATGAATCTTTAACTGACGTGAAGCATATGCGATTACCTTTTCGCGTTGCATTAAGACACAACCCAGGCCTTGGATGGATGCATCACAATACACCACAAAATCATCGGTTCCTTCCGGAAGAGCTAAAATAGGTGCACTGCAAAGTTTCTGTTTGAGGTGTTGGAAAGCTGACTCTTGGTTATTGCCCAAATTATAGGCTTTTCCTTTTTGAGTTAGGGCAGTGAGAGGTTGAGCAATTTTGGAAAATCCTTCGATAAAACGATGGTAATAACCGGCCAATCCCAGAAATTGCCGCACCTCAGTCGGAGTCGTCGGTGCTGCCCAATTCTTGATGGCTTCTATTTTGGACGGGTCGACATGTATCCTTTTCTCATTAACCACATGCCCTAAGAATTGAACCTCTCGAATCCAAAATTCACATTTAAAAAACTTAGCATAAAGTTGCTCTTGCTTAAGTAGTTCCAAAATTAGACGCAGATGTTCCTCATGTTCTTCCTCGTTCTTGGAATAAATAAGGATGTCGTCGATGAAAACGATAACAAACTGGTCAAGGTAAGGCTTACACACACGGTTCATGAGGTCCATGAATACCGCGGGCGTGTTGGTTAAACCAAAAGGCATGACCATGAATTCATAATGGCCGTACCTCGTTCTGAATGCAGTCTTAGAGATATCTTCTTCTCAGACTCTTAACTGATGATAGCCGGACCTAAGATCTATTTTGGAATAGAAACTTGATCCTTGGAGTTGATCAAAAAGGTCATTAATACGAGGTAAAGGGTAGCGGTTCTTGATTGTGACTTTATTCAACTCCCGGTAATCAATACACATACGGAACGTACCGTCCTTCTTCTTGAAAAATAATACCGGAGCTCCCCACGGTGATGAACTAGGTCGGATGAAACCTTTATCCAATAAGTCTTGCAATTGAGTGGACAGTTCCTGCAATTCACTGGGTGCCAGTCTGTAAGGTGCCCGAGCAATCGGTGCTGCTCCGGGTGCTAGGTCAATTTGGAACTCAACCTGACGGTGTGGTGGCAAACCAGGCAGATCCTTGAGAAATACTTCCAAAAATTCACGCACAACGGAAATATCTTCGATCTTCTTCTCTTCTGACGGCTGTTCAGCAACGAGGGCCAAAATGGCCGTATGCCCCTTTCGAAGTCATTTTTGTGCTTTCATGAAGGATATAATGCCCATGACTGCACTAACTCTTTCGCCTTGGATGGAAAGGGTTTCTCCATTCGAGAGAGGTACACGTACAATCTTCTCACGACAGATAATTTCGGCTTGGTTTTTAGATAACCAATCCATGCCAACAATTATATCAAAACTACCAAGTATGACCGGCATAAGGTCGATATCAAATGTATGTGTAGCTAGCTCAAGTTTACATCCTTTAAGTATGTGAGTTGCCTCAATTATTTGACCGTCAGCTATCTCTATTGTATACTTATCTTCTAATAGAGATGAAGTTCCTTTTATCATATTACTAAATTTCTTAGATATAAAACTTCTAACAGCACCGGTGTCAAAAAGGACAGAAGCAAAGAAATTATTTATGAGGAACTTACCGGTAACCACATTATGGTCGTAACGGGCTTCTCCAGATCCTAGTACGAAGGCTCGTCCCTTCGCACCATTTCCTCCCCCATTGCCATTATTACCACCATTACCATTGTTATTGTGATTAGGGTTGTGATTTCCATTACCCCCTTTCTTCAACTGAGGACAGTTCTTCCGAATATGCCATTCCTTTCCACACTCAAAGCAAGCCCTAGTAGACCCCGGTTGTTGAATATTTAGTTTGTAATTCACCCCTGCAGTCCTTAGCAGCATGGCCTATTTTACCGCACCTCTGGCAACGATTGCAGAACCCAAAGTGGTGCAAGTTACACTTGTTACACTTCGGGGACTTCCCCGCATAACCACCCTGGTTTTGGCCAGAAGAGGCCGACTGATTGAAGTTCTTAGTAGGCTCAAACCTACGCTATTGCTGTTGTTGCGATGGGTTAAACTGGGGCTGGTTGGGTTGAGGTCCTTTGGAGTGGGAGTTGGAGTGGTTGTGGGTGTTGGAATGGTGATCGAACTTGCGTTTGTGGCTGTAGGTGGGTTTAGCAACTGAACTTCTTGGAGGTAAAGTTCCTTGCGTCACCGCCTGATCAGTCAATTTGTGAGCAAGTCTGATGGTCTGTTGGATGGTGGTAGGGTTGGATGAGGTCACCATGCTTTGAATCTGGGGTACCAAACCTCCAATGTATAGTTCAATCCGTTTGTAATCCGGAGTCACCATGTGTTGGCACATGGTGGCAAGTTCGTGCGAACGGGTGGTGTAGAGTTTAATTTCCGAACCCTCCATCTTAAGGTTCCAGAACTCTCCCTCTAACTTTTGAATTTCATCTCGTGAGCAGTATTCTTCCTTCATCATTGTTTTAAATTCCTCCCACGGGAGTCCATTTGCCATTGCTAGTCCCAACATTTAAACTTGGGCATTCCACCATGTTAGGGCCGGGCCTTCTAAAGTTCCAGCAGCAAATTTCACTTGGTTAGCCACGGGGCAGTTGCACATGGCTATTACTGATTCAACCTTCTCAAACCAGCGAAGTAATCCAACGGCTCCTTCAGCTCCACTAAAGGTGTGGGGCTTACAGTCCATGAATGCCTTGAAAGTACAGGCTGACTGTTGGTTTTGTTGATTTTGCTGGCCTAGATTTAGAAATACAAATTGAATTGGAATCATAGAGTTTAGAAAGATGTTTTTAGGAGAAGGATTGACACTATTAGTCAATAGTTAGAGCATTTACCTTCAGCATTCTGTGCTGCTAGGGCCTCTGCCACACTATTATTTATCAAAGCTGCTAGCTCTGCTTCCGTCATGTTAATGGTACCACGACCACCGGCACGGCCTCCTCGTCCTCTCCCAGACATGATTCTTCACAATCACGAATGAAAAGTAATGAGAAATATATCGCATATTAAACATTATTCAGGTACGAGTAAGAGATGCAACATCTAATATTTTGAAAATTAAATAAATTGTAAGGCTACAAAATAAATAACTCAAATATTAAACTTCTCATGCTTTTATTGGATGGGAACAACCTTACCCATCTAGGTTTGAAAAGTGAAATAACATAAGCAAAAACAAACATGAAAAGGAAGATAGATTAGGAAGATCCTCAAACATCCTCGTCGTCAGAAGAGACGTATGACTGTGCATCATCGATCTCCACTGGCTCTTCCTCAGCTGGTTCTCCCTCTAAGGGCTCCTCCTCGAAGGGATCTTCTTCAAAGGGCTCCTCCTCAAAGGGTTCCTCCTCATCGTCAGATACTGGAATGTCTTCCGGGAATAGGGCCGCTTGCAGTTGGGCTTCCAAGTGAGTCACCCTCTCTTGAAGGCCTTCAGTAGTGTGGTTTGCCACATGTAACTGAGCTTCCATAGCAGCTAATCTCTCCAGAACTCCTTCCATATCATCATCCATAGTGTCAGCCCTCGTCTCTAGATGTGCCACACGATCCACTAAAAGGTTGTGGACATGGTCCGTTGCAGCTAGTTCGGTAGTCAAATATTCTATTCCTACCTTATTCTTCTCTACTTGAGGTCTATTCTCCAGAAGTTTAGGTATCTCCTCGGTGGCATCTTGTACAAAACTCAACTCCTTCAACATATAAGATACGAATGCTGCGAAAGCTTGTTCCATGGTGCATGGTAAGCTAGGTAGTGTAGATGATGAAGATGTGGATCCAAAGTACGGTGATGGAACATCTCCCATTTCGATCCACCTTTGGATCATATGTGGGTATATATCCCAATTGAGAGCATAATCCAATGCTCGTGCGTTACTCGGTTCGCCTTGGTCAATTGAAGTAGTCCGGCTCCTTTTGGGCTCCGGGGATGAGAGTACATGTGCCTTATGTCCTGATGCGTTAGGTGATGGAGGTGGGGTTGACGACATGATCCTGCAACATTATGTATAAGTACCAAACATCCAAATGACATGTAACTAATGTGTGAGGCTATAGTCTAGTATGCAATCCTAGTTCTCTATAACCAATGGCTCTGATACCAATCTGTCACACCCCCAATTTCAACTAACGGAGTATTACCGTTTTGGGAAGTGACAAACCAGGATCTCAGACACTAGTTACATTGAACGACTCTACATGGGACTCAAAATGAAAATATCTTTTAAATCAGAGTATCCATGCGGAAGCGTAAAGAAAGTAAATGCGCAAAATACACGCGCCCAAAACCAAAGTCCAAAAGTCTCAAAAGTCCAAACGTCCAAACCAAACAAAGTACAATAAAATAATTCAACCAAACATAAATAGACACAAAGCAAAGCAGTTGAATCCCATGCATGCCCTAACGTGCACCTGTGTCTTAGCTTAGCGTCCTGAGAAAACATGTAAGAAAAAGTGTCAACACGAGGTTGGTGAGTTCACAGGTTTCAAATAAATAAGTAAGCGTTACCAGATTTATGATCATTCAATATGTATCTATAGGTAGCTAACCTATGTTCATGTTTTAGCTCAAGTGCTCGCAACCGAAACTGACTGTTTGTTTATTGCCTCCTGCCAGATGTATCAATACTGGCCATGTGAGTAGGCTAACATTTCACCCGTTCGATATCCAATCGAGTTAGCGCGACTAACGCGGGTGGGATTTGTCAAACCCAGTAGTACTACTAAACATTACCTCGCTAAGATCCATATTAAAGGTTCGAAATAAGATGAGGACTTTCTGTGATAGCATGTTACACTTAGCTTTAACAATGATAGCATATGAAATACAAAATCTAAAAATCAGTTTAAGCATGTTTTCTCCCCCAAGTTAAAAGCAGTAAAAAGGGGCCGTGAAAACTCACCTGCTTGGCGTTGAAGGTAGTTTCACACTAGAAGTAAATTGGAACCACGAGTGTAAGTCTCAAAAGACTTACGAATGTCCTAAAATTATAAACATATAAATTAGGAACGATAATGGGAATTGTGACAGAGACACGGAAAGAGAAACGTCATAAGGAAACGTTCTAATATTCAAAAGTAAACGAACGTGTCCACGGGGTAGAAATTCCTTAATTTATAATTAAGATATGTATATACGTTGCGCGACAAATGACAAAAATAATAATAATTATAATCGAGTGTTTTGTCATTCACAAAAATTAGAAAAATAATATAATTTAATATATTATTTTTAGATTCGAAGGAATATTTTATTTACTCATTCGTGGTACAAAATAATAAATATATTATTTTTATTAACGTAACAAATACGGGTAAATAATATAACTTATTATATTATTATTTAGTTTCAAACGTTATACGAGGTTGTAAAACAATACGAAATAATATATATATATATATATATATATATTATTTAATAATACGAGTCACGGTTTGAAAATAATATAAACGTACTATTTTATACGAATTTGTGGCTTAAAGTAATATAAACATATTATTTTTACTTGAGGATAATAACAATAAATTATTTATAAAGTGGGCATAATATATAAAAATATGTTAATAATTCAAACCCGAGCCTACGGGTTGTTTTCCGGGCTAAAACACATTTGTATAATATTATAATATTATAGGGTTTGATTTTTATTAATTAAATATTAACAGAAAAATGTTTAAAAATAATTGTGGGAGCCCGGTCTCGAACCCGGGTCTCTCCCACACACGCACACAGCTCTAACCAGTCCCGGCCGCTAGGCTATCGCAACAGAATCCGGTTTCAAATGGTTTTAACATACAACCCAAGTGTTCATCCCTCCCCATACACACATACGATTGAATCTATACTCAAATCCAACGATTTTTGACACTGAAATGAAATCAAAGGTTAGGGGTTTTGTAAATCGGATGTTTGCGAACCTGTGTATGCGTTTAATTGAAAAGTTATCAAGTTTAGAACGGTTAAAGATTCATTTGAAATCCTGTAAATCCTAGTTTTGAACTCAGAATCAAATTGAACGAATCTGATGTTAGAAACTGATGAAATCATGGGGCTTTTACTTATTAAAACATTGCGAATCTGTGGGTGTGGTTTAATTTCATTAAGGATGCGTTTAAGATCAAAAGCCCCAAAACAGATTATGTATAAACCCTAGATTCCGGATTACGAACAATTCGATGATATCAGATTAAATTGATAAAGGGCGTTCATTATAAAGATGATTTCGAGTCGAATGATATGCTTTAATTGTATTAAAACAGGGTTTAGAGTAGGGTTCGATTAAATCGGTTTGTGATGAACCCTAGGTTCTAGATCTTTAAAAATTCGATGTTATGAGTTCAAATTAGTATAGGGCTTTTAATAAAGAAAAGATTTTTAACCTGACTATGTGATTTAATTTTATTGAGGCCAGGTTTAGGATTAAAACCCCCAAATCGATTTATGATATAAACCCTAGATACGGGATTGGTTTAATTCGATATTTTAAGCCCTGGAATTGATAGGGCTTTCACTAAACAGATGAAAACGAAGGTGAGGGTGTATTTGGTTACCTGAATTGGTGCCGGATTGATGGTGATCGAGTAAAACAAGTGCCGATCGAGTATGGTTTGGTCTCTGGTGTCACTGGTTCCTGCTCCGAACAAATTGATGCGCGTATAAGCTTCAGAGGGATTCGTTTGTCGTGTGAAGAGTGTTCAGTTGTGAAATTAACAGGTGAATTATTCGAATTTGAAGTGTTCATGAAGAGGGTCGGCGGTTACGAGTTAATTACACATAATTAGAGTTTAATTCGCGTATAATGGTTATGTTAAGTGTTCATTCATGATCGTTTATGGCAGAGACGTGTGTATCGGTTACAAAATCAAACAGAAAAACAATTGTGGGATTTGAATTTGATCAAAATCGCGCGTTTGACTTTCTAAAAGTTAACAGAATCAAGAATAGTCTAATTACCGGTTTGGTCCCTCTGTTTCAGGTTCATAAGTTTAGGAATTGGCATAATTGACCCTTGTGGTTTGAACTAGGTTAAGAATGTTAATTTGACTTATCAAAAGTCAATAGGTTTGGGATTTTGACTTTCTGAAAGTCAACAATCAACTTTAGGGGTATTACAATACTAGTCCCTGGAGTTTAGGTTTGGATTATTGCCAGGATTAGTCCGTGAGGTTTGAGTTAAGTTAATTAAGTTAACTTTAACGGGATTTTGTTAACAGAGTTAACTGGAAAAGTCCGGATTGTCACAATGCTCTTGATTTCTGAGTATATTCAGGTTATTTTGATCGATTTTAGGTGTTTTTCGGCATATTATTGAAGTTTTTCTGCATCGGAGCTTTGGAAGTATTGTTTCATCGATTTCTGGTTGTCTATGTATGGGTTTTAAAGTTTAAAGTTTATTTTCGTGATCTGGAGTATTATAGGAAGCTTTTCGCTGGATTGGATTGTTGTTTCTTCGCTATTGATTATTGAAGCTGTTCTTCAATGGAGGTTTTCTTAAACTTGGGGAAGAAGACATCAAAACTACTGGGAGACATTTTTTGCTTTTAGTTGGTCAACGAAACTTTTTGTCTGTACTCTTGTCCGGAGAAGGTATCATCGAAACTAGTTATTTGTCTTGTTATATCGAAACTAAATTTTGCAGACTGATCACCCAAAACTACTGCCCTATCAAAACTTGTAGTTTCTACTGAGTTTGCTGGATTTTCTGCTAAGGCTCCTTCATCAAAACTTGTTGTTTTTGGATTCTGTTTCTTCAATCGAAACTAGAAGTTTCAGGTAAACCTTGTTCTATCGAAACTAGGAGTTTCAATCAGCTTTTTCTCTATCGAAACTAGTTGTTTCGATCTTCCCTGTTCACCCGAAACTAGTTGCTGTTTGGATTTAACTTCTCTAAGTAATGGCATCTTCATGCAACAGTGAATATGCTGGAGGAAACAAACCACCTGTCTTGGTGTCCACTAGAGATTTTGATGATTGGACCAAGAAAATGAAAACTTTCTTTCTGTTCCATGATCATACTCTATTGCAGTGAATCACTGATAGCCCACACAAGCCAGTTACTACCACTGCAGATGTTCAACGTCCCAAGGTTGTGTCTGAATATGATGAAAATGATATTGCTTTAATTGCTAGAGATAACAAGGCTTATGGATCTATTGCTATGGATCTTCCTATGGATGTATTCAACATATTTGCTGAGTATACAACTGCCAAAGATCTTTGGGTTGCTTTATGTACCAGGTATGAGGGAAGTGCTGAGATTAGAGAAAGTAAGAGGGATTTGATCAAGAAGCAATATGAAATGTTTAGTAGTGTCACTGGATAACCCATGTCTGAACTGATCAACCGATTCTCAAGCATTGTCTCTAAGTTGAAGGTTTTGGGAACTGAGTATCCCACTGTTGAGTTAAACAAGAAGCTGCTTGATTCACTGCCCGAGGAATGGAATATGTACCGGATTATAATCAAGAAAACAGAAAAACTGAGTGATTTGTCACAGTAAGAACTCTTCAGCATTCTGGAGTCTTATAAGTTGGAGATAAAGAAGGGTGCAGTCACTCCAACTAATCAGTCTGGAAACACAACTCTTCTTGCATGTCAAGGTTCCTCCACTTCATCCAACAAAACTACAATGGCTTATTTTCAAACTGAAGTCCCACCTTCGATTTCTGGAGTTCAGCCTACTACTTCATCCAACTCTCATAAGCCAACCACTATGATTCCCAATGAGTATCTGCCTATCATGACTGCCTTCATTTCATGCTATGATGCCCTAATTTCTGGAAACTTAACCCCTGTCAGCTTTCAACCTGATGACTTGGAGCAGATCAATCCGGATGTTTTGGAAAAGATGGATATTGATTGGTGTATGGCTATGCTGACTCTAAGAGCCAAAAGATTCATCAAAAGGACTGGAATGGATAGATTCAAGCAAGGAAAGACTCTAGGGTTTGACATCAAAAAAGTTAGATGCTACAATTGTGACCAGTTGGGTCATTTTGCAAGGAACTTCAAGGAGTCATCATCAAAGGAGCAGCATGAAAAGAAGAATTCATCTGGAAAGCAAGCTGCCATTTCTCCCAAATCCACTTCAGCTTCCAGCTCAACAGCTCTGGTCTGTCAAGCTGATGGACACTATCATTGGGGAGATCAAGAAGGGGAAGCAGCCGACAAGGCACTGATGGCATACATTGAAGAAAAGGAGAAATGTGTCATGATTGAACCAGTTGAGGATCTTATCGCCGTACCAGTTGAGGTAATGTCTAGACTTTGCAATGCTAAATCTTGTTTAAATGAAATTCAGAAATATAGATTCATCAACCAGGCCTTGGTCGATGAACGAGATCACATAAAGGTGATGTATGATTCTGTGGCTAAAAATGAGAAACTTTACTTAAAGAAAATTCGTGATATTTCTGGAGAAAACCGATCTTTGATTGTGCAACTTACTACACAAAAGAATAATAATGAAATTTTAACTGAAAGACTTCAAAAGGCAGAATAAGCAAAATTTCAAGTTGAACACATGGGTATGGATCAGAAAATCCTTTTTGGAATCATTGGCAACCAAATTCATAAAAAGGTCACAGAAGGCATCGGGTATAACTCTCACCCTCCTTCGTATTCCAAGTCTGGTAGATTTGCTGATATGCCAGTTCCTCATGTTCCTACACCCTTTGTTTGCAATTTATCTGCTGATGATTATATCCAAACTTCAGATTCAGACAGTTTTGCTTCCTGTGCAGAGTCAGATTGTGTAGGTTCCGAAGATGATTGTGATGAGAGTTCTAGTAAGGGAAAGGTTTTAAATGAACTTGAGTCGAATGAATGTAATAATATGTCCGTGTCAAAACCAGATATTTGTGAACACATTGAAAATTTGTATTTTGGTTCTGTGTCTTCTAAGCATGACAGTTTGAGAAATACTATTTCTAAGTTTAAGAATGCTTTGCCTTTTGTTCCTAAATCTGTAAATGCTATAAGTTGTATTACAAATTTTAAAAGTGCAGGAGTTGTTGTGACTGACATTCCACAAGAAACAATGAGTAATCTGGAATTTTTCAGATTAAAGGAAGATCAAAGTCTTCAAGAAAGAAATATTGAAGAACAAGTTGCCTCTAGTTTAAGTCTTAACATCACAATCATCTTCATCATCTTATGATGACAATTATCAGGCTAAGCCAACATGTGATAAAGTTTATTTTAGTTGTGGGGAATCCAATCATGTTTTTAAGACATGTAAATTGTCTACATATCGTTTTGAGGAAGAAAACGTTCCATCTGTTACTCAAAATTCAGTTAATTGTGTTTCAAATGTTTTCTCTAGGTCACAACATAGTAGAACTTTGCGACGTAAAAGGATTAAAAATGCAAAAAATTGGTCGAAAAGGATTTGGAAAATTAAGAATAATGATCTTTTTGAGAACACATTAAAGGAGGATTCTGACTATGACTTCCGAATTGCATCTTGTAAAACTAAGAAGTTCCAAGTTAGCAATGACTTGGGTACCAATGTCTAAATGATTTATCTTGTGTAGGGACAATCAAGAAGGACTGGAGATAATATATGGCATGTCGACAGTGGTTGCTCAAGACATATGACTGGTCATTTTTCTTTATTGCAAAATTATCATCCAATGGATGGAGATTTTGTTGCCTTTGCAGGCAATCAAAGAGGAGGAAAGATTGAAGGACAAGGAACTGTGTCTAACGGTGTTAATAGCTTGGAGAATGCAAATTTCGTCCCACGGCTGAAGTATAATCTGATGAGTGTGTCCCAGATTTGTGATAAAGACTTTTGTGCCCTCTTCAACTCCAAGGAATGTTTGATTCTGAAGCCTGGAGTGGTTATTCCCGAAGACCTAATCCTCATGCGTGTTCCTCGAAGATTCAATACTTACAGTATAGATATGAATAATCCATCAGGAATCGAATCCTGCTTTCTTTTAAAAGCTTAAGAGGATGAGTCCTTTCTTTGGCACAAGAGATTAGGACATGTGAATTTCAAGACAATGAACCGCCTTGTTCAAGGAAACCTTGTCACCGGTTTACCTTTGAAAGATTTCTCACCCATGTAACATTGTCTCTCTTGTTCCAAGGGCAAGCAACACAAATCTTCTCACAAACCCAAAACCACTAATTCCATTGACTCTCCTCTTCAATTGCTTCACATGGATCTCTTCGGTCCTGTGAGTTTCATGAGTCATGGAGGGAAACCCTACTGTTTGGTGGTATCCGATGACTTTTCTCGGTTTACTTGGGTATTCTTCCTAGCAAAGAAAGATAAGACGCCAGAGACTCTGAAGATTCATCTGATACAAATCGAGAATCTGTTCAATCTAAGTGTGAAGACTATTCGCAGTGATCATGGCACAAAGTTCAAGAATGCCATTCTAGATTCTTTCTATGAAAGTAAGGGTATCTCTCGACAATTCAGTGCACCTCGTACTCCACAACAAAATGGTTTAGCTGAACGAAGAAATCTCACATTGATAGACGCAGCAAGAACTATGATCGTTGATTCTAAGCTTCGTATCACGTTTTGGGCCGACGCAGTCAATACCGCATGTTTTGTGCAAAATCGAGTTCTCATCACCAAAAGCTGCAACAAGACTCCTTATGAAATTATGTACAAGCGCAAGCCTGTTATTGATTTCTTTAGGAAATTTGGGTGTGTTTGCACAATGCTGAATACTTCTGATCAGCTGAACAAGTTTGAAGCCAAAGTGGATGAGTGTTATTTCGTGGGCTATTCCTCTAACCAAAGAGTATTTCATGTTTACAACAAGAGACGAAGGACTGTGATGGAGTCCATTGATATCAACTGGCATGAAAGCAATCATACGGACGTTGGGGACGGTCCTGATTGGCTGTTTGATGTCGATTCTTTGTTCAAATCATTTATTCTTCCTGATTTCACTAACATATCTGTTTTAGCTAATCCTCTAATGTCTGTGAATATCCTAGGTACCTCTTCTGCTTCTGCCTCAAACTCCTCTTCATCATCCACTTCGGATTCTTCGGACTCTATAGCAACAAGTGAAACTGTTGAGGAAGAAACTCCTCCTATAGTGGATGTTGCTCCACAATCATCTGCTGAAGATCCTATTAATGATGAAGTTGACCTTTCGAACAATATCATTACCAATCTGGAAGAACAATTGGAAGAGGATGAGATTCCACGGTTGAGAATTCACAAGGATCATCCTACAGACAACATCATTGGTCCACTCAGTGTGGGAGTCCGAACTCGCAGTGCCACTGAAGTAATGAATGACTGTCTCTTCACTTGCTTCATATCTCAAGTTGAACCTAAGAATATCAAAGCTGCTTTGCTTGAGAACAGTTGGGTAGAGGCCATGCAGGGAGAATTGCAGCAGTTCAACAAGTTACATGTGTGAAATCTGGTTGACCTTCTAAAGAACAAAGTCCCAATCAGCACTCGTTGGGTATTTCGCAACAAGAAGGACGAAGGGGGAATCGTGATTCAAAACAAAGCCCACTTGGTGGTTCAAGGGTTTTATTAAGAAGAAGGAATTGACTTTGAGGATGTCTTTGCACCAGTGGCTCGCTTGGAAGCCATCATAATGTTTCTCGCATATGCAGCCTATATGGACTTCACAGTTCATCAGATGGATGTCAAAAGCGCATTTATGTATGGAAAATTTCAATAGGAAGTTTATGTCAAGCAGCCACCAGGTTTCATTGATCCAAGTTATCCTGACAGAGTTTACAAACTTGACAAGTCATTGTACGGTCTTCATCAAGCACCTCGTGCGTGGTATGAGACGTTATCTACTCATCTGCTTGATAATGGTTTCACATGAGGGGCAATTGACCAAACTTTATTCAAATGAAAGGATGGTGCGGATACCATTCTGGTGCAAATCTACGTTGATGATATCATTTTCGGATCCACAAATCCTCGGTTGTGTAAAGACTTCGAGGAAGTGATGAGTTTTAAGTTTGAAATGAGTTCTATAGGATAAATGAAGTTCTTTCTTGGTTTGCAAGTAGATCAGTCTGAGTCGGGAATTCTTATCCATCAAGAGAAATATGTCAAAGAAATCTTAACCAAGTTCAAAATGACTGAGTCTCATCCTTACAAGACTCCCGTGGAAGTCCGACACTATCTGTCTCCTGATTTGGATGGTGAAAGCGTTGATTAGCACATCTATCGCTCAATGATAGGATCTCTACTGTATCTCACTGCTAGCAGACCGGACATCATGTTCGTAGTGTGCTTGTGTGCACGCTTTCAGGCTAATCCTAAACTCTCTCATTTAATTTCCGTCAAACATATTTTAATATATTTGAAGTACAAGCCAAAACTTGGGCTTTGGTATCCCAAAAATAACTTGTTTGATCTTTTGGCCTATTCAGATTCAGACTATGGGGGATGCAATTTAGACCGAAAGTCCACTTCTGGGGGTTGTCAGTTTCTTGGAAACCGCCTAGTCTCCTGGCAATGTAAGAAACAAACCACCGTTTCCCAATCCACAGCCGAAGCTGAATACATTGCCGCAGCCCTTTGTTGTTACCAAGTAAGGTGGATCCACATCAAATGCTTGATTACGGGATCACCTTCCATGAGACTCTCATCCTGTGTGATAACACTGTCGTTCCCCATATCACCAAAAATCTCATTCAGCATTCAAAAACCAAACACATTGAGATCAAACACCACTTCATCCGTGATTGTGTCGAAAAGAAACATATCAAAATCGTTGAAGTCAAAATCGACAAGCAAACTTCCGACATTTTTACAAAAGCATTTGATTCTGCCAGATTTGAGAAATTGGTGGAGATGCTCGGCATGATTAACTTTCAGTAACCTTTGTGCATATTGTCTTTTCTATTTAAACTTGTTAATCGGGAAGATTTCCAAAAATATTTTATTTTTATGTATAGTTGTTTTCTTTATCTACCTTTGAAAGCAAAGCTTTTGGGGGAGAAATTGGAATGTGTAGTTAGAAAGAAAAAAGATTTGCTTTGCATAGTCAAAAAGTAAAGAAAAAATCACTATAAGTATCATGTTTTGTTTCAGAAAAATCGGATCCGCCCTTGTGAGAAATGATAGAGAATGATCACAATTCTTGAACATGGAATGGACCATAAGCGATGGTGCTTACTGAGGTATAGCAGATAGGCCCGAAATACGGTTATAACTCTTTAGTAGTGTGAAAACCTAATTCTCTATCGTACACGTGTGTTTGAACCCATTTTTGAGACTTCTAACCCATTTTAAGCTAAGAAAACCGATTCAATCAGATATAGGCTTACGTGTTGGATTCTGATTCATGCGCCAGGTGACCGTCAAAGTAACGAGAGTTACCGTTGATGACCCCGTCTGTTTTGCTTACGCAAATATCTCGGGAGTTCATGTTTTTCCCATCCATTTCGATGATTTGACCCCATCTGTTTTGCTTACGCAAAGATCTCGGGTGTTCAACCTTTTTCTATTCGCTTGGATAATTTTACGGTTTCTTCTGTTTTGCTTACGCAAAGATCTAGAATGTTCGTACCTTTTTAATATCCACTTGGATATTTTTCTTTTTACAACTTCTGATATCCAGTTGGATTTTTTTTAATTTTGGCGGTGATTTTGACTTACCAAGAAGGTACCCTAGTTAACCTGTAAGAAATGATAAGATGAATGCAGGAATTTCTTGAGGATTGATAGGATTTCAAAACCATTTTATTTCAAAATGTGGGGTACGCCGTGTTTCGTGCTCAAATGGTACCTCTTAATCACATGAAATCACTCTACAAACAAATGTTCGGGTTTATCTTGCACAAATATCGGTAATCTTCAGGGATTCACAGTAGCTGAGTGCAAAAATGAAGTGTTTCAAAGGTTTGTCCAGACAAGATCTCACATTGGATATTTTTCAAGGCTAAGTGTTTATATCTTTTATTATTTTTACTTTTATTTTTATTTTTTCTATATAAATTTCTTAATCTTCCTTATTAGCTTGTTTAAGTAGTGTACATATGAGTGTTTTTGCTTTGTTTCTGATCAAGTATCTCCTTTTCACCCGAAACAACATTGTCATCGAAACTAATCAAATCGCCTGAAACTACCGTCCACCCGAAACTACTTTGCTCTATCGAAACTAATAGTTTCGACAGGGGCATTTTAGTCTTTTGTCAAGCTCAAATTGAATGTCTTCATAATCAGGTTATTCTTCATGCTTCGTTCACTCTCACTCACTCAACACCTTTTTCACCTTCATCTTAACACACAAAAGCTCAATTCCTTGGTCTAAGTTTGCGAGATCAGTCTCCCTTACTCAAAATGTTTGCTACTGTTTTATATGGCGATGGCTAGGGTTACACTTTTACCCTTGTTACGACTAAAATCGTGTGTTTTGGGTTGTTTCTTGCTTAGATCCTGTTTATAAACTCATCATTGCTAATATCTCACTCTTCTATTGTTTAATTTTGAAGAGTTCCTCAAAAATCTCGGTAAGATGGAGTTTCGACACCTCAGGCGACCTTTACCTTTCTTTTTATTTCTGTTTATATTTTGTTAATCTGTCTATAGTTTTTAGTTTAGTTTTTCTCTGCTTTTGAATGATTGTGTTTTTGTTCAGAATTCAGGCATCGAAACTAGTTGTTTTGATTAAAGGGTGTTTTTGTTTTTCAAAAAGTTCTCGGAATTTGAACAGGTTTTCCATCGAAACTAGTTGTTTCAATACCCTTTGATGCACGAAACTATGTAGTTTCGATATGCTTTCTTCACCCGAAACTAGTAGTTTCGGTCAGGCCTTTCTGAAATTTTTCTAAGTGTTGGACAGATGTTTGGTAATTTTTCTTATGTTGTTTCTGTGCAGATATGGATCTCTTGTTTGTCAAGAGGCACAACGTGTGTGTTGTGTTAAATACTACTGATCCCAAAAATGCAGACTTCGTACCTATACTTGATTTCCTAGCCAACTCCAACATCAGTTTTGCTATAAGCCACAATATGCCAGTGTTTGAGTCTTCTATCAGACAATTCTGGGCTACTGCCACAAGAATCTCCATCAACAATACATAACACATTAGAGCCATTGTTCAAAATCAAGAAGTGTTATTTTCTGAAGCAACTATCAGAGAGGTTCTACAGTTCAATGATAATCATGAGGCACCAGTAGAATTCACAAGCTTTTACATCCGAGAATGCTTTAGAAGAATGGGTCATTCAGATGAATTCAAAGGCGGGCAAATTATCAAGAATGTTCTTCCCCCTCTTTGGAGATACATTGTGCATGTATTTATACACTGCATTTCTATCAGAAAAGGAGGCTTTGACTCAACAAATGCTTTGGTAGCTTTAGCAGTTCTTGGTTTAATCAAAGGAAGGGAGTACAATTTCTCTAGACTTGTGTTCAGGCAGATGATTGAAAACTTAACTGGGAGAGTACGCGACAAGTTTCTTGTCTATCCAAGATTTCTGCAAATGATTATCAATCATCTTCACCCAAATCTTCAACAAGATGGTCCTCTCCTGATTTTTGACCATATGAATGCCAAGACACTTAGCTACATGAAGAGCTCGAGTTCCAGAACTAATAGAATCATTGCAGATGTCCCTCTTTTTGGGCATATTATTGGAGAAATTGAAGAAGTCGTCCCTGATGTTGACCCAAATATTGAAGTCATTGACTCATCGTCATCAGAAGAAGAAGAAGAAGAAGAAGAAGAAGAGCAGGCCCAAGGGAACCAAGAGGCTGAGATTGAAGTTGAGCGAAACATAGAACAAGGACAAGGGAACCAAGAGCAAGATATTGAACAACCTATCTTAGAGGCTCCTTTTATGGATCAACTGTTAGTGAATCTTGAGCCAGTAATTAAAGAGCAACATGCTGAAAACATAGAAGTAGATGTTAATGATGAAGTTCAAGATAATGTTGAAGCTAAAGCTGATTCTAGTGAAATTTTGGACGAAGGTATCTATGGCACTAAGTATGATCAATCTGACTATGAGTCAGAAAATGATGAGCAAACTGAACCCCCTGCATCCTCCTCCAAGAGACGAGCTGATTCAGAGTCTGATTACGAATTAGAAGAACCTCTTGCAAAGAAAATAAAGACATGACCGGAGTCCTTAACCTCTTCTTCAGAGTCTCTATTTGATGTTCCAGAACACTTAACCCCTTCTAACTCACCTACTCATATTCCACCACCTTCACCACACCCATCTCCACTACATACATCTGTTCCTACACCTCCTGCATCCCATGTCCCTGATCCATCACCATCTGTCCCAGGAGTTAAAACCCTAAGCCTGGAAGTAAAGAGGTTACAGGAAACCGTAACAAAACAAGATGAAGTGATTGAAAATCTGAAAACTGAACTGAGAGAATGCAAGGATGAAGTAAAAGATCTTAGACTAGAAGTTGGCGGCTTACATACCCAACTTGACGTTCAGCAAACCCAACTGGAAACCCAACCGAAGACTATCTCTCAACAACAACAAGACTTTAAAGCTTTATCTTATTTAGTTGAGCAAATCAAAGCCTCAATGATTAAATCTTCTCAACTAGAAACCCCTTCAGCAGCTCAGGGGGAGACCACTTCTGTCGGTGGACCCTCTTCCCCTGCCTTTGTTTCACATCCTCAGTTTGCTTTGACAATCTTCAGTGGCCAAGCTGCCAAGACAAAGGATGATGTGGAAGTCAAGACTGAAGAAACCGTGTATGATCTTCCATCGGTTAGTGAAAGGAGAGCAAATAGAGAAAGAGGAAATGGAATAGAATCAAGTGTTGATGTGGTCATTCTTCATGAAGAGGAAATTGGGTCAGATCATGAGTTGAATGCTCTTCTTGATGAGATTGATAACTTTGGATTTAATGATGGTTATCCATAGATTTTAGCTACAGAAGATCGGCACGAAGAAAAGGTCAGATACTTCACAGAGGAAGGAAAAGAGATCCAGGCACTCTCTGATGATGATCAAGATGAAGCCAATGTTACAGTTGATCTGGTACATACTGAACCAACCCCTACTGAATCAACTAAAACAACTCACACTGAATCCACCCCATCTGAACCAATCAATGCTCCTAACCCAAACCTAGACTTTCTTGATCCTAAAAGGCCTTGGATGAGGAAGTTACCTGTCGAGGAGCCTCCCAAGTATTATGAATGGTTCGCGGAGTACCAAGAGCTGAAGAGACCCCCCGTGGGATGGAAATATAACAATGAAAGGGGCTTATACATAGTTAGGAGATACAAGGGAGGAGTAGAACACTTTAAAACTTCTCATGAGTTCAGCTCACTCCCTAGATATGATCTTAGGGCACTTGCCAAACTACCCCTACAGAATCCTGGAAAAGTCAATGAGGCACGCAACTTTGAGCTGTTTCTGAAACAACAAGCTCTCAGTGACTTCAGGTCAATGAAAATCACACTTCCAAAGAGAATTATATCAAAAACCAGGATTCATCCAAGAACACAAAAGTCTTGGGTAAGTCTTCGGTACAAGCCTGCTGAAACTGTCAAATCCATAATTCTGCCACGATCAGTACCTGTCCAGCTACAAAATTTCAGAAAATGGTTTTACAACTCAACCATCGGAAGTGCTGTGATCGAATGTGAAGGCAAAGAAGATATTCATATTTTTTAGCCCATGGAGCTTCTAAAGTTTCAACCTGAAGATCTTGAAGTTTTGTTTAAAAACCCCATCAAGCTCTTTCATGGAGATGATGAAGCTGATGCTAAGGCCTATCAAAGAGTGGTGTCTTTGAATATCAAGCCATTTTTCCAGAAACCAAGTCAAGGGCCAAGAAGAGTTGAAGACATTGATGTAACAGCTTAGGGGGAGATTGTAGAATCTTATTATTGTATAAGCTGTTGTCATCAATGTATTTATTTTAAACAATGTTTAGTTAGTTTATTTACTTGTAATTTCAGTTCTTGTAATTTCTTGTTTTATTTCTAAGTCTGGGCCATCGAAACTATCTAGTTTCGATTAAGGTTTGTTCAATTAAAACTAGTAGTTTTGATAGATAGTTTAGTTTCGACAGGCTTGTTTCTCTCTTGTAAATGCCTCACCGAAACTACTAGTTTCGGTGAGCATAGTTTCAATGCCTGTTAACTTACTATAAATAGCCTAGTTTGAGAATTTCTAGGGTGTGAGTAGCGGCTGTA
Organism: Smallanthus sonchifolius; assembly: GCA_023525975.1. Taxonomy (NCBI): domain Eukaryota; kingdom Viridiplantae; phylum Streptophyta; class Magnoliopsida; order Asterales; family Asteraceae; genus Smallanthus; species Smallanthus sonchifolius. The sequence continues at coordinate 89,452,526 of CM042025.1, forward strand.
ACCCTAAATTCTCTCTTTCACTGTTCTTGAAGAATCAATACAATTTGCATTTGTTTAATGCTTTGTTCTTACATTTTCACATCTTATTAGTGTTGATTATGTGTGTGGTTAGCTGTTATCTTCACCAATTCTGTTTCTACCCTCTGTTTCACCACCATACACACAGATTTCGCCTATGTGTGTGATCAATCTATTGAGTGATTTACGACTGAAATCTGGACCTACATGAACAATCAATGTATTTGTATCAACAAAGTTACTATCATTAGTAATGTATGAACATGGGGTTTCTATAATACATTTGCATGATTCTAATATGTTTATGTAACCATACTAATGTATAATAGATCATTACATAATGTAATACAAGTCTGAAAACTGCTAACGTTAATTTCATCATTATCTATACCTAATTAAAATCCTGGCGAAATGGAGAACTCTTGAAGACCCCATGGGGGGAATGGCAAACAGCAGGGGGAAGATGAAGAGGCAGAGACAATCAACAATGGAAGCCAAGATCGTGGGGGCCCTCGGTAACCTCCTTCTATGTATCCAATTTACCAGAAGGCACAACAGCGGTGGATCTTCGGTCCTGCTTCGAAGAATATGGCAAAGTGGTGGATGCATATGTTGCGGTAAAGAAGGATAAGGAAGGATATCACTTTGGATTCGTTAGATTCGTTGGGGTAAGAGACAAGATAGAATTGGAGCAAAAACTCACAGCAGTCAATCTCAACCATCCCAGGTTTGCAGTAAACTTGGCTAGGTTTAATAAGGAGGGTAAAGCAAACAGGGAAGATGATGGTAAAGCCACCCAGGACAAGGATACGAGAATGGGGGCCGTGGGGGGATTACAGAGAAGACACTTATTTGGATGCCTTGCTAAGGAATCCCTATCGGCCTCCAAGGGCGGAGGCTCTGAACTTACCAGAGGAAATGGGGGGAGTCTAGTGCAATGGTATGATCAGTCACTTGTCGGGAAAACAAATGACCTGAATATTCTAAACAACCTACTGGAGTATGTCAACAACGATGTGGATAAGGAGATGAGCTTCAGATACTCGAGGGGGACTACAGGTGTTACTAACGTTTGAAGACCCGAAAAATGCCAAGGATTTCCTCGCTAACCGGCAAATCTGGAAACATGGAGTGGGCAAACGGAGGCATATGAAAGAGTAGCGTGGCTGCAAATTCATGGAGTTCCAGCCCACCTATGGGAAGCAAAGGTCTTTGATTCAATAGCTACCACCATGGGGAAGATTATAGCCCTGTAACAAGCCTCATTCAACGACGGATCATTGGTGTTGGATACGGTGGGTTTGCTAGTGGGAGAAGGCTGGAAAACTCCCGAAGTCATCACAGTTAAATGGGGGGAACGATCTTTTCGATGCTGGTTCAAGGAGGATGAAAGAGCTTGGACACCTGATTGGGTCGGCATGCCTGTAAATTCTCAGGCCATGGATCGGAATCCGGTGGCCATGTCCACGACAAGGGGCAACCTTTCGAATTCTTATGATGACAGCGTGGAAGACACACCTCTGCATGGGAGTAGGAGTTGCATGGGGAAGGTAAGAAATAATGATGGTAGTGTGGGGCCCAAGGATAAAGTCTGCATTTACCGATTCAAATCTTCTCGGGAGCCAAAGTGCCTCAATTAGCCTAAAAACTAATCTTATAGCCCAGAAAGTAAAAAAAATATGGTTGGGACTCAATCAAGGAAATGACCCAGAATCGAATCCATTGACGATGACCCATTTAACTTGGAACAATTAATCGGTGAGGTTAATCCAGTTCCTCTGGTACAAAGAAACTTCAGGGTGGAAGCAGATGGAGGCGGAGCATCCGATCCTCCGATCCCTGACCTCAACGCCTCCATGGGGGCTAGGGTAACTGAAATTCGGCTCGATGACAGCCCTAATTCGGTGAATATGGAGTGTGGTGAAACAACATCGAAGGTGAATGGAGTTGATCACCTCGAACAAGAAGTGCAAGATACGATTCGACTAGGTAAAGAGCTAGGTATTGAGTTGGAGAATGCTGCAGATCAAGTTAGAGCGGCAATTATTGGAGAAATGGAGGACGCAATTGCTCAATGAATTGCCTAACCATAAATACTAGGGGGATCGATGGCACCGACAAAGCCGACTGGATCAGGAGTCTTAGAAGAAGATTCGGTTTTCAACTGATAAGTATGAAGAAGCCATCCCATTAGAGAAACTATGGGGTAATAAAGAATATGGGGCGTTCGGGGTGAAATATATGGGTAGGTCTGGTGGATTATGTTGTTGCTGGGATCGATCGCTATTCTCGGTGTCAAAAGTACGTTCCTAGCCTAATTATATCATTTTGTCCGTTAATTGGAAAGAGGCCGATTCGAAAGCCAACATATATGGTCCAAAGGACAATGCCTCCAAGAGGGATCTCTGGACTGAATTGATAAATATTAAGGCTTCATTACATGGAGTATGGGTACTGATGGGGGATTTCAACGTAATTCAAAATAGAAAGGAGAGATCGTCTGCTCCTGCACATGTAGTATGGTCGATTTCAATAATTTCATATACGAGGCATGCCTAGTGGAATATCAGATGGAAGGTGGTAAGTTCACATGGATAAGAGATGATGGCTCAATTTCTAGTAAGCTCAACATATTCCTGGTTTGCTCATCCTTCTTAATTCTTGGCCAAAGGCGTCTTTAGTAGCATTGGATCGGAAATGGTCAGACCATCGCCCTATCGGTCTACTATGTCACAGTATGGACTATGGTCCCTGCCCTTTCAAAATTTTCAACTTTTGGCTTTTAAATGGGGAATTGGCTATGGTAGTGTATAACTCGTGGAATTCAAATGGAGTTAAGGGCCACAATGACTTTGTTCTCGCTAAGAAAATTGGCAAGCTAAAAGACAATCTTAAAAGGTGGTGCAGCAGGAAGAAAGAGGCAGAAACTATGGAAATTATCTCCCTGGAAACAGGTATTTTGGGGCTGGAATCCAAAGCAGAAAAGGTTGCCCTGTCCGATGAGGAATTAGAAAATCAAAGGGATTACAAAAAGAGGTTGGCAGATTTAGAAGGGGTTTAAAAAGGATTTAAGACAAAAGGCTAGATTGAAATGGTTAGTGGACGGGGATGAAAATACTAGCTTCTTCCATGGAGTAATTAATGGGAATATGAGCAGGAACAGTCTATCTGGTCTTAATATAAATGTTATATGGGAGATTGACCAACTTAAGGTTAAGTTGGAAGTTTTTTCTTTCTTCAAGTCCAAATTCTCTGATCCATGTCCTCTTCGACCAAGATTTATTTCCTCGTTCCTCATGTCGCTGAATGGGGAAGACTCGGCAATTCTGGACTCGGAATTTTCGGTAGAAGAGATTGTATCCGCGGTTAAAAATTGTGCTGGTGGTAAAGCCCCTGGTCCGGATGGCCTATCCTTCGAGTTCATCCGTAAGTTTTGGCATATTCTTCAAAATAGTTTTGTGGGCTTTATCAAACATTTTGAGAAACACAAAACAATCGCTAAAGGATGTAATGCTTCCTTCATTGCTATGGCTCACAAGGGGGGGTGTTGACTCCCTAAGTGATTATAGACCAATATCACTAATGGGGTGTATGCCTAAAGTTCTCGGAACGCTACTCGCATCCCGGGTTCAAAGAATTATCGAACACATCATTGGGATTCAACAATCTGCTTTCATAAGGGGTAGGAACATTATGGATGGGCACATCATGATTGATTGTCTTCAAGCATGGGCCAAGAAATCTTCAACAAAAATGATGCTTTTTAAGGTCGATTTTGCTAAAGCCTTTGACACGGTCAACTGGAACTACATCGACTCAATCATGAGGCAAATGGGCTTTAGTACTACGTGGAGACAGTGGATTCAAGGGTACTTAAAGTCTGGTAGAACATCGGTCCTAGTGAACGGTTCTCCTACATTGGAATTTTCAATGGAGAGAGGGGTTCGTCAGGGGGACCCTCTTTCACCGTTTCTCTTCATCATTGCAATGGAAGGGCTAACAGTGATGATAAAGGAGGCTGCCAGGAAAGGATGGTTTAAAGGCATTAAGACCCCAAACGTGGGTCCAAATATCACACATTCAATGTACGAGGATGACGTTTTCTTCATAGGCGAATGGGACGAGGGAAACATTATTAGCCTTAAATGAATCCTTCGCTGTTTCTTCATAGTTTTTGGGCTGAAAATAAACTACAATAAAAGAAAGATAATAGGAGTCGGGGTGGAGGAGCAGGAGTGTCTAAGAATTGCGGAGTTACTGGGATGTGTTCGGGCTACTATCCCGATCAATCATCTGGGGATGCCGATAGGTGCAAACATGAAAATGGAAAACAAATTGGGAGCCGATGGTAACGAAATTCAAAAATAGGCTCAATAACTGGAAGGCGAGAACGTTGTCCTTTGGTGGTAGATTGACCTTAGTCAAGTCGGTGTTAGGAAACCTACCACTTTACTTTTTCTCGATGTTTAAAGCCCAATTAAAAGTCATAAATGAACTTGAATCAATAAGGAGAAGATTCCTTTGGGGAGGAAGTATTACCCAAAAAAAAATCCATTGGGTCGCTTGGGAGAAAATAGCAAAACCAAGAAGGATGGGGGGCTCGGAGTAGGGGGACATAGAATCATGAACTCGGCTTCATTAACAAAATGGAGGTGGAAAGCAATTCAACATCCGAATAGCCTATAGGCTGAGGTGATAAGAGCTATTCATAACAAATCCTTCGCATCAGTGGAGGATCTTAGCAAGAATGGTGTCGTCAACGCTTGGTCTAACATCATCTCAGCAAGACAGTTTGATGAAGGTAATTTGGTTACTAAAATGTTCAAGAAAAGTATTGGGGTAGATTCTCCTACGTCGTTTTGGCATGAAAGATGGTTCGGTTCAATTCCTCTCAAAGAGCTCTTCCCCATGCTCTATATACTTGAAAAAAGGAAGTCCAGTTAAATCAAAGATCGAGTATGATGGTCGGGCGAATTGGTTGTTGCCTTTCTATGGGCCTGGAGCAACATTCCGGCTGCAAATAAAAGAAAGGAGGAGATAGAGGACTTGGAGGAAATGGTGCGGAGTTATCGGTTCAGTTTAAATCCGGACAAGTGGTATTGGAATGGGGAAATCTCGGGTCAATTTTCCACTGGTTCGTGTAGATCTTGGATGGAAAAAACTCAGCTCACATAGACGAATCTGGAGGTTAAATGAACGAAATGGGTACCCATCAAAGTTAGATGTTTTTTGTGGCGGTCATTCCAATATCGTATTCCAGTGGCTTCGTCGCTCGTGGCCTGTGGTGTCAATATCCCTTCGGATGATTGCTCCTTGTGTCGTCTTGAATTGGAAGACGAAAACCACCTCTTCATGCGGTGCCCAGTGGCTCAAGAAACTTGGAAACGGGTATTCAATTGGATAGCAATGGATATGACGGGAATTGGTTCGGTGAAGGAATTGAAGGATAAAATCCATCAATCAGTTGGTTCCCATAATGAAAAAAAAGTAAGAATCCTAATAACTTATTGCACTTTTTGGGTGATTTGGAAAACGAGGAATAGATGGATCTTCAAGAAGTCTAGAAGGTCCATAGAAAACATGGTGGAAGATATTAAGATCACGTCTTTCAAATGGTTGGAAAACTGAGGAAAGAACCAAAGCGGCGAATGGGAAACTTGGGTACAATATCCTGGTTCGGGTTGACTAATCCATGGGTAATTTAACTGTTTAGCAAATATAAAGGGTGGAAAACTATTGGTATATTATTGTATTTTGGTGTTTGTAATTGGGGTTTTGCTAGTCCCCCGCTAGCTTTTTCTATGAGTATTCTCATTGTTGTCATTCAAAAAAAAATGTAATACAAGTCTAGGAAGTCAAGTTCCAAAATCTAAAGTTTTCACTTTTAGTAAACTATGAACAATCTCTATAATTTCTACAAACAACTCTTTAGCATGTTTTAATACATTCATATTAACATAATAGTATCACCCCACATCATCATGTATGTATCAAACTCATACACAATTTGCAACCTTTTTAATAACGCTTCCTCTTTAGGAAGGCCTATGATTTCTAGCTTTGTTAACGAGGTTCAATGCATCACAACAATTACATACAACCTATCTACCTTAATTACAATCATAAACATCATCAATTACATCTAACATGAAATTCTACAACTTCACATAATCAAAAAGTTTCCTGTTTAGGCGTGTTATGGATCATACACATTTCGGGTTTCATCATTAACAATATAATCATCAAATAGATACAATATCAACAAACAAATAACAAGTCACCAAATTTATTACAAAATTTCATGTTTAGATGAACTAGGGTTTCAATCATAAATCTTGGAATCATAAAGTAACAAAATCGAATGGAAAAACTTACGTAGAAGTGTTAGCAATGCCTAGGATAGATCGGATACAAGTTCAATTGCAAGAGTGAAGGTAAAATGGGTGATGTTTGGGGTGTTTTCTTGATCTCGGCTCAAGGGGGGGGTTTGGGTTTGCGATTATTTTTTTAGAGAAAGAAAAGAGAGTTTGAGTTCTATATTTTTTTTATAAAGTTCTTTATATACTTGCTTGGGTTTAAAACTTGGATCATGAATAATCCATGGGTTATCTAGAGATCCATGGGTTATTTAAATTAAATTTCATTAATAAAAATTAAAACTCTTAAAGCACAATTAAATCATAATTAATCCTAATTAAAACTCTTAATTATTATTTTTATAAAATTCTAATATTTATAATCATGTATGTGTTTAATCATGGGTTAATGACACTAATTATTACATTTAGTGTTCTAAAAGCTAGGAGTAAAAGTTTGTAAGTTATGGATATGAAGAGATTATTTTTAAAACCCTTAACTATTATTTTTATAAAACTCTAACATTTATAAAAATAATAAGCACAATTAATTTCCGATAACATGTGCGTTTTCACGAAGGTTCACATAAATCACATAACAGTCACATAGCATGTAGATTTACATAATCTACATTAATATAATTGTTCGCGATTATTTTTATTAATTCACCAACGTTCCGGGTTAGACTCGTGTGTGATCCGGTAATTCTACGAGTTACCGATGCGTGAGTGTTTGTGCAATAATTGACACATTTAATTAATCCTAATTAAATATAATGCATGAATGACTAACTGAGATAACAGAGTTTTCATAAACAAATGCTTGAGATAACGATGTTTGTGTTAACGGAGTTAACCTGAAAATGTCGGATGTCACATCATCCCCTTGTTGAAAGAATTTTCGTCCCGAAAATTAAGTAATGTCACTAGTTGTCTCAGACAAAAAGTTTGGATTGTCACACCATTACTTCCTGAACCTTCATTTGGACTTGCAACCTATTGGGATGTCTGTGAAGCATCATTTACCCCATCACCACACCACTGCTACTTCCCAGTTCCACCTCATTCTGATCATCAATAAGGTTATCAATAACTGGACTGCTCATCACTTGCTTATACATCAGGTCCGCCTTGAACACTACATCCCTACTCACAATCACCTTTGGACTAACATCATCCACCCTCCAAAGTCTATAAGCCTTTACCCCTTCAGGATACCTCAAAAATATACAATTCTAGTCTCTTGGTTAAAGTTTTCCTTGAGTAACATGGGCATATGCATGTGACCCAAATACTTTCAAATGACTATACTCTGCCTTCACTCCTGTCCACATTTCCATTAGAGTCTTCAACTCAATTGCAGAAGATGGAGATCTATTAATGATATAAGATGCAGTAGAAACAGCTTCTACCCAAAAAGTCCTTGACATCCCAGAATTTGACAACATACATCTCACATTGTTTAGCAAGGTTCTATTCATCCTTTCCACTAAACCGTTTTGTTGTGGGGTACCAGGTACAGTTAAGTGCCTGGCTATACCATGTTCCTTGCAATAACTATTAAACATTCCACTACAAAACTCAAGCCCATTGTCTGTTCTCAGCTTCTTTAACTTCCTACTAGTCTAAGTTTCCACAAGAACCTTCCATTCCTTAAACTTTGTAAAAGTTTCATCCTTCTGTTTAAGAACATATATCCACACCCTCATGGAATAATTATCAACTATAGACAGGAAAAATCTTGCTCCACCTATTGACTGAACTTTGGCAGGCCCCCACAAATCAGCATAAGCATAATCAAGTATACCCTTTGTGTAGTTTGTACTCCTACCAAATTTCACTCTATGAGACTTTCCTATGATGCAATGTTCACAAAATTCTGCATAACTATCTTGTAACCCTGGAATTACTTGCTGCCTTTTGAGTTCTGACAAGCCTTGGTCACCGATGTGACCCATTCTTCTATGCCACAACATGGCACAACTTTCTTGCTTTGTTTTTGCCACAGAAACTGACCCAACATCTACATCCCCATCCAAGATATAATTGTTATTATCCCTCCTTGTTCCAGACAGTACAACAAGTGAGCCCTTCACTACCTTTGCTCTACCATTCCTTAGACTGACATCAAACCCAGCCCTTTCAAATGTACCTAAGGAGATTAAATTTCTTTTCAAGGCAGGAATAAATCTCACCTGACTAATATTAAACATAGAACCATTATCAATTCTGAGAGATATAGTTCCAACTCCTTCAATTTCACAAGGCCTATCATCACCAAGTTGAACTGTTCCAAGTTTATCTATCTTGATCTCCTTAAAAAACTCTCTGTGGGGTGTCATATGGTATGATCACCAGAGTCCATTACCCAGCCTGTTCCAATCTCCTTGTTCAATACTATTAGTACATCTGCACTATCATAGCCATCCCCTGATTCTTCCTGAGATTGATTTCCTTGAGCCATAAAAGACCCATTATCCCCCTTCCTTTTCTTTCTTTCTTTCAGGACGGTCCTTCTTAAAATGTTTCTTAGAGTTACATACATAACATCTTTTCTTAAATCTTGACTTAGATCTATTAGGCATTTTAGACTTAAAAGCCCTTTGTTCAAGCCTCCCCCTAACATATAAACCATCAGCAGACTCATCTCTTACATCTACTCTTTTCTTTAATTCTTTTGAATTCAAGGCTGCTAATACATCCTCCATAGAAGGAGTATCCCTCCCATACATGAGGGTGTCTACAAAATGTTCATAGGATTGGGGCAATGAAGAAAAGAATATAATTGCTTGGTCTTCATCTTCTATTTCTACCTCAATATTTTCTAAATCAAGAACTAACTTATTGAACTCATCAGTCAAGTCATCAAGAGTTTTACCTGATGTCATTTGGAAAGTATACAACCTCTTCTTTAAGTACAACATGTTTGCCAATGACTTAGTCATATACAGACTCTCCAATTTTGATCATAATCCTGCAGCCGTAGTTTCCTTTGACACTTCCCTGAGAACCCTATCTCCAAGACTCAGAATCATTGCACTGTAAGCCTTCTCCAAGATATCCCTCTTCTCTTTTTCAGTCACACCAGTCGGCAACCTATCTTCTCCATTCAACGCATCTACTAACCCTTGATGAACTAACAGAACTCACATCTTGACACGCCATAACCCGAAATCGTTCTTCCCGTCAAATTTCTCCAATTCAAACTTGGTTGACAGCATGACTGAAATCAATTGATTCAATACACACCTATTGTAGGGATAATTGATGCCTTCTTGATCGAGCCGTAGCTCTGATACCAATTGTAGAAAGAATTAGCGAAAATCACTTTCTAATCCAAGAGGAAATCAATCAAACACAAATGCAATTAAGAGTCAAACACCAAACGATTTCAATCTCATTAAACTACCAAACGATTACAAATGAAAGAAGAAGAAATACAATTGAATCGCAAGAAGCCGTATAAACTGAATGATTACAATTAACTAACCATTAACCCCTTATACTCAATTAACAACCTAACTAATTCTCATAAGAGAATTAACACAATCAGTCCTCATGAACTAACTTCATACATTTCACCCCCTGGAGTTCAGTAACTTCCAGAACTAGTCACAAATAGCCCCTAAACTTTACTTAACCTAATGACTTAGCACTATACACTTAACAGTTATGGTTGGGAGAAAAGAGAGCAATGATGGCCGGTGATTTAGATGGGTGTCTAAGGATTTGTCCGTGAAACTATGAGGGGGAGAGGGTTTGGTTGGTATTTGTTTTTTAAATATTTTGTATTTTTGATATTTTGGGTAAAATACAGAATTAGTCCCTTAAATATCAACAATGTTAATAAGTTACATAATTAGTACATCATATGTGAAATCACTTAAATATCCTTCAACTACAAGGAAAATGTAACTTATGTTAGTGTTAATACCTAAACTCGTTACAAAATTGAAAGTTAATACCCAAATCTGTTATTTTAAACCCTTTAGTACTCAAACCCGTTACTTTCTACAAACCATAGGGACTATCTGTGTAATTAACTCTAAACCTTAATTTTTAATTATTTATTATTTCACCAATGGTTGATTACATCCAATATACAAATTTTCATAAAAACTGTTTGTTTACAACAAGTTGGATTAATTCAACCCATTTAATACATTGGTTTCTAACCTAGTTTTTATATAAATACATAAAATGTGAATATAAGTATATATTAATAAAAATTATTTAATCCAAGTGATTTAAATCTGTGATATTTTAAGTATATGGATTTATACTAATCTTACAATTAATCTATATTATCAATTTGTTGAAATTGTTTCATCATATTAAAAACTAGATTTGTTTTTGTTAATATATTTTAGTAGCCATTAATCTATACCTAATAAATAAGTAATTGCCCGTGTCATAATTCTATAAGCTCACAATTCTTTTTCCCCACTTTTTTATTCATTACTAACTATTTAATATTTTGTTACTAACTGTTTAATATTTTCTTTATTAATTCCTAAATCAGCAAATCTTCATTACTATTTATTTATTTTTTTTATAACGTATTAATCTTTATTAATAACTATTTAATATTTTTTATTTAATGTGTATTTAATATAAAAAAATTAATTATTTAAAAAGAAATCTCATAGTTATGATCTTCAAATTTCAAATGGGCTCCCGACCATCCCATCCATTAAGTTTCCATAGGGTCCCGACCATCCCATCCATCAAGTTTCCATAGGGTCCGGTCCCTCTTTGGACTTTAATGTCTTCATCTCACTGTCCTATAAAAATGACTGGTGTCAACCGTCAAGTGTCTAGGGCCATTTTACTCTTGGAATTGTAAAAAACAATTACCTCGTATTAAGGCCATTTTTTCGACTTAGGTCATCCGTATTGGTTTTACGTTCCCTTTTTTCATGTCCTATCACGTCACTGTCACTACAACACAGGGGTAATCACTGTTCAAAATCACTAAGATGTGTGGTGCTTTCACGCCCCACATTGTTGTGTGAATTTTTTTATTTTATTTTGTTAATTTTTATAAACAATTGATATTTATTTTTTAAAACAATTATTTATTAGTTGAAATGTTTATCCAAACACGTTAAAAAACCACTTATGCGATGAAAAACAGTTTTTCTTAAACAACTACGTTTTCGTTAAAATTTATATCTGGATGTTCAGAAAAATAAAATAAACGAACCCGTGTATTTTGTTTTTTTAAATAATTACCGAATATTAGTTATTTAAGAAAAACCAAATTAAATCATAAACTAAATATTAAATTAAAAGAAAAGAAAAAAAATAATAAGGTGTAAAGATTTGATCGGAAGAATTTTATGTGAGTTTTCATGGACGTGAATGGCCAGGTGGATCCCCCCCTTCCACCACACAATCTGGAAAGGATTCTTTCAGTTGATGGAAATAATTTTGGCTACTTAGGTTTTTGTTACTCCACATATTACATAGTAACACATCTATACTTTATAATCACTAGCTTAGCTTAGCTCAGTGGCAAAAATATATACCTAAGATTTTATTAAAATGGAGAGGTTTTGGGTTCAAATCCCACTTGTGATAAAAGAAAGGGGTCTAGGTTGAATCAGGTGGTTTTCTCACCTATATTGGGTTTCCTCCTGGAGGAGTGTATATGATCGGGTGGGTCAGTGGCCCGTCAGTGATCCAAATTGCCGTTAAAAAATACATATCTATATTATATAATAAATAAATGTTTTGATGGGACACTTGTTACTCTCCTATGCATTTTCATCATTTTTTCCCGCATCTGTCTCCTATTAATTATACAAAAAAAATTATTGTTTTTTATAATTTTTGGTTTCCCGTATCTTTCTCTTATTAAATAATAATGATTTTTATAATTCTTTTTATAAAACGTTTTTTATTTAAAAAAATAGGTTTGTTCATAAAACATTTTTAGAAATTGAATATTTCTTTCATTCTTTTTATAAAATATTTTTAAAAAATAACTATATAACGTTTCTAAAATTTGTATTAAAAACTATGTAATGTGTCATAAATATGTGATATGTAAATCTTTATTACTAAGTATATAATATTGTATTTACTCAAGCCGTGTAATATACGGGTTTCTAGCCTAGTAAACATATATATTAAAGTAGTAGTTTTGAAGAAGAGATCTTAAAATTACTACACTTAGATTGTGTGAGACTAACATTGGTTGAGCCATTTGTTGTTTTGTGTGCAAAATGATAGAGGGAAGTCGAGGTGCACAAAAAAACCGGTTTGAAAATCCAAACTGGTTCTGAACCGAAACCCGAACCGTCCTAGAACCGGTTTTTGGTGAACCGGTAGGAACCGCCAGTTTATAACCGGTTTAAGTATTTTGCACGACAAGCGGTTTATAACCGGTTTTTTGTGAACCGGTTTGACGAACCGGTTTGTTAAACCGGTTTAACGGTAATATTTCGAAACTAGCCGTTGGAAAACGGCTATATGGCCGTTAGAACCAATTTTTGACCGTTTTTTGACCCATTTTAACCCCCAAACACATTATAAATAGGTAGGGGGTGTTTTGGTTAAATCACACTTCTCAAACCCGCTCTCTACACTCTCGTTTGTAAAAAACGCTCGAAAACGCTCGAAAACGCTCAAAAAACGCTATGGCAGGTTCTTCAAGTTTTGGTGTTCCCTCTTCCGAAGTTAGCGTTATGAAAATCATACCAACAACGAGGAACCCCGCAATTTGGTCAAACTACGATCTAGGTGAGATGTCTAACGGGTTGGAACGTGCTCGTTGCAAAAATTGTGGTGGGTTTTTTAAAAAGGAATCAAACTCAACTCTAAAAACTCATATGAAAAATATTGCCCGAGTTTGAAGAAAATTCCGGGTGAGGGTCAAGCATATATGACAAGCGAGGGTGGAATTTGGAACTTCGATCCAAATATTGTTCGAGATAGAATGGCGAAATTAGTTATTCAAAGAGGTTTGCCGTTCAACCACTTCGACAACCCGCTCACGACGAGGATGTTCAAGAAACCCTTCAACCACGTTATCATCAAGTAAGTCGTAGTACTCTTAGACGTGATTGTCTAAAAATGTGGAAAAAAGCAAAAAAAGAATTAATTTTAGGTTTTGAAAAATTGGAAACCGGTGTGAACTTAACCACCGACGTTTGGTCGGCTCCACATGGTATTCCCGACTCATATATTTGCGTTACCGCTCATTAGGTTGATCCCAATACGTGGCAAATGATGAAACGTACAATCGCGTTTGAGATGTTTGAATATCTGCACACGGGTCAAAATTTATTTCACATTTTAGATGGTGTGATAACCGATTTTAAATTATAAAATAAATTATTTTTAATATCTTTTGATAATGCCTCAAATAATACAAATGCGGTTCAAAAATTAATATTAAAATATAATCCGATTTGCAACGGCGCTTTTTTCCATAGTCGATGTATTGCACACATCATCAACTTAGCCGTACAAGATGGGCTTGCGGTTGAACCCGTTATTGAATTAAGTAATGCATTTCGAGTCATGCTTAAAGACGTTTTTAGTAGTAGTAAAAAAAGATACCATGAATATATTAGATTATGTAACGATACGGGTTTGATTTGCTTAGGTCTCAATTGGGACCTCCCAACAAGATGAAATTCAACTTATAAAATGTTTCATAGTGCTATACGTCAAAAAGATACTTTAAAATTTTTTCATGATATGCTTTCCTCAAAACCGCGTCGTAAAATTCAAAATTTTCCGTCTACGAGTTGGGACATTCTTGAAAATATAACCGAATTGCTCGAAGTTTTCAAAACCGCCACTACTTTTTTATCCGGGGTTTATTACCCTACAAGTCCCTTGGCTCTTAAACAAATATTTCTAATGTGTAACAAATTAGCCGAACTTGAAAATAAAAATACTCTTTTTACGAGAATGATAAAACCGATGAAAGAAAAATTTGTTAAATATTTTAAAGAAATGCCTCCGGTTATAACTTGTGCCGCCGCATTAAACCCTACAATTAATGTTTACGGTGTTGAAACCTTGATTGATAAAATAACTTACGATTTGGATTTGAATGATGAAGATATTCATTTTTCAACCGTAACAAAAACTTATTTTAACAAATGTTTGCAAGATTTGTTTGATATTTATTTACATAAATATGGTACAACACAAACCCCACATGATACGATGGGCGTTGGCGCATCAAGTAGTAGCTCGAGGGATGTGAACTTAATTTTGTATAACGAAATGAGAAATGAATTTACTAAACGGGCTAGAGGATCCACCCCGAATAACGAACTCGGAAGGTATACGGGAACAAACTTTTTATCATTTATGAGTCGGATGTTTTTGAGGACTTTGATATTTTGGCGTGGTGGAAAGGAAACGAATCTACTTTTTCGGTCCTTTCCGCCATGGCCCGTGATTTACTAACCGTCCAAGCTTCCACGGTAGCTTCGGAATCCGTTTTTTCTCTTAGTGACATGGTTTTATCTATTCGAAGAACTAGACTCACTCCCGCGGCAATGGAAATGTGCATTTGCTTGAAAGACCATTTAGATGTGGTAGATAGGAGACAAGATAGGAGTTCGCTTGAAGACAAAATTGAAGTTGAAGAATTCATACACGAATCTGAGGTCAACCAAGGATTGGCGAGCCCACTTACAAATGAAGAACTCGCCGAAGATGATAGACTACGAGGATCCACTAGTAACTCCGAGAATGACGGCGAAAATTAAACAAAAAAACTACAAAAAAAAATATTATTCTTTTTGTCGAATTGTAATGTTTAATTTTGTAATGTTTTGTGATTTCCGAACTCCTACAATATGAATAAACGTTGAACTTTATGTTTTTATTTGTTAAATATTTATTTTTAAATTTTTTTTATAATAAAACCGGTTTAAACCGGTTCACCAACCCGAACCGGTCCAGAACCGAACTGAACCGGTTCAACAGGTTCGAGATTTTATATATGATAAACCGGTTTAACCCGAACCGGTTTTAGTCAAAACCGGTTTAACAATTGCGTTGACCAAACCGGTTCGGTTCAAAAACCCGGTTTGTGCATCTCTAGAGGGAAGGACTCTGTTTCGTGTATGCATTTATCGTTTCAGTTGTCAATTATTTTTAAAGTCTGTACACAAATCTCAACATAGTTACTCATTGTTAGATATACAAGTTATGTAAGCTATTTGGTGTATTATAGTATTATGTATAGTATAAGGTTCATTGTGTAATTAGTTTATTTTATATCATGTATTGTACTTCTATATATAATTGTGCTTACTACAAATAACCCTCATTGAAAGATTTCTTAAACCCTAACATAGTATCAAACCATTAATTCTTTTGATCGGCCGTCATTTTTTTCCCGATCCTTCTCTTCTGTTGTTCGAGTCGTCCCACAGTGGTTCTGCTTGTTGCCTCACACAATTGTTATAATATTCAAGTTGAGTGGTGATTGTGCTCCGCCACCTATTTTCAATTATTGATTCAAGTGATTTCAAACAATTGTTATAATATTCAACTCAATTGAGTGATGATATCAATTGACAGTGAAATTAAATTAAGTGGATTTAACTTGATTTAATAAAGTTGTCGCCAACAGCCTAGGTCGACGACTTTCCTGTCCTTCGTCGCGTACACTGCTGGGCTCAAACTTGGATATCGGATTTCCACTGTCCTTTCCGTTGCTACTCATCTCTGCCGTCGTCTCTAGGGTTTCACCAGTCTCGGTTTTTGATAAAAACCATTTGCCCACAGTTAGCTCTCTGCTTGTTTTTGTGTTTTTAATATTTTGTTTTATTTTCTTTTACATTAAAATTATGTCTACCATCGGACCTCTCACCACCACAGTTTCCCCACCCCTTATCTCACTCGCTTATGGTATCACTAACGTCCATCAACAGTTTGGGTTTAAACTCAACCTTGATGGTACCCGCTACAAACTGTGGCGAACCATTTTTCAGTATCTCTGTATTGGTGCTAGGGTTCTCGACCACATTAATGGAACTAGTCTTCCAAAAGATGACAATGATGAAGACTGGTATTCACTAAATGCAAAAATTAAGAGTTGGTTTTACAATACGTGTGATCCTGATCTTTTGCAAAACATTACCACTGAAAAATGTACTTCTCACACCCTTTGGAACAACATCAATGAATTCTTTCTTAACAATAAAATGTCTCGTATGCTTCAACTTCAAGACACTTTTCATAACACTAAAAAGTTACAATGTCTATCACCTTATTTTGTCATCACTTAAAAAACCTAGGTGATAGCCTACTTGATGTTGACTCTCCTATTTTTGAAACTGAACTTGTAATGCAAATTCTCCGCCAACTTCCCTCTTCCTATGGTAGTGTAACACCAGGCCAATTCCAAGATCCTAATTTTCCAAAGATAAAACCCTATGGGTTGGATTTGCCAAGTCCCCAAAATTCAAGGGTTAAAAATTGAAAAATCTTGAAAATAGGTTGGTAGCGGACAGCTACCAGACCCTTAGTGGTCCGCTAAGGACTCCTGGGTATGGAGGTCCGCTAGCATAAGACCGCCAAGATTGAAAAGGTTGGGTGGCGGACCGCCACCATACGGGTAACGGTCCGCTAGCCGCATTTGCGTCGCGCTTTTTCTTGTTGCCACGTATGTGGTGACTCACCCAGAACATTTGACGTGTGTCATGGTGGCGGACCGCCACGCCCTCCGTAACTGTCCGCCAGCCGCAATCTGAGGAAGGGTCCAATCAGAAAATGACTCGTAGGGCTGACGCAAGCCCTGGGCGGTAGCAGACCGCTACCACCCAGGCTAATGGTCCGCTACGGGCTCAACTGAGCAACTATAAATAGCCCTCTCCGACTCTTCATTTTGAACATACAAACTCACTCAACATTTCCACACATCTTGGAGCAGACCATTCCTCAATTTGCGTGCCATCGTTTAGGTAAAATATCTGACTTTCGCTTATTTTTCGCGCTTTCATTTATTTCCGTACTCATGTGTTAAGATACTAACTTGACTTAGAACTTGCGTTAAGGTTTACATTAAGCTTACACGGACTACCCCTGAGATAAGATCAAGCTACATTTAAGGTGAATATGTTTATTTGTCTTTATCTTTAAAACTTTGAAAGTTTTACATTTACGAAATGGCAATACTTGTATTCAAAAGTTTGATGCATAAGGGCGTCTACGTAAAACATTCAGGCCATAAGTATACGTAAAACTTGATCAATGGATACACGCTTTTATGGGTGAAATTCCCATACTAGGGCTGGTAATTGTCTGTAACTAGATGTAAGACGGGGTCTAAGTTAAGGGACGTCGCAGTAAGTAAGTCTGGTAATGTCAGTAGTCCTTTTATGTAAATTATTGGTGTATACCGTGGTTGTACACTCAGATAAAATAGTTCTGTTGAATGGTAGATTGTACCCGCATTATGGTTAAATATTTTGATACTATATTTGCCAAACAAATTGAGTCCCGATGGACATATTCACCAGCGTTCGCGCTAAGTTTTATTTTCCAAAATGTTTTTCAGGTAATCAATGATTATCTGTAAGGGTAGTCCTATGTGATAGTCTTGGGGATAAATGTGTATATAAAGAATTTTGGCAGGGTTAGCATTGAGATAATTCTGCAAGCATAGAAATAAGAGGAGATGTTAGGATGACGATTTCCTAGACATGGATACTCCCTTGTTATACACAGGGTTAGGTGCTAGAAAATAAAACCCTTATATACCAATGTTCGTGTAGCTTGGTATTGGACTTGGTTAACTCCCCAGGCACAGGCCAACTACCTTGTGGCTCTAGTTTTATCCTGTTTACGCAGGTGACATGTAAATGGTCGTGAACCATGGTTTTTGTATACATAAGGGGTATTTAAATCCCCAGTGAAATGAAATAATATTTTATTTATCCCCGGATTTGAAAAATATTCACTATCAACCCTCGGGTTGAGAATTTAGACAAGTTCGATCAAAAAGTATTTCCACTGCTAAACTAACTCTAATTTTCATAATTAAAATAAGATTGGAGGTGCCAATCTTGTCACATGCCAGGGGTGTCCTGAAACCGTGGTGTGACAGGTTGGTATCAGAGCCCAAGGTTTTAGCGAACTAGATACTAGCCTTAGTATCTAAGCTTTAACCATAACTTAAGATATTATACCTCAAGATTTAGATAAGGATACTGGCTTTATTTTCTAAGTTTTGATCAACATGAGGACAAAATGCCTATTAAGATAGCTACTAATATTTAAGATTTTCAAGATGTCTGGAGAACATAGCCTTTCTTATTACGATCCTAGTCGTCCGATCAAGCAAGAAAGACCTGAGCATCCTTCTTACGGATCTCAGATGATGCCGATCACATTTCCTGATGATAATGATCCTTTCGTTATAAATCTAGATACTCCTACACCTGAATATCATCTGTAATCATACGAAGCTGAGAGTTCTTGGATTGACGCCGGTTCTGATTTTGGTAACTGGCAGTTTACTACCCCTCCACTAGTATAAAATCAGGTTCGGCCAAGTACGTCCCGAAAGCCTAGAATGAGAGTGGGAATACCCACTGAGAGATTTTCTATTCCATCTGCTGAAGCAGTAGAAGCGTATCATAACGCATCAGTGGAGGAAACATCCGAAGAAGAATCTCATCAGTATGCTCCTGTGTCCGAAAATCCTGAGGATTATCCCTTTTTATAATCATGAGTCCCTTGTTCTTTATGATCCATATGTTTTCCCTGAACCTATATATACTGATTATTTTCAAGCACCACCGGAATATCAAAACGCCTATAACGATATAATAGTTGTTCTTCGTGAACCTCCACCTAAGTATGAGTATGAACACAGCATGCCTTCATCTCCCATAGAATGTATGGATCGTTCGTTGCGTCAAACAGACGAAATAAACAGGGAAAGAATCATGAACAAGGCAAGGACGCAGTTTTATGGACAACAAGTGTATGATTATGGAGAAGAGCTGATGACTATTGGAAAAGAATTGATGAAAGATTAGAATTCTATGTTGTATTTTTTTGTTTCTCTGTAAATATATTTTAATAAAGAGTTAAATACGGTTTTAGTCCCTGTGGTTTGACAAAAATAACCATTTCAGTCAAAAAGTTTAAATTTGAATATTTTAGTCCAGTAGTTCCAATTTTGTAACAATTAAAGTCCAGTCCACTAACCCCGTTAATATTTTTCTGTTAAGTGTATATAAAAGGACTATAATACATTTGTTAAAAAAAATTATAAATTATTTTTAAAAACTCAACTTTAAAAACCCTAAAATCCCCTAAATCATCTTACCCCATTCCCCTAATTCAAGAAAACCACTGCCATCATCTACCTCCGTTCTCCTCCCTACTCGCTCCTAAATTTGCCTCCACCACCACCGCCAAATTTATCCTTCTTCCCCGACACATCTTCTCTGGCTTCCGTCTCCATTCATCTTCTTTGTTCTCCAGCTTTACTGGCGAGCTTTACTGGTTTCAAGGCAGCAGCGGTGGTGGTGGTTTCACGCAGCGGCGGCGGCGGTTGCAGGCAGCGGTGGCAGATCGAAGTTGTGGAGAGCAGATCGATGGAGATCATGGGCAGATTGAAAACCAAGGTAGCGGATCGGATCTGTAGGGAGCAGATCGGTGCGCAATCGAAACTGTGGGGAGCAGATCGGAGCTGTGGTGGCAATGGTGAAGCCAGAAAGCTGTATGTTTGCAGTTAAAGAAAGTGTCTCATTTCCCCTTCCACGGATATAAAGGGTTGAGGTTCCAACTAGTCAAATATATGATGAATAAAGTAGCTCAATATTCTTATTTGTTCCTTTTGGCACTCCATAACTGATTGTCCAACCTGACACTAGTTAATTAAGAAATCTAGATAAAATAATAAAATCTTAAATCTGTACATGTTTGTTGTGTTCTACAATTTGGAGTTGCTTGTTCCAGACCACTTCATGTTCTACAACTCTGAAATAAAAAATTTTGATGCCAAAACTCTTGTTTTTTTTTTGTTGCGGGAAAAGAGGAGGGTGGAGTAGATGGAGAGGGAGGATAACGTGGAGTAGAGAGAGAAAGAAATGGAGAGAGTACAGTGAAATTTAAGGGTATTTTTGTCGATTAAGAAAAGTTAATAGAAAAATACTAACAGTGTAGTGGACTTTAATTGTTATAAAATTAAAATTATTAGACTAAAAAGTTAAATTTAAACTTTTGGACTGAAATGGTTAATTTTGTCAAACCACAAGTACTAAAACCGTATTTAACTCTTTAATAAAATATCATTTTATTTTATTTTATTTTGTACAGATATGGTTGAAAAAGGTAAAGGTTCTAGTTTTCTCCGAAAGTTTGCTCCAACTAATTATTTTGAGTGTAAGACTAACGTGACAACTATAGAAGATACTGAAGAAACTGAAAGTTCAACTTTCAGAAGTCATGGAGAAATAGGGAACTCTAGTATTTCTTATAATCCTTCTATAAGTTTTAATTCTGTCCCTACTGCTGTAAGCTATAATATTACTCCCTTAGGGTCTGTTTGGTATGAAGTAATGGAATAGACGAGGGAATGGAATGGACAAGAGAATGAAATAGACCATTACCATTCCATTGTCTTGTTTGGTTAATCTATGAGAATGGAATGAATCATTACTTTATGTTGTTTTTTAGACATGAAAATACGAATGAATGTAATACAATTCATTAAAAATGACAAAATCCAAGAAAATACCCGGGTCATGGGTCGGGCATGAGTCGGGTCATGGTCGGGTCGTGTGTCGGGTCATGGGTCAAGGCATGGGTCGGTTCATGGTTCGAGTCATGTGACGGGTCATTGGTCAGTTTATGTGTTGGGTCATGGTTTGGTTCATGGTTCGGTCGGGTCATGGGTTAGGGCATGGGTCGGATCATGAGACGGGTCAAGGATCGGTCACGGGTTAGGGCATAGGACGGGCCATGTGTTGGGTTATGGGTCGGTTCATGTGTCGGGTCATGGGTCGGTTCATGTGTCGGGTAACGGGTCAGTTCATGTGTCGAGTTATGGTTCAGGTCATTGGTCGGGTCATGGGTCGGTTCATGGGAAGGGTCATGGGTCGGTTCATGTATCGGGTCATGGGTTCAAGCATGGGTCGGGTCATAGAACGGTTCATGGGTTGGTTCATGGGTCGGGTCATGATTCGGGTCATGATTCGGGTTACTGGTCGGGTCATGGGTCGAGTCATGTTTCGGGTCATGGGTCAGTTCATGGGTCGGACCATGGTTCGGGTCATGGGTCAGTTCATGGGTCGGACCATGGTTCGGGTCATCAATTAAACAAAATCATTCCATTCATTGAATGAATGAAAAAAATACCCATACGCCAAAGAATGAAAATTATTAAAAGTGAAGGAATCACATTCCTTATGTAATGGTTCATTCCATTCCTATGTGACTACCAAACATGTTTTTTTTCATTCCATCTCAATGACTCATTCCATTCCACCAGTCATTCATGCATCCCAAACACTACCTTATACTTGTATAATTCTCATGAAAAATTCACCGAAATGCCTTATGAAAATAAATATATTATTGAAGACGAAGAACGAGCTGATTCTAATAAATTCTATGTTCCTTACTATGAGAATGTTCCTCTCCCTGCTACTCATACAAATGAGAATACATCGGGAAATTAAAGGGAACAAATGTTATTAAATCGAATAGCTGAGCTGGAACGAGAAAAAGCTGAAATCGAAGCTCGAAATGTTTTGCTAGTCCAAGATAGAATTTTAGAAATTATTATGAACAATGATTTCTATATATTTAATTTTAGTATATATATATAAATTCTGTTTTTAATTCCAATCTTCTGTATTCATAAAATGTCGAAAAGTGGACCATCCAACAACACTAGTTAATTAAGAAATCTAGATAAAATAATAAAATCTTAAATCTGTACATGTTTGTTGTGTTCTACAATTTGGAGTTGCTTGTTCCAGACCACTTCATGTTCTACAGCTCTGAAATAAAAAATTTTGATGCCAAAACTCTTGTTTTTTTTTGTTGCGGGAAAAGAGGAGGGTGGAGTAGATGGAGAGGGAGGATAACGTGGAGTAGAGAGAGAGAAAGAAATGGAGAGAGTACAGTGAAATTTAAGGGTATATTTGTCGATTAAGAAAAGTTAATAGAAAAATACTAACAGTGTAGTGGACTTTAATTGTTATAAAATTAAAACTATTAGACTAAAAAGTTAAATTTAAACTTTTGGACTGAAATGGTTATTTTTGTCAAACCACAAGGACTAAAACCGTATTTAACTCTTTAATAAAATATCATTTTATTTTATTTTATTTTGTACAGATATGGTTGAAAAAGGTAAAGGTCCTAGTTTCCTCCGAAAGTTTGCTCCAGCTAATTATTTTGAGTGTAAGACTAACGTGACAACTATAGAAGATAATGAAGAAACTGAAAGTTCAACTTTCAGAAGTCTTGGAGAAATAGGGAACCCTAGTATTTCTTATAATCCTTCTATAAGTTTTTATCCTGCCCCTACTGCTGGAAGCTATAACATTACTGTATGTTTGGTATGGAGTAATGAAATGGACGAGGGAATGGAATGGACAAGGGAATGAAATAGACCATTACCATTCCATTGTCTTGTTTGGTTAATCTATGAGAATGGAATGAATCATTACTTCATGTTGTTTTTTAGACATGAAAATACGAATGAATGTAATACAATTCATTAAAAATGACAAAAATACTCCAAGAAATTACCCGGGTCATGGGTCGGGGCATGAGTCGGGTCATGGTCGGGTCGTGTGTCGGGTCATGGGTCAGGGCATGGGTCGGTTCATGGTTCGGGTCATGTGACGGGTCATTGGTCAGTTCATGTGTTGGGTCATGGTTTGGTTCATGGTTCGGTCGGGTCATGGGTTAAGGCATGGGTCGGATTATGAAACTGGTCAAGGATCGGTCACGGGTTAGGGCATAGGTCGGGTCATGTGTTGGGTCATCGGTCGGTTCATGTGTCGGGTCATGGGTCGGTTCATGTGTCGGGTCATGGGTCGGTTCATGTGTCGGGTCATAGGTCGGTTCATGTGTCGAGTCATTGTTCAGGTCATTGGTCGGGTCATGGGAAGGGTCATGGGAAGGGTCATGGGAAGGGTCATGGGTAGGGCATGTGTCGGGTCATGGGTCGGTTCATGTGTCGGGTCATGGGTTGGTTCGTGTGTCGGTTCATGGTTCGGGTCATGGGTTCGAGCATGGGTTGGTTCATGGGTCGGGTCATGATTCGGGTTACTGGTCGGGTCATGGGTCAGTTCATGGGTCGGGTCATGATTCGGGTTACTGGTTGGGTCATGGGTCAAGTCATGTGTCGGGTCATGGGTCAGTTCATGGGTCGGACCATGGTTCGGGTCATCAATTAAACAAAATCATTTCATTCCTTGAAAGAATGAAAAAAAACACCCATACCCCAAAGAATGAAAATTATTAAAAGTGAAGGAATCACATTCCTTATGTAATGGTTCATTCCATTCCTATGTGATTACCAAACATGTTTTTTTTTATTCCATCTCAATGACCCATTCCATTCCACCAGCCATTTATACATACCAAACACTACCTTATACTCATATAATTCTCATGAAAAATTCACCGAAATGCCTTATGAAAATAAATATATTATTGAAGACGAAGAACGAGCTGATTCTAATAAATTCTATGTTCCTTACTATGAGAATGTTCCTCTCCCTGCTACTCATACAAATGAGAATACCTCGGGAAATAAAAGGGAACAAATGTTATTAAATCGAATAGTTGAGCTGGAACGAGAAAAAGTTGAAATCGAAGCTCGAAATGTTTTTCTATTCCAAACTCTTGAAGAAAATAATTTTATAAATTATTATGAACAATGATTTCTATATATGTAATTTTAGTATATATATAAAAATTCTGTTTTTAATTCCAATCTTTTGTATTCATAGAATGTCGAAAAGTGCACCATCCAACAACACTAGAGGTAAAAAGAAGTAATTGGCTGAAAACATTTCTATTGAGCCAGAGGCTCGAAAGGCAGAAATGACTAAAATGATCGATGTTGGAATCGAGAAAGCAATCCCAAAAATAGTAGTAGCTATAGAGGAAAGAAAATCTACTAAAAAACGAGAATCCTTATTACAAAAATCTAAAATAAAAGAAACTGAGAATGGAGTTTCTACCCCTTAATTTTCAAAACATATAGAGGGTAGACATTCAATTCACCCTTCAAGATATATGGAAGGATGTCATTTAAACTTCCACAGTAAATCTACCAAAAGAAATACCGGGAAAGTCACGATTTGTCACACACTGAAATTCCACACCGGGTTACCCGCAGGTTGTGACTGTCAAGGATCATCAGTCCCGGTCATTTCGAACGACCTCTGAATGGTTTTCGAAAAGACTTTCCGTTTAAACATCATACAAAAATGAATAAGTAATACAGAGTTTGAAAATGCGAAAAGTAAAGTGCAGAAGCAAAAGTATAGTAGCAAAATACAGAAGCATAACAAATTAGGTTCCCATAAGCCTAACTTCTAAATGAAAACAAGAAATGTGACTCCATATATGCAATCCTAGTCCATGCGTGAATGCTTAGCAACCTGAGATAAACATGTTTAAAAGTGTCAACACGGGGTTGGTGAGTTCATAGGTTTAAGTAACAGAAACAGAATGAAAACAGTGTAATAGTACGTATGTATACTAGTGATTCGATTGTTGATCAGACAATAAACATTAACTATATAAGCAACACCGAAACCGAAGCTCAACGAAGGAAAGCAGAAACTAGCATTTTGCCTCTTACGTGCCAAGCACGCAATGGATTAGGTCAATTATGCACCCGTTTGACTCCCAGTCAAAGTTAGCGCGACTAACCCGGGTGGGGGTTGTTAAACCCAATAGTACTATTCATGAATCACCTCGATTTGTGTAATAATTAACGGTTCGAATATGAGAGGACTTTATGTGCGGGAAATGCACCCACTTATATATGTTAAAGCGAAATCAAAGTAATCAGCATACGACTAAGTAAGAAAATGGTTTAGCATGTATCTCCCCCAAATGGAAAAGTAAGTAAAATAGGGTCGTGAAAACTCACCTGGTAATGCGGTGAATGAAGAATGAAAGCAACAAGAGAAATCTAGCAACTCTGGATAACCGACCTAACCGATCCCTAGGAATAGTAAGGCTATAAGGTCTATGAAAGTAAGCATGGTTTATGTAACCGCATTCATCCAAACACTCAACGTTGAAAGGTTACATTGGCGTTTTGAAAAGGTTTGACCAAAGTTAACCGAGGTTTTACCAAGGTTTGACCAACTTTTACCAATGTTTGACCAACTTTGACTAATGTTGACTAATGTTGACCAATGTTGACTAATGTTGACTAATGTTGACCAATGTTGACCAATGTTGACAAATGTTGACTAATGTTGAAGTCATGTACAAATAGCAAATAAGTAACATATAAGTAGTACATATGTAACACATATGTAACATACAAGTAATACTTAAATAACATCTAAGTACTACTTAAGTAACATATGAGTCATACTTTGTGACATAACATACATGTTTCAATTAGTTGCATAGGTAATTAACATGTGACAAGTAACATCGCACTTGTACATATTCATGGTATATTTCATACATGTTAACCATTCATACACACAAGTTATGTCATCGCATTAATAACCTATTAACGTTATTTCCACTTATTTGAACAAGTAACATAACATGTCATTCCTATATTATGGTCATTAACATGGAAAAGTTTCTGTCACACCCCAACCGACGGCGGATTATACGTCGGGGCGGACGCGGTTGTTCAATAGCACAAGGTTGACTATTAAAGTTTCAATATTTCATTAATAATAGATTCAAAGGTTCAATACAAAGGAAATAACAAGTATACAACATTTATTTAATAAGTAGTCTAGGTCCAAAGCGTCCTATGTGATCACAAATAAGTCTCACGATGTAGAACCTGAAACATGTGAAGGAATCTGTCAACTACAAAATAGTTGGTGAGATACAAAGGTTTTGACACAGTTTAACAAGTATTTGAAAAGAGTTACAATTCACTATGATTTATGCATTCTATAATGTAAGTATGAGAAACAAGTATCTTAAACATTGTGCATATCAACCCTCCAACCAAGTTTAGACATAACCCGCAGGTTACCTTTATAAGTCTCAAGTTTAAAAGTTTAATTCAGTAACAATCACCAAGGGCTCCCCCTGAAGGGTCAATCAATCAAGGTGGATTGGTCAAATGCAATAAATCTATCATTGTTACCATAGGCTTGATCAAAGTTAATGAATATGCTAGTTTTTAAGTTTAATCTAAGCGTACAAGTCTCAAGTTTAACATAAGAATAAGCATCTAGTCATAGTTGTACAAGAATTGTATAAGTTTAATGTTTTTGAACATGTTTCACCCCAAAATTATAGAAAGGAAAAGAGACTAAATATACTCACTTGGATGATGACGAGTACCCGACAAGATTAAGTGTTCGCAAGACTTGAAGAGGGAGGATATCCTCTCAATAAACCTAAGAATATAAGTCTAAAGATTTAAGTTTTCCTTCTACAAGTTTAAGGCAAAAGATCTAGGATTTCGGGATTTGACTAGGGTTCCAAGTGGGAGATGGGTTTGATCGTGTTTATGAAGTTTAAATCAAGTTTATAATAAAGACTTTGAATGTCAAAGTTTATTAGGTTTATAGTTTAGAATAATTATTAATTTAAAATAATTATCTAAAAGTTTTAAAATTATTAATCACACAAATTAGGTAATAATAATGAAAATAGTTTTCTAAGTATTTAGAAGTAAATAGTTTACGTATCGTTTAAAGAGTAAATAGTTATTAATGATTTATTCAAGGAATAACAAGGATTAATAATAAAAGAATAATTATTAAGGATAAATAATTATTTAAAGAGTAAATAATGGTTAATGTTTAATAATAATCATTTAAAGTATACATAATTATTAAGGATAAATAATTATCTATTAAAATATTTAGATTTTTAGTATTTATTTCACATTTTAACTTGGAAATAAATAACGTTTAAAAGTAGTGAAAGTTTAAATAAGTGATATGTAATTTGTAAGTTTATAAAAGTATTTCTTTTACTTTCCTGTTTTTATAAAACAAGCCTTAAATAGACATAACTTTTATAAAATGCACAAGTTTATAAGTTTTCTAGTTAGCATTTGAGTTCCATAACTTTCCTGAGTTTATATGACTTGCATAAGTTTCTTGTTTTATTAAAGTATTTATTTATTTAAAGTTTTTAAAACAGAAAGAATGTAGAAAAATAATAACAAAGTAAGGTTCTAAATTCTATAAAGTATTTCCTATTAAGAATATAAGTTTTATAGAGTTTAAAGGTGTTTTTTTATAGTTTTTAAGTATTTTAAATCAATTTTTAAAGATTTAATTAATATACGTTTGAGTTAAGTTTAATTAGATAAAAAGATCCCGGAAATAAAAGTATAAATAAAAATCATTTTTAAGTTCATAAAGATTTAATAGAATTTATAAAAATGATTTGGGGTTTAAAACTGCTTAAAAAGGGCAAGAAATAATTAAAATGGGCAAAACCGGTTCCCCTGGATTCGAAGTCGGGTCTGGGACCGGGTCAAGCATACACACACACTCCATTAACCATCCCGACTACGGGTTCGTTAATGTTTTATACGAAAAATTAAATAGATAAGTATATTCTCAAATCGACCCAGATTGTCTTATGAACCCTAAAATCGAAACCTCCAAAATACGGATCGAATCACCCTCTGTTTATGAAATTAAACAGAGGGCTTTTGATCCTCTCTTAAAATCGATCGAGAAGGAACCAAGTATTACCTGTTTTGGTGCCGAATCGAGGGAGAACGAGTCCGATTTTGGGCCGACTGTTACGGGAGCAAAATCGCGGAATGTGGTTGATGAGCGTCCGAATTGAGAGTTTGAGTGGTTCTGGTGTGGTTTCGCTGATGTTCCCGTACGTGTATTTATAATCGAGTTGGTGATTAAATGCCGAATTAGGTGGGGAGTTCACGGTTAGGTTCGAACGGATTGAATGCAACTCACGCGGTTGATAGACTCGAAATTTGGCATTGATTAATGTTGGTTTCGGTCGCATGCGGGAGGCGAACCCGAGGTTCAACGAATCCGGACGGAAAACGTGATTTCGCGAAAATAGGGGAGGAAACGGGGCTGTGTAGGACTCGAACCCATGGCTGTTTCTGGGTTTTGGGACTTTGGTTGAATTACACAACCGGTCCTTAAAGTCTCGATGTTTTAGCATTCTCTGTTTGAAAGTTAAGTTTTTGTTTAAAACAGTTTTAGCATTTGGCAGTATTGGTCCCCGAAGTTTTAATAAGTTATTTGTGTTAGAAGTTTAAGTAAATAAAAAAAATGAGTTTATTTTTCTTACAAATTTATAAAGTTTTAAGAGTCTATATATATATATATATGTATTTATACATATATATTTTCTTAATTTATATTATTTATCAATTTACAAGGTTTTAAGGAATCTATCGATATATATATATATATATATATATATATATATATATATATATATATATATGTATATTCATTTTATATTTGACGTTTTAAAGAAATAGTTTTTAACACGAAATCGACTTTTTAAATTTAGTAACACGTGTAAAAAGGTAGGTCGGAAAATCTCGGATATTACAGTCTCCCCTACTTTAGGAAATTTCGTCCCGAAATTAAAGTAGAAAGTTTATGTTTTTCCAAGATTTAAGTTCGTGATACGCACAGGGATAATAAGAAAGATACTTTACGTCCCTTGGTAAACTACGGGTTACGTTTAGAATCCTAACTGGAATGATAGGAATAAGATTACGCTCAAGTTTCTAAGTTTTCAAAGCCTGGGGTTGCCAACAGTTTCTCTATGAAACATATAGTTTCATTGAAATATAGGAAGATTCGATTTCATAAATGCATTCGAGAGAATATCTGCTGAATTTCCGTTCAAGATTTCAAGTGAGATGCATCACTTAGGATGGATTCGATGATAGTTTAATGATTTGAGTTTGTAGACTATTACGTCTAAGGATTGCTACGGTACTTAAGTTTCGTAGCTACCTTTTACGATAGGTCTTAGATTATAGCACACGACAGGGTTTACTATGTCTTCTCATACGCTGATTTTCATACTTACGTGTGCACCCGCAAGCATTTAAATTGTCGCATAGTCCGCATAGGTCCTTCTGTTTGTGTGTGGATCAAGAAAGAGTACAAGAATTTGTTTAACTCATGACTATTGTTTCCACGTAAGAGTGTTCATTGATTAACGAGTCATTTTTAGAAAGAATCGTCATTCAATTATTAAAGGGAAAAGAATGTGACAAGAATTAGAGTTTCAAAGTTTCCTCATGTTTGAATAAGAATACATCAAACATTGAGTAGTTTAAAGTCTTTACACTTTCCTCGTGTTTGATCAAGAATACGTCAAACCTTGAGTAGTTTAAAAGTCTTATACGTTCGTCATGTTTGAACAAGAATACATCAAACATGGAGTAGTTTAAAGTCTTTACACGTTCATAGTGTTTGAACAAGAATACGTCAAACATAGAATAGTTTATATTGTGTTTGAACAAGAATACGTCAAACATAGAATTGTGTTTGAACAAGAATATGTCAAACATAGAATAGTTTAAATTGTGTTTGAACAAGAATACGTCAAACATAGAATAGTGTTTGAACAAGAATACGTCAAACATAGAATAGTTTAAATTGTGTTTGAACAAGAATACGTCAAACATAGAATAGTGTTTGAACAAGAATACGTCAAACATAGAATAGTTTAAATTGTGTTTGAACAAGAATACGTCAAACATAAAATTGTGTTTGAACAAGAATACGTCAAACATAGAATTGTGTTTGAACAAGAATACGTCAAACATAGAAATAGTTTAAATTGTGTTTGAACAAGAATACGTCAAACATAGAATTGTGTTTGAACAAGAATACGTCAAACATAGAATTGTGTTTGAACAAGAATACGTCAAACATAGAAATAGTTTAAATTGTGTTTGAACAAGAATACGTCAAACATAGAATTGTGTTTGAACAAGAATACGTCAAACATAGAATATTTTAAATTGTGTTTGAACAAGAATACGTCAAACATAGAATTGTGTTTGAACAAGAATACGTCAAACATAGAAATAGTTTAAATTGTGTTTGAACAAGAATACGTCAAACATAGGATAGTTTAAATTGTGTTTGAACAAGAATACGTCAAACATATAATAGTTTAAAGTCTTTTAGTTTAGCTTCAGTGTATAGAAGTATATGATTACGTTTTGAGTATAAAGTGGTTATCTAAATACTCTAGTATTTAAGAGGGGTGTGGGACAGCGTTTGGAACAGGATTAACCGTTTTACGCTCTTTCCCAAAAGATTCGACTTGTCCGGAAGGTTAGGTGGATCTCGATGTTTGGGTTTGAAGAGAAAACTAGGGAGGTGCTCTGCAAAAGGGAGCAATGTCCCCCTTCACATTAGTTTCTCGTATAAAGAATGAAGTTTGCTCGTGTATTTGGAATGGATGTTTATCACGTCTTATAAGGTTTAGTTAAGACGAACACGATAAGTTTTCAAGACTAAGAATCCAAGTATGAGTTTGAAAATAGGATAAGTCGGTTGATTTCAAGTTTCAATGTTAAGCTTTACATGATCCTTTGTTGTACATGCTCCCTTTGGTGGTTTAGAAGGTGTTTAGTTTCAGGAATACGGATTTTGAATATTTGTATAAGTTTTTACATGACTCAAAAGTCTCTGACCTTGTGTATACGAAGTTTAATGCTTTAGTAACGTGTTTTTAAGTCTTTAATTCCCGTTGTGATTTATGGCGAATCTTTTGCGTGACAGGAGTTTGATGAGGAAAGTCTCCTAGCATAGGGTAACGAGAAAAGTTTTGGAAATGATAGTATGTTTACAAATGATTTGTCTTGTTTCATAAAAGAATACGTAGTTTTCTTTGTGAAATTAGTATGTTCAAGGATGACGAGCTAGAAAACAATGAGTAGCATACGTAGGACTCATAAAAAAAAGGTATGTATGATTGTCAAACGAAGAGTTGGTCAAGTTTAGAAGTGTTAAGTCTATATAAAGGGTAAGGATCATAGTTGATTACGGCGGTGGTTCGTAAGTTGTGTTGTTTTAAAAGGGTGCTTACGAATTTAGAAGGTTTGTTCAAGGTTTATTCTTCAAGTTTACGTGTCACTTAGGATTTTTTTTTATAGCTTAATGCCACGTTGCTAATTATCTCAGATACTAACGCGAGCTGCCTTTGACGAAAGTGTTTGGGTAGAAGTGTTAAGTTTGTAGTACTAGAAGGAAAGTCAACTAGTAAGTGATAACAAGATAAATTTCAAAATAACTTTCGTTAAATGTTTCAAAATTGGGACTTCTAGCCCTTACATAATACAATTTAAACGAAAAAATTAAGGTGTGTAAGTAAGTTGATTTAATATGTTCAAAAAGGTTTTTATTCATAATACTGAGTCATCACAGTAATATATAAAAAAATGGCTTTTGGCTTGAAGTTGGTGGGCTAACGAAGAGAATTTCCGGAAGAAGGGGTGGGTCACAAGGACTCACTTATGTACCCTATTTCCCTAGCCAGAATTTCCTCATGAGTCTCCAATTTCTTAGTTATTGTTACCGATGTTTGGGTTTATAGTACTATGTCGAGGTTCATTAGAGTCTTAAACGTGGGATTTGTCTATTCCATAGCGGACTTCTCCTCTTACAAGGAAAACACTTATGTTACTAATTCCTTTGTTAATGTATTTTGGAAAAAGACGTAAAATTTTGTTTACAAGAGACGGTGATGCGTAAGTTTTAAAGATGTATGAAAGTTTTGAGATGTATAAAAGTGTAACAAAAGTTTGAGTTAGCTATCAAATGAAATTTGGTTAAGTGCTAAGGAGGTAAGGTAAAAATACAAGGGTTACCTCTTAGGTGTCATATTTATAAAATAATGAAGCTTTATAGAAGAATTTGTAGGGTAATACATAGTTTTAAGGGTTATATTACAACGATCACGAAGTTTATTGGGTAGTATCTATAAATATAAGTTTATGTATGTAGTTTTTAAGTATAATCTCGTAAGAATTTCTCCTTGAAGGTAACTCCTTCAGGTCGTGACGAGTAAGCATGCTGTCATGTGACCATTCTTGAAGAGACGAAACACAAGAATCATAGAGTAAAGGTTACAGAGGAAAGTTTTTGAATCATGAATTTATGAAGTGTATAGTATTTGAGATAGTACTCATTTAGTGCATATCACTAAGTAAGTACCTTGACATATCAAGAGAGATCTAAGCTCACTAATGTTTAGAGAAGTCATGCATTCCTATAAATGGATACTCATCCCAAGAATTCCCAGGAAAGCATACGGGTCCAACGGTTGATTTGGATTTGTACGAAATGCTTTCCTTGACAGAATTTCCCAGGATACAGGTATCCACCCTTCCGGTCCGCACAAGTTCTCATACATTGTTTAGAACTTAAATACTCTTGACGATAATTTATTGGGGGATTAGACTTAAAGCCTAAGAATGTATCCTCGACGTAGTAGACTCTTGTAGCACGTAAGTAAGTAGAAACGTAGAATCTCCAAGCATTCACGTATAAGATTTAAGAATAGAATGAGGAGAGAATTCCTAGTAAAGGACATGAGATAACTCATGTTTGGGTCTCCTAAGTTATAGTCTAGGTCATGTGTCTAATAACCTAATTCCCTATAACCAAGGCTCTGATACCAATCTGTCACACCCCAGCCGACGGCGGATTATACGTCGGGGCGGACGCGGTTGTTCAATAGCACAAGGTTGACTATTAAAGTTTCAATATTTCATTAATAATAGATTCAAAGGTTCAATACAAAGGAAATAACAAGTATACAACATTTATTTAATAAGTAGTCTAGGTCCAAAGCGTCCTATGTGATCACAAATAAGTCTCACGATGTAGAACCTGAAACATGTGAAAGAATCTGTCAACTACAAAATAGTTGGTGAGATACAAAGGTTTTGACACAGTTTAACAAGTATTTGAAAAGAGTTATAATTCAATATGATTTATGCATTCTATAATGTAAGTATGAGAAACAAGTATCTTAAACATTGTGCATATCAACCCTCCAACTAAGTTTAGGCATAACCCGCAGGTTACCCTTATAAGTCTCAAGTTTAAAAGTTTAATTCAGTAACAATCACCAAGGGCTCCCCCCGAAGGGTCAATCAATCAAGGTGGATTGGTCAAATGCAATAGATCTATCATTGTTACCATAGGCTTGATCAAAGTTAATGAATATGCTAGTTTTAAGTTTAATCTAAGCATACAAGTCTCAAGTTTAACATAAAGAATAAGCATCTAGTCATAGTTGTACAAAAATTGTATAAGTTTAATGCTTTTGAACATGTTTCACCCCAAAAGTATAGAAAGGAAAAGGGGCTAAGTATACTCACTTGGATGATGACGAGTACCCGACAAGTTTAAGTGTTCGCAAGACTTGGAGAGGGAGGATATCCTCTCAATAAGCCTAAGAATATAAGTCTAAAGATTTAAGTTTTGCTTCTACAAGTCTAAGGCAAAAGATCTAGGATTTCGGGATTTGACTAGGGTTCCAAGTGGGAGATGGGTTTGATCGTGTTTATGAAGTTTAAATCAAGTTTATAATAAAGACTTTGAATGTCAAAGTTTATTAGGTTTATAGTTTAGAATATTTATTAATTTAAAATAATTATCTAAAAGTTTTACAATTATTAATTACACAAGTTAGGTAATAATAATGAAAATAGTTTTCTAAGTATTTAGAAGTAAATAGTTTACGTGCAAGACTAAATAATTATTAAGGACCTATAATAATCGTTTAAAGAGTAAATAGTTATTAAGGATTTATTCAAGAAATAACAAGGATTAATAATAAAAGAACAAATATTAAGGATAAATAATTATTTAAAGAGTAAATAATGGTTAAGGTTTAATAATAATCATTTAAAGTATACATAATTATTAAGGATAAATAATTATCTATTAAAGTATTTAGATGTTTAGTATTTATTTCACATTTTAACTTGGAAATAAATAACGTTTAAAAACAGTGAAAGTTTAAATAAGTGATATGTAATTTGTAAGTTTATAAAAGTATTTCTTTTACTTTCCTGTTTTAATAAAACAATCCTTAAATAGACATAACTTTTATAAAATGCACAAGTTTATAAGTTTTCTAGTTGTCATTTGAGTTCCATAACTTTCCTGAGTTTATATGACTTGCATAAGTTTCTTATTTTATTAAAGTATTTATTTATTTAAAGTTTTTAAAACAGGAAGAATGTAGAAAAATAATAACAAAGTAAGGTTCTAAATTCTATAAAGTATTTCCTATTAAGAATATAAGTTTTATAGAGTTTAAAGGTGTTTTTTTTATAGTTTTTAAGTATTTTAAATCAATTTTTTAAAGATTTAATTAATATACGTTTGAGTTAAGTTTAATTAGACAAAAAGATTCCGGAAATAAAAGTATAAATAAAAATCATTTTTAAGTTCATAAAGATTTAACAGAATTTATAAAAATGATTTGGGGTTTAAAATAGCTTAAAAAGGGCAAGAAAGAATTAAAATGGGCAAAACCGGTTCCCCTGGATTCGAACTCGGGTCTGGGACCGGGTCAAGCATACACACACACACCATTAACCATCCCGACTACGGGTTCATTAATGTTTTATACGAAAAATTAAATAGATAAGTATATTCCCAAATCGGATTGTCTTATGAACCCTAAAATCGAAACCTCCAAAATACGGATCGAATCACCCTCTGTTTATGAAATTAAACAGAGGGATTTTGATCCTCTCTTAAAATTGATCGAGAAGGAACCAAGTATTACCTGTTTTGGTGCTGAATCGAGGGAGAACGAGTCCGATTTTGGGCCGACTGTTACGGGAGCAAAATCGCGGAATGTAGTTGATGAACGTCCGAATTGAGAGTTTGAGTGGTTCTGGTGTGGTTTCGCTGATGTTCCCATACGTGTATTTATAATCGAGTTGGTGATTAAATGCGGAATTAGGTGGGGAGTTCACGGTTAGGTTCGAACGGATTGAATGCGACTCACGCGGTTGATAGACTCGAAATTTGGCATTGATTAATGTTGGGTTTCGGTCGCATGCGGGAGGCGAACCCGAGGTTCAACGAATCCGGACGGAAAACATGATTTCGTGAAAATAGGGGAGGAAACGGGGCTGTGCGGGACTCGAACCCATGGCTGTTTCTAGGTTTTGGGACTTTGGTTTTATTACACAACCAGTCCCTGAAGTCTCGATTTTTAGCATTCTCTGTTTGAAAGTTAAGTTTTTGTTTAAAACAGTTTCAGCATATGGCAGTATTGGTCCCCAAAGTTTTAATAAGTTATTTGTTTTAGAAGTTTAAGTAAATAAAAAAAATGAGTTTATTTTTCTTACAAATTTATAAAGTTTTAAGAGTCTATATATATGTATTTATACATATATGTTTTCTTAATTTATATTATTTATCAATTTACAAGATTTTAAGTAATCTATATATATATATATATATATATATGTACCATATATATATGTATATTCATTTTATATTTGACGTTTTAAAGAAATAGTTTTTAACACGAAATCGACTTTTTAAATTTAGTAACACGTGTAAAAAGGTAGGTCGGAAAATCTCAGATATTACAGTTTCCCCTTTTAAGAAATTAGGGTTTTAATGTACTTTAAGTGTCATGGCTCAACTAAACAAGTAATACATGAATTTATACTAGTAACATACCATAAACATGATTCTACACATAAACTTTCTATTCTAAGCAAATGTGAAGTTCACAAAATAACAAAGTTTCTTTATTTAGCAATTTGCTCCAAAACATGTCATAATACCATTTCAAATTACATATTCTTGCATAAGCCATCTATTCATATAGTAATAAAACCATTTAACTCATTTTAAACATTTATAACCTACACATATAAAATATGAACAATTAAAGTTTCCTTTTTAGGAAAGTGGTCCAAACGACTCTTTTGCACATGTGTAACTTCAAATAACTCTTTCTACTACTTTAATATATGTTATAAAACTATATTATCAAGTTTTTATCCATAAGAACCTCATAACACAAAATATGCAAAATTAAAGTTTTCTTATATAGTAAGTCGACCATAACATAGAGTAAAACAACATTTCAACCAAAAAAATTATATTTCCTACTTATTTTACTATTATGAGCATCATTTAAACTATCAAACATATCATACATTCATTTATGCAAAATCTCATCCAACAAATTTTCTATAAATAGAAACGAGCAAATAACAACCTAAATGAACATTTCAAATAATAAAAATTGTAAATATGTGTCAACAACTTCATTTTATGAAAACTCTTGGTTAAAAACAAGTATTATAACACTTTTAACATTGAAAATTGTTTGGATAGATGGGTACCACCATAGGGCCAAAAATAATGAATAAAAATGGAAAGGGATGCTTACAAAACCGAGATATGACGTTAGTATAGTCTTGTAATAGCTCGAATCACCACAATACCACTTGAAAGTTGGAATAACTTGGATTGCTTGAACAAAGTTTGAAGATGGTGGTGGCTAGAGAGGGGGTGGCGGCCGAAAGAATGAGAGAGGGGAGAGGGTTTGGGTAATTAGGTTTAGGGTAAATGAGGATTAATGGGGTTTAAGGGTGTTTTATTTAAATGGGTTATGGGCTTTCTTGCATTTTTAGGCTTTTAAATAAGGGAAATGGGCTCTAATGGACTAATATAGTTCAAAAGCTGAATTCTTTAAGCCCAAGTGACAAAACCATTATTTTTATAAAATCAAATTTAGTGTTGTTAACACATATCGCGTATCCTCTTAAAAAGCATTAATTTAAAAGTTGCTCTAAAAATTCTGGAAAAATTCATATAAGCATGAAATATTAAATCACAGTATTACATATAATTTTTGCACACCAATTATATGTCTAAGTATTATTTCTAAAATTCACTAACGTTCGTGTGAAAGGACGCGTGTGTGACCCGGTAATCCGTCCGATTACCTATGCATGTAATGAAATGAAACGAATGGACTTGCTATACGAAATATGTACTTAATTACTCTATAATTAAGTGTGATGCAAGTGAAATCCTGTGAATTCAAGTAATAGTCGGGTATAGATATTAATCTGAATTTGCCGGGTATCACATACTCCCCCTGTTAAAAGGAATTTCGCCCCGAAATTCAGTTCGTGTCACTGGTAGACGGTGTAGTTTTGAACAAGTGAGGGTATTTACGCTTGAATTAATCCTCGCACTCCCAAGTGAACTCGGGTCCGCGCCTAGAATTCTAACGAACCTTAACTATAGGAATGTGGCTTTGTTTTAGCTGTTTGACCTCACGGTCCATGATCTCGACTGGTTCCTCGAAGAAGTGAAGCTGATCGTCTATTTGAATCTCCTCCAATGGTATGACCAGTGTCTCGTCTGATAAGCATTTCTTCAGATTTGACACGTGAAACACGTCATGAACGCCATTGAGGGTTTCTGGTAGGTTGAGTTTATAAGCAACGGGACCAATCCTTTTCAGGATCTCAAATGGTCCAATGTAATGAGGGTTCAGTTTCCCACGCTTGTCGAAACGTATCACTCCTTTCCATGGCGAGACTTTTAGTAGCACTTTGTCTCCCACTTGAATTTCTAATGGTTTGTGTCTCACGTCAGCGTAACCCTTTTGACGATCACGCGCGGCTTTGATACGTTCGCGTATCTGTTCAATCTTTTTTGTAGTCTCATGAATAATTTCTCGACCTGTGAGTTGGCTATCCCCCACTTCTGTCCAGCAAATTGGCGATCTACACTTTCGTCCATAAAGTGCTTCGAATGGTGCGAATTTGATGATAGTGTGGTAGTTGTTGTATGAAAATTCGACCAATGGTAGGTGGGCATCCCAACTGTTTCCAAAGTCAACCACACAAGCTCTAAGCATGTCCTCCAAAGTCTGGATGGTCCTTTCACTCTGACCGTCCGTTTGAGGATGGTATACAATACTCATATCCAACCGAGTACCCAAGGCTTTCTGTAAGGATTGCCAGAATCGGGATGTAAATCGACTATCCCTATCTGAAATGATGGAGATTGGCACTCCATGTCTCGCGACTACTTCCTTTAAGTAAATCCTGGTTAGTTTCTCCATCTTGTCCATTTCTTTAATGGGAAGGAAGTGTGCAGATTTTGTTAGCCTGTCGACAATTACCCAGATTGTGTCGCAACCGTTAGAGGCCCTAGGCAATTTCATGATGAAGTCCATTGAAATTTGTTCCCACTTCCACTGTGGGATCTCTGGTTGTTGGAGTAACCCTGATGGTTTCTGATACTCCACTTTGACCTTAGCACAAGTCAAGCATTTACTGACGTACGTAGCAATTTCGACTTTCATGTTAGGCCACCAATAGTGTTCCTTAAGGTCATGGTACATTTTTTCAGCACCGGGTTGAATCGAGTACCTGGACTTGTGTGCCTCGTCCATCACTAGATCCCTTAGATTCCCACAGTTCGGTACCCAAATCCGATCCATGAAGTAACGAATGTCATCGTATTTGACCTCAAATTGCTTGTCCATACCACGTAAGCACTCATGGCATAGTTCACCTCCTTGATTGCTTCGAGTTGGGCGTCACAGATTTGTATGGGTAAATTCGTGTGGATGGTCAACTGTAACGCCCGTACTCGTCGCGACTTGGGTTGATCTTTCCTGCTCAAGGCATCAGCAATGACGTTTTCCTTTCCGGGATGGTAACGAATGGCGCAGTCATAGTCGTTTAGCAATTCGACCCATCGACGTTGCCTCATGTTAAGTTCCTTCTGGTAGAAGATGTGTTGAAGGCTTTTGTGATCGGTGAAAATCGTACATTTTGTGCCATACAGGTAGTGTCTCCAGATCTTGAGCGCAAGTACTACCGCTCCCAACTCCAAGTCATGAGTAGTGTAGTTTTTCTCGTGCATTTTCAGTTGTCGAGAAGCAAAAGCAATGACCTTCTCCCTTTGCATTAACACGCACCCGAGTCCTTGGTGTGACGCATCGCAGTACACCACGAAATCGTCTGTACCTTCTGGTAACGATAGGATCGGCGCGCTGCAAAGTTTATGTTTGAGTAATTGAAAAGCGATTTCTGCCTTGTCGTTCCATTCGTATTTCTTATCCTTGTGCGTCAGTGTAGTGAGGGGTTGGGCTATCTTAGAGAAATTTTCGATGAATCGTCGATAATAGCCTGCAAGACCTAAGAACTGTCGCACCTCGGTCGGAGTCGTAGGTGCCTCCCAATTCTTAATCGCCTCGATTTTGGATGGGTCAACATGTTTGCCTTTCTCGTTGACCATGTGTCCAAGGAATTGCACTTCTCGAATCCAGAAGTCGCACTTCGAGAACTTGGCGTACAATTCCTCCTCTTTCAGTAATTCCATGATTAACTTCAGATGCTTGGCATGCTCCTCCTTACTCCGCGAGTATATCAAGATATCGTCTATGAATACAATCATGAATTTTTCCAAATAGGGTTTGTACACTCGGTTCACGAGGTCCATGAATACCGCTGGTGCATTGGTTAACCGAAATGGCATGACTATGAACTCGTAGTGACCATAACGAGTTCGGAAAGCGGTTTTTGGAATGTCATCTTCCTGAATCCTTAGCTGATGGTATCCCGATCACAGATCGATCTTCGAGTAATAGCTCGACCCTTGTAATTGGTCGAATAGGTCGTCGATCCTTGGTAGTGGATATCGGTTCTTGATCGTCACTTTGTTCAGTTCTCGGTAGTCGATGCACATACGGAACGATCCGTCTTTCTTCTTAACAAACAAGATTGGTGCTCCCCAAGGGGAGAAGCTTGGTCTGATGAAACCTTTGTCTAACAGTTCCTGTAATTGGTTAGACAATTCCTGCATTTCTGATGGCGCCAGTCGGTAAGGTGACCTTGCTATCGGAGCAGCTCCTGGTGTGAGGTCAATCCGGAACTCGACTTGACGTTGCGGTGGAAGTCCGGAAAATCGTCGAGAAATACTTCCGGATAGTCTCGGACGATCAGTATGTCTTTAATATTCCTCTCTTATGCTTTCTTTTCCATCACGTGCGCTAGGATCGCGTGGTAACCCTTTCGTAAGTACTTTCAGGCTTTCATGCAGGTAATGATCCTCAGTGTGGTACCACTCCGTTCTCTTTGAATCACTAGTGTTTCCTCGTTCGGCAGTGGAATGCGAACGATCTTCTCGTGACATACAATCTTGGCTCGAGCCTTGGGCAAACAGTCCATACTGATGACTATATCGAAACTCCCAAGAGTTACTGTTAATAGATCTACAGTGAATGGGTGGTTAGCTAGCGTCAAGACACACCCTGGGATTATCCGTTCTGCCTCAATCAACTTACCATCAGCTAGTTATACCGCGTATAGGTAATCTAGTGGAATTGGTGTAATTCCATGTAGTGAGTTAAACTCAGTTAACACAAAGCTTTTATCGGCACTTGTATCAAATAGAGTGGAGACTTAACAGTTGTTCACAAGAACATGGGGGTGACAAAGCTTGGATCCTTCAATGAACGATATGCCCCGTGCATCATTAGCACCGTGTTTTCTAAACTTTAGGCAATCTTTGTGGATAGGTCTGAGTTTACCATACTCGAAGCATCCATGGTTTTCTCCTGTGTTCGTGGTTTGATCAACAGTTTTGCAATTGTGGGTGGCATGGCCGAAACGCTTGTATTTCTGGCACTTGAAGTCTTCACATGAACTCATGTGGCTAAAACCTTTCTTGTTACATGTCGATAGTTCTTAGTGTACCCACCTCTGGTTTCCTTATCTGGTTGGCATGTGGCAAAGGCCTTAACTGTTTTCTATCTCCTCGGGGCTGGTGGTGTAAGGGTTTTATCGGGAGCATCATCTCATCTCCTTTTGTTTTTTTAAATGACTTCACAAGAGATCCATCTCTGAATAGTACACCTTGACGAACTGCTTGGCCTGTCAGATTGAGCGCAAGTCTCGCTGCGTTTTCAGATGGTGATAAATTCAACAGATGTCACTATACTTTGGATCTGAGGCGTTGAGCCTCAAATGTACCCTTAGATTCTCTTAGATTCCAATGTGACCATATATGAGCATAATCGGGCCAAGTCGTGGAATTTCGTGGTGTATACTTCAATATTCACACCTCTTGTTGTCACGTTTCAGGTTCCTTGTTCTAACTTTTGCAGTTCATTTCAGGGAATATTCTCCTTTCATAATTTCCTTAAAACTCTTCTCATAGGGTTGCATTAGGAGCTTTTAGACTTAGAGTGTGAACATGTGAGTTTCACAAATGAGAGGGCTTGCCTATCGAATGTGCCGACGACGAATCTGAATCTTTAATCCGGGATATAATTGTTCATGCTGAGAATAGATTTCGTCTTATCAATCCATTTGGCAATACCCCTGACTCCTCCAATACATTGGAAACTTTGGGGTCTGTATGCAAGAACGGCCTTATATGAACCGCTATACTGGAGGTTCTTCGCTTCAGGCTAAGTTTGATTCAAATACGTAGATGAGAAAAGATGTTGGATAATTCTATGCCATCAAAGGTGGCGTGTTGTGTCAGCTAATATCCTTTAACTCAATCCATTCACAGTATCCTACGAGATCGAAAATCGGCATCTGAGAATCGAAAATAGGAGTACTAGTCGTACAGAAAAGTCAACTCAGATTGTAGTAATACTTTGTATTGCATGGACCCACTGTTGTTTCCCTTATCCCAAGTTTCTAGATTAAAAGACTTCTGATGCTCATTATATTGTACAATCGGGTACAGAATGTTAACCGCGTCTAAGGACATAGTAGAATGTAGCCATCGCACTAAGGCTGAGGGTTTTAGAGTCATACCGAATAGATTTGAAAAGGGTAATTTCATTTAAGAATTTATTTGAGTTGGGCATATGAGTAGGGTTCAGTTCGCAACCCGAAGTAACAGTCGTTGGTTTCTCTGAGTCCTTCCAGTCCTCCTCGGACAGACTCTGTCTCTCTGCGTGAATCTCCATCTTGAACTCTTTGTGGTCAGGGTGATGTGGCGATGTAGATGGTGTTGAAACATGACGAGGCAATGTGACCCTCTTCCTCGGGGTTTGACAAAGTAGTGCTTTTCCTGAATGCGCAAGGTACATGGATGGGATGAGGTGAGGTACCACCTCGGGGTCTCCTCCCTGGTTCTTGTGTCCATAACATCCTCAAGATCCTTGCCTAATACAGCCTTAGGAACCTCTTCGGTCTCCTCCTCATCATCCTTGTGGTTGTCGGCCATGTACTGCCCCGAATACTCGCTCGGGTTATCGTCGTCGTTAGTCATTGGAATACTATCGTCACCGGATGCGTGCGGGAGTAGTGGTGCGGACGGTGCGAGAAGTGACGATTCAGCTGATGACGATGCTGACGGTGTGTGCTCATACCTCTCCTTAGAGTCGAAGATGACAATCGGGTGAGATGCGGAAGACATAGTCGTGAGAGTAACACTATCTAAGTATTAGGTAATATAGATCATGTGAATGTATATGCAATGTGAATGATGTGATGTGAACTATATGAGCCTACAGTTATAGTCTAAGTACACTAAATGCAACTTAGTTCTCTATAACCAGGGCTCTGATACCAATATGTCACACCCCGAAATTCCACAGCGGGTTACCCGCGAGTTGTGACTGTCAAGGATCATCAGTCCCGATCATTTCGAACGACCTCTGAATGGTTTTCGAAAAGACTTTCCGTTTGAACATCATACAAAAATGAATAAGAAATACAGAGTTTGAAAATGCGGAAAGTAAAGTGCGAAAGCAAAAGTATAGTAGCAAAATACAGAAGCATAACAAATTAGGTTCCCATAAACCTAACTTCTAAATGAAAACAAGAAATGTGACTCCATATATGCAATCCTAGTCCATGTGTGAATGCTTAGCGACCTGAGATAAACATGCTTAAAAGTGTCAACAGAGGGTTGGTGAGTTCACAGGTTTAAGTAACAGAAACAGAATGAAAACAGTGTAATAGTACGTATGTATACTAGTGATTCGATTGTTGATCAGACAATAAACATTAACTATATAAGCAACACCGAAACCGAAGCTCAACGAAGGAATGCAGAAACTATC
Source organism: Smallanthus sonchifolius (assembly GCA_023525975.1). Classification (NCBI taxonomy): domain Eukaryota; kingdom Viridiplantae; phylum Streptophyta; class Magnoliopsida; order Asterales; family Asteraceae; genus Smallanthus; species Smallanthus sonchifolius. The sequence goes on from CM042025.1 coordinate 89,496,163, forward strand.
ATTTTGCGTCTTATGTGCCCAGCATGCAATGGATTAGGTCAATTATGCACCCGTTTGACTCCCAGTCAGAGTTAGCGGGCCTAACCCGGGTGAGGGTTGTTAAACCCAATAGTACTATTCATGAATCACTTCGATTTGTGTAATAATTAACAGTTCGAATATGAGAGGACTTTATGTGTGGGAAATGCACCCACTTATATATGTTAAAGCGAAATCAAAGTAATCAACATACGACTAAGTAAGAAAATGGTTTAGCATGTATCTCCCCCAAATGGAAAAGTAAGTAAAATAGGGCCGTGAAAACTCACCTGGTAATGCGGTGAATGAAGAATGAAAGCAACAAGAGAAATCTAGCAACTCTGGATAACCGACCTAACCGATTCCTAGGAATAGTAAGGCTATAAGGTCTATGAAAGTAAGCATGGTTTATGTAAGCGCATTCATCCAAACGACTCAACGTTGAAAGGTTACATTAGCGTTTTGAAAAGGTTTGACCAAAGTTGACCGAGGTTTTACCAAGGTTTGACCAACTTTGACCAATGTTTGACCAACTTTGACGAATGTTGACCAATGTTGACTAATGCTGACCAATGTTGACTAATGTTGACCAATGTTGACCAATGTTGACCAATGTTGACTAATGTTAACCAATGTTGACTAATGTTGAAGTCATGTACAAATAACAAATAAGTAACATATAAGTAGTACATATGTAACACATAAGCAACATACAAGTAATACTTAAGTAACATCTAAGTACTACTTAAGTAACATATGAGTCATACTTTGTGACATAACATACATGTTTCAATTAGTTGCATAAGTAATTAACATGTGACAAGTAACATCGCACTTGTACATATTCATGGTATATTTCATACATGTTAACCATTCATACACACAAGTTATGTCATCGCATTAATAACCTATTAACGTTATTTCCACTTATTTGAACAAGTAACATAACATGTCATTCCTATATTATGGTCATTAACATGGCAAAGTTTCCCATTTTAAGAAATAGGGTTTTAATGTACTTTAAGTGTCATGGCTCAACTAAACAAGTCATACATGAATTTATACTAGTAACATACCATAAACATGATTCTACACATAAACTTTCTATTCTAAGCAAAAGTGCAGTTCACAAAATAACAAAGTTTCCTTATTTAGCAATTTCCTCCAAAACATGTCATAATATCATTCCAAATTACATATTCTTGCATAAGCCATCTATTCATATAGTAATAAAGCCATTTAACGGATTTTAAACATTTATAACCTACACATACAAAATATGAACAATTAAAGTTTCCTTTTTAGGAAAGTGGTCCAAACGACCCTTTTGCACATGTGTAACTTCAAATAACTCTTTCTACTACTATAATATATGTTATAAAACTATATTATCAAGTTTTTATCCATAAGAACCTCATAACACAAAATATGCAAAATTAAAGTTTCCTTATATAGTAAGTCGACCATAACATAGAGTAAAACAACATTTCAACCAAAAAAATTATATTTCCTACTTATTTTACTATTATGAGCATCATTTAAACTATCAAACATATCATACATTCATTTATGCAAAATCTCATCCAACAAAGTTTCTATAAATAGAAACGAGCAAATAACAACCTAAATGAACATTTCAAATAATAAAAATTGTAAATATGTGTCAACAACTTCATTTTATGAAAACTCTTGGTTAAAAACAAGTATTATAACACTTTTAACATTGAAAATTGTTTGGATAGATGGGTACCACCATAGGGCCAAAAATAATGAATAAAAATGGAAAGGGATGCTTACAAAACCGAGATATGATGTTAGTATAGTCTTGTAATAGCTCGAATCACCACAATACCACATGAAAGTTGGAATAACTTGGATTGCTTGAACAAAGTTTGAAGATGGTGGTGGCTAGAGAGGGGGTGGCGGCCGAAAGAATGAGAGAGGGGAGAGGGTTTGGGTAATTAGGTTTAGGGTAAATGAGGATTAAGGGGGTTTAAGGGTGTTTTATTTAAATGAGTTATGGGCTTTCTTGCATTTTTAGGCTTTTAAATAAGGGAAATGGGCTCTAATGGACTAATATAGTTAAAAAGCTGAATTCTTTAAGCCCAAGTGACAAAACCATTATTTTTATAAAATCAAATTTAATGTTGTTAACACATATCGCGTATCCTCTTAAAAAGCATTAATTTAAAAGTTGCTCTAAAAATTCTGGAAAAATTCATATAAGCATGAAATATTAAATCACAGTATTACAAATAATTTTTGCACACTAATTATATGTCTAAGTATTATTTCTAAAATTCACCAACGTTCGTGTGAAAGGACGCGTGTGTGACCCGGTAATCCGTCCGATTACCGATGCATGTAATGAAATGAAACGAATGGACTTGCTATACGAAATTTGTACTTAATTACTCTATAATTAAGTATGATGCAAGTGAAATCATGTGAATTCAAGTAATAGTCGGGTATGGGTATTAACCTGAATTTGTCGGGTATCACACGATTCCTGTAGGCTAGTCCCAAGGAAGGACATGAGCCAGCATACAAGAAACAAAGAAATTATGGATACACTTACAAGAACTTTCAGGACTGCAAACCTTACGGATTTGCAGGAAAGGAAGGAGCCATAGCTGCTCTGATATGGCTAGAGAAACCGAATCGGTCTTAGCAATAAGCAAATGTCTTGAAGAAGACAACTTTATGCTTTGAACTTGTTTAGAGACCAAGCTTTGGAATGGTGGAATCAAGTTATATCCGCCAAAGGCATAGATAGGGCTTATGCCATGAGCTGGTCTGCTTTTAAAGAAAGAGTGGAGAAGAAGTTATGTCCTGTGAATGAACGAGAAAAGATTGAACACAATTTTTTGAATTTAAGGATGACGAGTACAAATCATCAAGACTATGTGATAAAGCTATTCGAATATGCTAGGTTGGTACCTCATCTAGCAACCCCTGAATCAAACCTCATTAAAAGATATATCTGGGGTTTAGTTTTGGAAATTAGAGACTTGGTGAAAGCCTCTAAACCTAAATCAAGGATGGTGCCATTGAATTAGGCGCTATCTTTACCGATGGCTTGATAAGGAATAGAGAGGAGTTGAAGAAGAAAGATAACACGCACCCAAACAGAAATGAGCAGAAACGACCTGAAAGCAATTTCAGTCGTAAAGATACTCGTTCTCCAGCCCCAGAATGTCGATTATGAAAGAAGAAACATTACGACAAATGTGGTGCAAGGCCCTTTTGTAACACATGTAAAATCCCTGGGCATTCTACTGAGAATTGTTACAAGAGTTTAAAGCCCATCGTCTGTTATGGCTATGGAGAATCGGGTCACATAACAACCCAATGCCGGATTTGACATTGTTCTAGGGATGGATTGGTTATCCGCCAACCAAGCCCAAATAAATTGTGACAAGAAATTCATTGAAATTCGTGTGCCTAATGATAAAACAATTAATATCAAAGGATATAAATATTCCAATCCAATTGGAATAATATCATTCCTTAACGCAGGAAATGTTTGAACAAGGGATGCTTAGCATACCTTGTATCGATATCAACTAAGAAGGAAGCAAAATTATTAAAAGATGTACCAGTAGTATCCGAGTATCCGGAAGTATTCCCGGAAGAACTACCTGGATTGCCACCGGAACGAGAAGTAGAATTCAGAATTAATCTAGTACCAGGAACAACTCCGATAACTAAAGCCCCATACAGATTAGCACCAAATGAAATGGCGGAATTGAAGAAACAACTGGAAGAGTTGTTAGAAAAAGGATTCATAAGACCGAGTTCTTCACCTTGGGGAGCTCCGGTATTATTTGTTAAGAAGAAAGACGGATCAATGCGTATGTGTATTGATTACCGTGAACTGAACAAGGTCACGGTCAAGAATAGATATCCACTTCCTCGAATTGATGATTTGTTTGATCAACTTCAGGGAGCATGTTGTTTCTAAAAAATTGATCTTCGTTCAGGATACCATCAATGGAAGGTACAAGAGGAAGACATATCCAAGACTACATTTACAACAAGATACAGACATTATGAGTTCACTGTAATGCCATTGAGACTCACTAATGATCCAGCAGCATTCATGGATATGATGAATCGAATCTATAAACCTTATTTAGATAAGTTCGTTATCGTATCCATAGACAATATACTTATTTATTCAAAGAATAAGGAAAAGCATACAGATCATTTGAGAATAATTCTTGAATTACTTAAAAGCGAGAAATTGTATGCCAGATTCCCGAAATGTGAATTCTGGTTATCTGAAGTGCAATTTATCGGGCATATGACAAATTCCTGAAAGCATGCCAAATTCCCCATACATATTAGCACCACTGCTTGTTCCCCTCTAGCTTGCTTTACAGATTCCCACCAATCCAGTGCGGTGATTTCCAAGGAATTGGCAGCAAACTTGACTGCTTGATCGCTTCTGCACTCACTAAGCTTAATCACAGCCTCCATCTTTGTAATCCACTGACTAGTGTCAATAGCTCCCTTCTTGCCATCAAATGAATTGGGTTTGCAGCCTTCAAAGGATTTGTAATTACATCCTTCATGATTCTCAGTCCTTGTCGCTGAGCTAGTATTGGCATTTCCATTTTCCCCTCCAGTGTTGTTATTGTTTCCTCCTCCCGCTGTTCCAGTACCCATTCTTCTTGAAAGAACTTCGTCTAACAATACGGGTTGTGTGTTTCATAACGCTTTTTTTACCTCACTAGCCTCAACATCTTGAAACTGGGCCTCGGACATGACCACTTCTTCGGTATGAGGATTCGTAGGGTTATGGTTCTTGTTTGTCTCATGATGGTTGTTAGTATCAGCGTTAAGTTCAGCCTGCCTACTGTTCCTAGTAACCGGAGTATGACCTGTTCCTCTACCTTTTCCTCTTCCTCTTCCGACCATTGTTACCTATACACACAGATGTATTATATCAGAATTCGTAGAACCGGTTATGATCCAGAAAATCAAAAATTAAAGACATTTGGCCAAGAATGTACTTAATATCTGTTTTCTCAACATCTCCTGTTATATTCATAACGATAATCAACATCTCAACTTATATCATGTTGTCATTCCAGCTATTCTCAGAGCTCTTAGTTTAAGTCTAGATACTAATCTTTCCTATTAGTATCTAAATCTCTTAAACCTCGGCTCTGATACCAACTTGTCACACCCGTAATACAGGACAGTCATCTAACCAGAGTAGTACCTACAACAGATATGTTCCAGATAACTACATACCGGTTGAAGGTCGCCTTTTAGTTACCTTGACGTTGATACCAAAAACACACAGCGGAATACTTAATATCATAACTTATTTTATTTCATAACAGAAAGTTTGTACAATAGGGACTGACTGGCAAAATACAACATAAACAAACTCTGGACTTATAGCTCACGAAGAATCATGCCATCCCTTCAGGCCTTATGGTAACACAGGGACCTACCCTCAGTCATCCCTAATCCCAACACATCTGTACATCTCCTCGAATGCCAACTACCAGCTAGGGTTCATCTGTGCTCAAAAACATTTGAAAACATTTTGGATCAGCTTAATACTGGTGAGTTCATAAACAAAATCATATTTACGGTTATCTTTGATACAAGGATGAAGGCCCCGCATGTGTCTTACAACCATCCCCTCCAATCCATCACTCAGTAACCTCTGCTTTACTCGGGTTCTGGGTCTACGACATACATATATACAGAGACCTTCTAGCTCGCTGGTCCCATATGTACCAGATCTCAAACAAGAGGATATATGCACGGATAGTATTGGGATCTCAGATACAAAATCATTTACAAAACATTTCATAGAGCATAGTTTAGAGGAACTCACCTCAAGCAGAACCTCCTCCTGTACTGAATATAATAATCAACACTTCGACAGAACCCTAAATCATGTCCGACATTATCAAAATCAACATCCCTATCTTAGGTTTACACGAAGAAACCTCAGGGTGTTCAGAAACCTTACCTCGGTACTATCTATGACAGTTTTGCGGACAAATTGCAAGAAACCGGACTCTCGGGAGCGGACCAGAACCTCGGGAATTGAGCTACCAGAGCTTAGTGTGTGTTTTGTGAAATGTTTGTGTGTGCAAATGAGTTGAAGTCGAACTTTCTATTTATAGGCAAATTTTGGTCCCGTAGCGGACCGTTAAGCAAGGGTGTGGCGGTTCACCACCCCTTGAGGCGGCTTATTTTGCTTAGCGTCCACGTAGCGAACCGCTATGGTTTAGGCTGGTGGTCCGCCACACTTTCCACGCGTCAATTCTCTTTTGGCTAGTCACCAGACACGTGTCGTCTCCCGGTTGTTTCCTTAGTCCACTCGTAGCGGACCGCTAAGGGTCAGGGTAGCGGTCTGCTACCCCTTCAACTTTAAAAATTTTCAGTTTTAGTCCCTTAACTTTGAAGAATATTCAATTCAACCCTTGAACTTTAAATCTTGACATTTTTAGTCCTTTTATTTTCTTGGGAGTTGTCCGGGTGTTACAACTGTGTTTTAATCTTACTTATAATATAATAAGATTGAGTTGCGATTAGAGGTGGGCATTATAGCCGGATCCGGATCCGATCCGATGGATTATCCGGAATTGGATATTTTTGAAACCGAGTTTTTTGGAACCGGATCGGATATTTTTGGAACCGCCGGATCGGATAATATGAATTAACATTTATCAGTTAAATAAAAAAAATTAATACTCCGCTAAAAAAATGTTTTAAAATTTAACTTAACAAAATTTATAATTGTCACGTAATATTTTATTCAACCCGTGTAATACACGTGTTTTAAAAGTATAAATTTTTTATTACTAAGTATAATATTACATTTAGTCAACCCGTATAACACACGAGATTCTAACCTAGTATATATACATATATAGGTTATGACTTATAGAAAACTAACTTGATCTTCGGATGGTGGTCCGCGATGTCAGTGGCAGATCTAGAATAAAAGTTTAGGGGTAACGAAATTTTTTTTACCGTACTTTCATGTAAATGAAACAAAAAAAAAATTAACGGTACTTTCATGTAAACAATTTTTTTTTGACCGTACTTTCATGTAAACAATTTTTTTTTACGGTAACATGCGACTGGCGAGGCGGACTACGGAGGCGGAGGACTGGGGGTTCGTAGAGGCGGTGCCGGGCGGTTGTCTCAGCTCAGGTCGAGCGGCTGGTCGAGTGGTCGGTCTCTGGCTCTTACAGTGTCACAGTTCCCGCTATCTCTGTCTTTCTTCTTGGCCGACCGCTTGGGTAAGTTGGGTTAACCCAAATGTTTTATTAAAATCCAATACCTCAAAACATTTAATAAAATGTGGGGACTTGGGATAAGGTATTAGGTTTTTTATAAAATTTTGGACTTTTTATAAAGTGTTGAGCTTTTAAAAAAAATTGAGGGGTAACGTAATTTATAACCGGATACATAAAATTGTAAAAAAAAAATAAAATTTGCACTGCGCGTAAAAAGTTAAGTAGGTCCACCCTTGCGCGATGCTATAGCCTCGGGATCCCTTCTAACGTGTTGTCTCTATTTTGCAGCTTTGTCAACCAGACTCTAATAACGATTTGTCGTACTCATTGTATCATTGCTGACATTAGTTGTATCAATAGTTGACCCCATATGAGGGACCATGCATAAAAAGATCTGGATTCGGCCTATACGTGGAGCCTGAGCAAACACATCACAATTGATCATATTTAGGGTGATGGTCATATGGTTGCAAATCCGTGTGAAGAGGGTATGGAAAGACATATAGATTATGAAGGTGAGTTTTTATATCTACTGCACCAGACTATTTTGAATTATCGCAATTAGACAGCAGTCGGTACATCCTACGATAACTTTTTATTCAACAACATCAGGAGGTATTGAAACACTCGGACTCACGCACATCAATTTGGGTTAGTATGGTGTACCACCACTGTTGCAAGATGTATATGTCAGACGTGATAATATGTATTAGGGAAATTAGATTTTAATAATCTCATCTTTTACCGATTGACCAATAATAATTCAAACTGAGAATATTTTTACCACCAGTCCCTACTTTCAAACTATTTTCTTACATTGGACCCCCCGTTAAAAAACCTTAACACCGTTAGATTTTATATGACGTGGACGTCTGCAAATCGCCGGAAAGTCGAGCCAAGCTAGCAGTGGTCTCGTGGTGGGTTTTGACATTAGCTCTGGTGGTGTTTAACGGGTCTCGTTTTTTCGTCAAGTCCAAACGGAGACAACGGTGGTGTTTAATGGTGAAGACGGTGACAGACTAGGGTTTGCAGACCACCCTTCCGGCTTCGCTCGACTTTCTGGCGGTTTGCAGATGTCCACGTCATATAAAATCTAACGGCGTTAAGTTTTTTTAACGGGTGTCCAATGTAAGAAAATAGTTTAAAAGTAGGGACCGGTGGTAAGAATATTATCAGTTGAGATTATTATTGACCAATTGGTAAAAGGTGAGATTATTAAAATCCAATAATCATATATATTATTTGGATTTCTCCATGCCAGGCATTAATATACTTCCCATATGTCCCTCATATATGAGGGGACAATTATATTTTTCAAATATTCTTATACAGTCGATGATGACTATACTTTTAGGACATTCTTATATGCTAGATGATTGAACTTTTCCAAATATTCTTATACGGTTGGTGATGCCAATATAGTCTCTGCATATTCTTACACAGTGGATGATGATTATATTTACCAGACTTCTCTATCGTCAACCTCAAACGCAACACTTCTAACACCACCAACCCCAAGCCAAAGCCCTTTAACAACACCATGGCCGTTATATAACTAATTGTTATTTTTTTACAATTTAGAGGGTGTTTGGGAGTGTGGTGAGAAAATGCTTATTGACTTATTGGCTTTTTCAAAAAGCCTAGTAAAAAAAATTAGCACTTTTTTTTTAAAATCCAATAAGTCATTCTCAAAAGCCAAGAAATCCTGGCTTTTGGAAATTACTTATTGACTTATTAGTTTTTCAAAAAGCCAATAAGTCATTTTCAAAAACGCATCCAAACACCCCTAAAAGCTAGAATTGTTACACTATTTCTACAACTATTATTTTTATTTCTTTAATGGCAAATTCACAACACTCTTCAAACCTGCTCCTAAATTTACAGCAACGCCCACGATAAGACTAAAACCCTTAACTACTCTGAGAAGTCTCCAACTATTATATTTCCATAATGATAATCATATTAGCTAAAAAAAAATTAATTCAACACTTTGATAATTTAGTTATTTAAACGAATAGAAGTAGTCGAATGTGATGCATTTCATACGATTTCGAGACTTTCAAAAAATCATTTATAATAATTAAATATTTCTGATTTAAAAAGTTTAATAAAAAATATATCGTTAATTAATTATATTATTTCTTGAAAAATATAAATAAAAGATACGTTTCATGATATATTAAACATAAATAACAAATCATTAACATAGCTGGAATAGCTCAGTTGGTTAGAGCGTGTGGCTGTTAACCACAAGGTCGGAGGTTCAAGCCCTCCTTCTAGCGTAATTTTAATTGCTTTTTGCTTGATTTATTAATTAATTAAATAAATAACTATTTTTTTCTCTTATAAATCGTCTCCACTATCAGTAAGATGTAATAAATTACATGTAGAAAAACTTAAAACTTTTCTAGAAAACAATTTGTTTGTTAGACCAATGGTTGAGAGATAATCTAATTAAACGACTCACACGATCTTGGCAATGTCCCTCATTAATCCCCGGTTCTTGTTACAAAAATCCATGTACTCTTGATAAGAAATAAACCCGTCTCCATCGGTATCGAGTTCACCCATCATGCGTTGGACTTCTTCAGGTGACACGGATCCGAGCGTCTTCAAAGCTTCTCCAAGCTCAGTTGACGAGATCTTCCCGTCTCCGTTGGCGTCAAACCGCTTGAAGATTCTCTCAAGGTGAGCCTGGTCCTCGTCTGCCATTTCGGTTTTGCAATGGTCGTACCGAGTCTTTTTATTTATGTGCAGGATTGGTTTGATTTGGTTTGTTTCGGTTCGGTTTGGTTCGGTTTTGGTTAAAACAAAATTAAGGATGGTGTTGCCTTATATAATGGTAGTTTAGGACCAAGATTGTGGTTTGCCTTCGAGATTGGAGTGTAAACAAAAAGTGCATCATTAGATTGTCCGAAAATAAGGGGTTAAAGATGGTCCATACACCTTTATTGCATGCTTCGAAGTACAAATTTGAAAAATTCTTATTTTTCTTTTTTTATTTTGTGCGGTTATTGATGTTTTATTCCTTTTTTAGGTATTGAACGGTATTTATTATTTTAGATTTGTTCTTTTATTTTTCTTTATTATTTTTCAAACAATCAACACACACCCTTAAATTATACTCATAAAATTCACGTATTGCTCACTTTAAAAGACTTGCATTCGTACCATTTTAGTGGAGATAAATACCAGATGTTACTAGGCCAAGATACGATTGACTATTTTTTTTATTAATTAGCTTATCACTTCTAGTGAAAGTACATTTATTTTGGGTTGTTATAAAATAAGGTAAAACTAGTGTGAAGACCCGCGTGTTGTGGCAGCGGCGTTGAACCAGACATTAATAAAAATAAGTATGTCTATTTTGCACGCGTTGTGACTTGCCTCGCACGTTGCGACATAAACAGGACTCCGTTATCGCGCGTTTATGTTTTGTCAACAATTGTCAAATTAATGAAAAAAATTAGAATAAAGTAAAAAAAAACAAAACATCTACACGTTGTGGCTCGTTAAACCGCGAAATCAATCAACGTCTTCGAAACTTTGTATAAAAAATCAAAAGCATTACGTAAACTCATGCGTTGCAGTTAGAACATCGATAATATTTAAGACCTTATATAAAAAAACAACCGCTTTATACTCGAACGTTGCAGCGGAGTCGTAAACTCGTGAAAAAAAAACAAAAAGTTTAAACGTTAAGACCCGCGCGTAGCAGTGAAGCCGTACGACGACATTAACGTGGGTAAGGGCGCGTTAGTGAACTTAGTTTCACATTGTGTCGAGGTGACACTAACGTGCTTAAGTATATAAAAGAAACGTAAGAATTTGAGACAGGTCGGTTTTGGAGATTGAACCATAGATAGGAAAAAGTACTATGGCTCGCATATTGCGGCTTAATAATTAAAGAAAAGTAATGAAAAAAATAACAAATCTAAAAAAGAAAAAAAAATCCCAATTTTTGTTTTACTAAGGGATGGAACCGGAGACCTACTACAAACCAACCAAAACAGACCATCCAATCTTTAACCATCCCACCAAAACAACCATTTGGTTGACAGTTGGAATATGAAATTGATAACATTGAAAAAGGGGTTTGTAGCCTATTATCCACCGACATTCTTTTTTAAGGTTTAGTAAATTTACACTCTAATCCTATTAACAGTTTATATATTAAATTTGACTCTATATTAATAAATCTCTTCATATTTAGGTTTATTGTTTGTTTTTATTAAAAAACACTCTTTTGAAAAATTACCATATAGCCCCCTCAATCTTAATGAAACTTACAATATACATTTATCATCTTATTATTTTTTAAAAAATAATCACAAAACTTTTGTTCATTAAAATTTGGCCACAAAGTTTTTTTTTTGCCTCATCAACTTTATTTAAACTTAGAATATCAGGATGTTTTTAACTATTCTTATCATATGTTTCGACGTTAATTTTAATCGTAGCACAAACATACGTACAAGTCATTATATCTACTTCACAATTTCGTTTTTTATATAAAGTAACATGCTTTATCCTTCTCCTTTTATAAAATTTCAAATATACAGTTGTGACGTTCTTCTTTTTATCTACGTCACGACTTAAATTTTATTCTAAACCGAGTGTTACAAATTTCCCGCGACATCAACACCCTGTCACAAAGCGCAGGTTTATGTTTACTAGGGCTGGCAATTTTTGACACGGACCTGTTAACACGGCACGAAACGATACGGAGTTAACAGGTTTCGTGTTTGCCCTTAACATATTTCGTGTCTTAAACAGGTCGACCTGTTTAAGACATGATAAAAATCGTGTCTTAACAGGTACCTGTTTAAGACACGATAAAAATCGTGTCTTAACAACCTGTTAAGTATCTGTTAATAACCTGTTTATACTTTTTAATTAAAAAATAATAATAATAATATTTGCTTTTAGACTTTTGTGGATTTTTGTTTCAAATAAGTTATGGATTATGTATTAATTAAGACTTTTATGCTCGTTTTGACAAATTTTTTTCACTACATATGTATTATTTATCGTATCATTAAACATATTCCTAAACAGGTTCCTAAACAAGTCTTATCGTGTTAACCTGTTACTTAACAGGTTCGTGTTCGTGTTTGGAAAAAAATGACACGATTAGTTATCGTGTCGTGTTCGTGTCTAGCACCATAGGTAATTGTGTCGTGTCTTAACAGGTCGTGTCTGACATGTTATGTCAGCTCTAACGTCTACTAGTTTTATAACAATAAAAAACATACGACCTGTAAGGCCCCAAACCCGGGAGGCCTCACTCGTTGGATTTACTCATTCACTAACAGTTCTTAAACATGAATATCAAATAACGCAGCGGAATCATTTCATTCAACCTAACTAAAAACTTGTTCATACATGCGGAAGCGTACATTGTCAATTACATAAACTTAACATAAACAACTCATAAGGGGATGCCAGTCTTCATGACCGACCGGGTAACTCTGCTCGCTTGCCAAGCATCACCGTCCATCGTCCATACCTGCCTTAACCTGAATGTCATACTAAAAAGTCAGCTACGCTGGTGAGTTCTAGCATTTCATAAAAACTTTAACATCAACATTTGCCAAAAACATATCATTCATTCATTTAGTAAAACCTTTCACAAAAGCATGTAATAATAACATCTTTAAAAAGGTTTCGTACCCATATCATCATCAACATCATAATCATAAACACCGTTAAACGGATCGTTCATTAAAACTTTTAACATTCATTTAAGTCATACATTATTATCTAAATTATGTATCGTTACGCGTCTTTGTGTCCCCGAAGGGACCCTTGATGTTGTGGGCAACCGTTACGTATCGCCGTCATTGCCACAACCATTCAATACGTGGGGTCAACCGTTATGTATCGCCGTCATTGTCCAACACGCATCATTCCTTTGGAAATCAACCGTTACGTATCGCCGTCATTGATTTCCCATTACCATTCAATACGTGGGGTCAACCGTTACATATCGCCGTCATTGCCCAACACGCATCTTTCCTTTGGAAATCAACCATTACGTATCGCCGTCATTGATTTCCCATTACCATTCACTTAGGATGATCGTCATCACCCGAGTAACCGTCGTTACTCCCTTACCAGTTGTACAACATCAAAACCATTGGCAGGCCACTAAGACACTACCCCTGTTGTTCTTATGGCAACTATGGCTAGCTGTCCATAATCTACCACAACGCTGGGAATCTCATTCCCAGACTTAATTCGTCAATTCCATTCATTTAACAGATTAGATTTGTAATGACTTATCTAAACCTTTACCTCTTCCCCTTTTCATTAAACCTTTCCTCATTTAGACCGTTCATAAACATTCGTAAACCTTTTTGGCAAAAACACTTCATAACCTTTCCTTTCGTAAACATCGTTTCGTTAAAACATCATTTCGTTAAAACATCGTTTCGTAAGTATGCACACCAGCCCAAAACATTTAACAAAACATTTAAAAGAGGGCTCTATAACTCACCTGATACGCTAATATGGGTTGTCCTAAACGAAGGTCCAACAACGTCACTTCCGATCTGAATTGATTAGTTAAATACACATCAGACCAATCCCGACTCTAACGGTTTAACCATTCTAACATACTGACTTCACTTAATCAGTTCTGATGTCTGCGCACTTAGCAAGTGCGCAGACCCTGCTGCCTGTGCACTTATCAAGTGCGCAGGTCCCTCCTCCTGCGCACTTAGCAAGTGCGCAGGTCCCTCCTCCTGCGCACTTAGCAAGTGCGCAGGACCTTCTCCGTGCGCACTTAGCAAGTGCGCACGACCTGTTCTTCGTGAAAAACCCTAACTTTCGCATTCGGGTCTGATCATGTCAAGATCCCGAACCTGTTGCATTCAAAACGTTCGTTTTCCATTAAGGAACTCAAATCCATGATTATCTTTCAGTTTCATTCGTTCAAACCTTACCTTTTCACCCAAAACCCGAAAAACCCAAAAACGAACTAAAACTCAGATTTAGGTCGGATCGTTACCTGAATCGAGCTTCTGATCCGGAGGTTCTTCTCACGAGTGCAAGAGACACGAGCGGGTGCAATCTTGTGCGATTCCGACACTTTCTCTCTCTACAGTTTTTCTCTCTCTAGAATTGCAAATGAGAGAAACATGTGGTGACCTTGGCTATTTATAGGGGAGACCTCCCCAAGCCCGGTTCGCGACTGACCCGGCCCGACTTCGGCCAGTTTGAACTCGTTAACTTTTTTTCTTGACATTTTGGGATGTTACAAGTCTACCCCCTTATAATAGGTTTCGTCCCCGAAACCTATCACAAGTCAAATAATTGAGGGTACGACTCCCTCATTTCCGCCTCCGTTTCCCATGTAGCCTCTGATCCCTTTCGGTGCCTCCATTGGACTTTAACCAATAGAATAACTTTATTACGCAAACGCTTCTCCTTTCGGTCAAAGATAGCCACGGGTTCTTCGATGTAGTTAAGGCTGTTGTCGACCTCGTTGTCAGTAAGTGGTACGTGAGCCGATTCATCCGCCAAACACTTTCTCAAGTGTGATACATGGAAGGTAGGATGAATCCCACTTAATTCATCAGGCAACTCCAACCGATAAGAGACTTCCCCAACCCGTGCCATTATCCTGAACGGTCCGACAAACCTCGGACTTAACTTTCCTCTCTTCCTGAATCGTATGATTCCCTTCCAGGGCGACACTTTCAACATTAATCTGTCTCCAACATCAAACTCGATAGGCCTTCGTCGTCTATCCGCATAGGATTTCTGGCGATCTTGTGCGGCCTTCATTCGAGCTTTGATTTGATCAAACCTTTTCGACGTTTCTTTTATGACTTCCAGACTTCCTAACTCCTTCTGTCCAATCTCACCCCAACAAATCGGGGTCCTGCATCTTCTACCATACAACATTTCGTAAGGCGGCATGCCTATAGTCGTGTGATGACTATTGTTGTAGGAGAATTCGGCTAATGGCAGATGACTGTCCCAACTGCCACCGAAGTCGATAATACAAGCACGGAGCATATCTTCCAATGTCTAAATGGTCCTTTCGGACTGACCATCTGTTTGCGGGTGGTATGCCGTGCTGATATTAAGCCTTGTGCCCATCGCCTCATGAAATCTTTTCCAGAACCTCGATGTGAATCGTGTGTCCCGGTCAGATACGATAAACAAAGGCATCCCATGCCGTGCTACTACTTGTTGATAAACACTTCTGCTAACCTTTCCGACGAGAACGTCTCGCGAATAGGTAGGAAATGAGCACTCTTCGTTAATCGGTCCACAATTACCCAAATGGTGTCATGACCTTTAGCTGTGCGGGGTAGCTTGGTTATGAAGTCCATGGTAATGTGTTCCCACTTCCATTCTGGTATATCAAGTGGTTGGATCTTTCCATACGGTTTCTGGTGTTCAGCCTTTACTTGCGAGCAAGTCAAACACTTGCTTACATACTTCGTTACATCACATTTCATTCCAGGCCACCAGTAGTCCTTCTTCAGGTCTTGGTACATTTTGTTGGTACCGGGATGGATAGAGTAACAAGACTTATGAGCCTCATCCAAGATTTTGGTTCTAAGTTCGCCACCCATAGGTATCCATACACTTCCATAGCGTGTTCTAACACCAAGGGTGTTATATTCCAACTTGTCCTGTTGGCCAACCATCCTTTCCTTCTTTATGTTTTCCTCCTTAAGTGCCTCATCTTGAGCCTTTTCAATTTCTCTCATCACGTCCGGGGTTACCACCAACTGGCAAGCTTTCACTCTAATAGGAGTAGGCACATCCTTTCGGCTTAGAGCGTCAGCCACCACATTTGCCTTTCCAGGATGGTATATTATGTCACAGTCATAGTCTTTCAATAGTTCCAACCATCGCCTCTGCTTCATATTAAGTTCCTTCTGTTCGAAGAAGTACTTCAAACTTTTGTGGTCTGAGTAAATAGTAAACTTCACCCCGTAAAGGTAGTGCCTCCAGATTTTCAATGCGAACACGACAGCAGCAAGCTCCAAATCGTGAGTCGGATAATTAGCTTCATGAATCTTCAACTGCCGTGACGCGTACGCGATCACTCTCCCGCGTTTCATCAATACGCATCCCAATCCCTGACCCGACGCGTCAGAGTATACCACCAGGTCTTCACTGCCCTCGGGAAGGGCCAAGACTGGAGCTTGGGTTAGCTTCTCTTTCAATTCCTTAAACGCCTCATCCTGGGCCGAACCCCATTCATACTTTACCTCCTTCCGAGTCAACTTCGTCAACGGCGAAGCTATTTTCGAGAAATCCTGGATGAATCTCCGATAGTAGCCCGCCAATCCCAAGAAACTACGGATTTCAGTTGGCGTTTTAGGAATGTCCCATTCCCTTACTGTCACTATCTTTGCTGGGTCAACCATAATGCCGTTCGGGTTAATGACGTGACCTAGGAATTGGACTTCCCTAAGCCAGAACGCACATTTGGAGAACTTAGCATACAACTTCTCCTTCTTCAGAGCTTCCAATACTTCCTTTAAGTGACGCGCGTGATCACCCTCATTCTTGGAGTAGATAAGGATGTCATCGATGAACACTATTACCGATCGGTCCAGCATCGATCGACAAACCCTATTCATCAAATCCATGAACGCTGCGGGGGCGTTCGTCAATCCATAAGACATCACGCGGAACTCGAAATGTCCATAACGCGTGCGAAATGCGGTTTTCGGTACGTCTTCTCCCCTCACCTTCAACTGATGGTACCCGGACCGAAGGTCGATTTTCGAGAACCAACTTGCGCCTTGCAATTGGTCAAACAGATCATCGATCCGTGGTAAAGGGTACTTGTTCTTCACCGTTCGTTTGTTCAACTCGCGATAATCGATACACATTCTCATCGAATCGTCTTTCTTCTTTACGAACAACACCGGAGCACCCCAAGGTGAGATGCTTAGTTGGATAAATCCTTTCTCAAGTAACTCGTCTAGTTGTACCATAAGTTCTTTCATTTCCACTGGTGCTAGTCGATATGGAGCCTTAGCCACGGGCTGGGCATCTGGTACTAAGTCGATTCGGAACTCAATCTCTCTGTCGGGTGGTATCCCAGGTAAATCCTCTGGAAACACCTCCGGGTACTCGCGTACCACGGGTACATCATCTAGTTCCTTCACTTCCTTACACTTGTCAATCACGTACACCAGATAAGCCTCGCATCCGCGCCTCAAGTAATCTGTTGCCTTAATCATCGAGATGACGTTTGGCATCGGGACGTCACGATCTCCAAAAACCTCGACTTTGCTACCATCCGGAGCCTTGAGTCGGATTATCTTTCGTTTACATATAATTTGCGCTTCATTGGCAGTTAGCCAATCCATGCCTAACACGACATCGAACCCTCCCAAAACCATAACACACAATCTGAAAGGGAACCTATGACCTTCTATTTTTATCGTGGAGTTTTCAACTACATCGGTTACTCTTGCAGTTCTATCCTCAGCGGTTTCTACGCTAAAGGCCCTTTCTAACTTACTGACAGTGTACTTCACGCATTTACAAAAAGTCACAGATATAAAACTCTTACTGGCACCCGAATCAAATAACACAGAAACAAGAGTGTTGTCAAGGACGAACGTACCTGACGCCACGTCGGGGTCCATTCTGGCCTGGTCTTGCGTCAGCGCGTATGCACGAGTCTTTGCTCGGGGCCTCTCTTCCTTCCTTTCCGGGCCTTTCCCTTTCCCGGCTTCACCCATTCTCGGTTTCAGACATTCCCTACTCAGATGACCGGCATCCCCACAATTATAGCACTTGAAGTGTTGTGGTCATTCACGGGAGTAGTGCCCGGTCTTGCCACACTTAAAGCACAAGTTAGATCCCAGTCTGCATTCACCTACATGCTCTCTTTCACACTTCTTACAAACAGTCGGCTCGTTCACCCGAGCTCTCTTATCACGAGCCCCAAACATCCTTCCCCCAGTTCGCTTGTTTGAGAAGCTCGGTCTCTTCTTTTGCTCTTCAACGGCAACAACATTCAGTGCCAGATCGTCAAATACCACGCCACTTAACTCTACTGCCGAATCATAGGTAGTAGGGGCGTTTGCCTTAACATAGGTGCGGACCTGGTCCGGCAACCCTTGAATATAGCAGACAATCTTTCTTTCCTACGTCGTAACAAGATGTGGCACCAGACGTGCCAGTTCATTGAATCGGGTTGTGTACTGCCGGTGCGTCATGCTCCCGGCCTTCAAACCCAGAAATTCCCTCTCTACCTTCTCAATCTCGTTCCTTGGGCAGAAATTCTTGATCACCAAAGTTTTCAAGTCAGCCCACATCATTGAGTCAACAACCTTATCCCCCTTAGCCTGACGTACACCTTCCTACCAGTGGGATGCTTCCTCCCTCAAGGAGTTAGCAGCAAACTTCACTACTTGATTAGCTCGACACTCACTCTGACGGATGGCGGCTTCCATACGTATTACCCAATCAAAAGTAGCCACCGCGTCCTTCTTCCCAGTCAGGACCGGCGGGTCACATGCCTTAAAGGACTTATAGTCGCATCCGCGAGCAGGCGGTGCGTTGTCGGTCTCGTTGTTCTGGGCACCAGTTGCCGCACTCGATCCGCCTTCCCCACTAACTTTCTTTAATGCTTCAGCCAACAGACTTGGCAGAGAATTCTTCATCAACTCGGAGAACTCTCGAGCTATGGCTTCTCTCACTTCTGGTTCAAAAGTGAAAGGTTGTTCTGCAACTTGTGTCTGTTCAGTTCCTTGCACACTAACCGTCGGTTCAGTGTGAGCACTTCCTTCTTCGTTGTGCTCTTGGCGCGCAGGAATCCTGCCACGCCCACCATTTCGACCGCCGGTACGACCACCGGTACGGCCACCACGCCTTCCGTTCCCTCTCCTCGCCATTTCGTTCTAAAAGACAAGAAATCCAATGTCATCACACTAGTTAACAAATAAAATTTAATAAGTACTGTAAGATGTTAATATACACTGGCCATCTGCAATTAACCAATACACTACCTTTCGATTTCTATTTGACCACCTTTGTGATTCCATCAGAACACAAGTCCTTTCCTAACCCTTTCTAAGGCATACTACATACACATACTATATTTTTCATACCTGATGCTGTGGCTCGAGTTACCCGTACTGGCATCCGCTTTCGGTCCCATTCAAAGTTTAAGTTCAGACACTGAGAGTGTCCGAATCTCTCAAACTATTGCTCTGATACCAACTTGTAAGGCCCCAAACCCGGGAGGCCTCACTCGTTGGATTTACTCATTCACTAACAGTTCTTAAACATGAATATCAAATAACGCAGCGGAATCATTTCATTCAACCTAACTAAAAACTTGTTCATACATGCGGAAGCGTACATTGTCAATTACATAAACTTAACATAAACAACTCATAACGGGATGCCAGTCTTCATGACCGACCGGGTAACTCTGCTCGCTTGCCAAGCATCACCGTCCATCGTCCATACCTGCCTTAACCTGAATGTGCATACTAAAAAGTCAGCTACGCTGGTGAGTTCTAGCATTTCATAAAAAACTTTAACATCAACATTTGCCAAAAACATACCATTCATTCATTTAGTAAAACCTTTCACAAAAGCATGTAATGATAACATCTTTAAAAAGGTTTCGTACCCATATCATCATCAACATCATAAGCATAAACACCGTTAAACGGATCGTTCATTAAAACTTTTAACATTCATTTAAGTCATACATTATTATCTAAATTCTGTATCGTTACGCGTCTTTGTGTCCCCGAAGGGACCCTTGATGTTGTGGGCAACCGTTACGTATCGCCGTCACTGCCACAACCATTCAATACGTGGGGTCAACCGTTACGTATCTCCGTCATTGCCCAACACGCATCATTCCTTTGGAAATCAACCGTTACGTATCGCCATCATTGATTTCCCATTACCATTCAATACGTGGGGTCAACCGTTAGGTATCGCCGTCATTGCCCAACACGCATCTTTCCTTTGGAAATCAACCGTTACGTATCGCCGTCATTGATTTCCCATTACCATTCACTTAGGATGATCGTCATCACCCGAGTAACCGTCGTTACTCCCTTACCAGTTGTACAACATCAAAACCATTGGCAGGCCACTAAGACACTACCCCTGTTGTTCTTATGGCAACTATGGCTCGCTGTCCATAATCTACCACAAGGCTGGGAATCTCATTCCCAGACTTCATTCGTCAATTCCATTCATTTAACAGATTAGATTTGTAATGACTTATCTAAACCTTTACCTCTTCCCCTTTTCATTAAAACTTTCCTCATTTAGACCGTTCATAAACATTCGTAAACCTTTTTGGCAAAAACACTTCATAACCTTTCCTTTCGTAAACATCGTTTCGTTAAAACATCATTTCGTTAAAACATCGTTTCGTAAGTATGCACACCAGCCCAAAACATTTAACAAAACATTTAAAAGAGGGCTCTAGAACTCACCTGATACGCTAATATGGGTTGTCCTAAACGAAGGTCCAACAACGTCACTTCCGATCTGAATTGATTAGTTAAATACACATCAGACCAATCCCGACTCTAACGGTTTAACCATTCTAACATACTGACTTCACTTAATCAGTTCTGATGAGTGCGCAGACCCTGCTGCCTGCGCACTTAGCAAGTACGCAGACCCTGCTGCCTGCGCACTTATCAAGTGCGCAGGTCCCTCCTCCTGCGCACTTAGCAAGTGCGCAGGTCCCTCCTCCTGCGCACTTAGCAAGTGCGCAGGACCTGCTCCGTGTGCACTTAGCAAGTGCGCACGACCTGTTCTTCGCGAAAAACCCTAACTTTCGCATTCGGGTCTGATCATGTCAAGATTCCGAACCTGTTGCATTCAAAACGTTCGTTTTCCATTAAGGAACTCAAATCCATGATTATCTTTCAGTTTCATCCGTTCAAACCTTACCTTTTCACCCAAAACCCGAAAAACCCAAAAACGAACTAAAACTCAGATTTAGGTCGGATCGTTACCTGAATCGAGCTTTTGGTCCGGAGGTTCTTCTCACGAGTGCAAGAGACACGAGCGAGTGCAATCTTGTGCGATTCCGACACTTTCTCTCTCTACGGTTTTTCTCTCTCTAGAATTGCAAATGAGAGAAACATGTGGTGACCTTGGCTATTTATATGGGAGACCTCCCCAAGCCCGGTTCGCGACTGACCCGGCCCGACTTCGGCCCGCTTAAACTCGTTAACTTTATTTCTCGACATTTTGGGATGTTACACGATCCCAGATTTCCCAAAAAACTAAAACCAACTAAAATCTTAGGCAAAATTGAGGATACCCATGTTGGTATGATACCTAATGTTCCAGGGTGGAGCACATGGTGAATGGTGATGATGAAATTGGTCAAAAGTGATGAAATTGATCTAACAAGATAAACCTAGGATATCAATGACCTAGTGGTCTAGTGGTATGGTGTTTACCCCTCACAAAAGGCGGTGTGGGTTCAAATCCTTGCAAGATCAAGGTTAAGTGGCATTTAGATATAAAAGATTGTTGTTAAAAAAAGATAAATCTGGGATCGTCATTGAAAGTATTTGAGGATGAGATACGAATAATTATGCTAATTTCACTTTGACTCTTTCATCAAAGAATCTTTGAGTACCTTGAAAACACATTCCTCACTATATATTTTATATTTCTATCATTCCTTATATTTCGTAGGAACGAGTTATGCACAGTCTATAAGTTGGATGATTATGCCGTGGGGTGTCCTAATTACAAATAAGTTTGGTGTCATTGTTCATTGCTTGAGCAATCATGGTTGTATGACTTCCTTCCCGCTTTGAAGAGGTCCTAGAGAATTTTCAAGCCATTATGTCATGGTGCAATTTGAAGGAGGGTACCCAATGTCAACTATTACACCACTATGGATCACCATAAATGTCTGTCTATAGTTGGATTGGATGACTAATGATATAACATAGAAAGTTTGGGTTTAATGTGTCAAGTTATAAATCAAGTGGGTTGGAAGTGTGAGGGTGCTAAGTGCTTATACAAAAAACTTGGTGAGGAAGCTAGGAAATTAAAAACCATAGAAGCCTCTCAAAGATCGTAGTTTGAAGTTATGGAGTTTGAGAAAAAGCACACAATCAGAGAATAGACATGATTGTGACCTAACACAGTGCCATATTAGAAAGTGGATAAAGTAAACGAATTTTATAAATATTTTTTATAAAATTAAAAGAATGTTGAATTGGAATTTAATTAAAGGTTGGGCATGTGTCGAGTTCCAATTAGGTGAAAGGGTTATGTGAACTGGCCTTGTGACCCGGGTGTTTAGTAACACACAATAAAGTTTGTAAAACGTTATGGGTATAGTAAAACTATCATGTGACGAGCTAAGTATCAAGGTTAAGGAATGTTGACCGTGTTTAACGGTTCAGACGTGTTAAGGTGAGTTTTTTTGTGCCCTTTTTAAATGTTTTAGGCTGGAATAAATCCCTGTTTTTGTTAAATGTCATGCATGTAACTTGTTTCCTGATGTATGCAATTAGTAATATAAAAAAATGTTGAACATGTTTAGTTTTAAAGGGTAATCACCAATAAAATACACACGTATAGACAAGTATACCTAACGCATCTTAATATAGCAATGACAAGAAACAAATATCAATCAGTGGACACAGTGACTCCTGATACCAAATCTTATATCAATATTTAACCGATGAATAAGAGATTTGTTTATTAAACTAATGACTGCAAAAGGAAACAAACTACAAATACTAGAAAGCTTTGTGAAAATCATATTGGAGAGACAACCATTTAGACTCGGATATCAATCAGTGGACACAGTGGCTCCTGATACCAAATCTTATATCAATATTTAACCGATGAATAAGAGATTTGTTTATTAAACTAATGACTGCAAAAGGAAACAAACTACAAATAGTGAACTCGACTCATCGAAGTTGGAATGAATAACAAGATTGGTTTTACTTATGAAAATTGTCTTGAAAGATTTGTTATTAAGATTATAACAACGTGTGAAGTGTTAGAACAGGTTAGAGCTCGTTAGGGTTAATCCCACGAAACCAGAGGAATAGTGCTATAAACACATAGTGATACCGTAACCAAGTGAAGTAAGTTTTATTACTAATTTCTTATAACTTAGAATTTCTCTATTAGATCTGGACAATAAGACCCCTAATGATTTACAACACATGATCATATCAACAAAGAAAACACTGACAAATTCTAGACTCTTTTAATCAGATCTATTCCCTAGATAGCTCACAAGTTTTACCAGTTTTAGTTCCGATTTGTCTATTACCGATTAAAGTATAAAGCCTCGGGTTAATAGTCGACTTTATAACCCAAAGATAGAACAAGCTGAATCTAGCATGCATACTTCATAGAAAGACCAACAAGACAACACAAATCAGATCTAAAACCAATATCAACATGCAATCGGATACATCATAAACTCATGATAACAAACCGACTAAAAACTACTCAGAATGTAGGAAATATGCATGAAATATATGTGTTATTTGGAACACATCAAACATCCCCACACTTGAATTTAGCTTGCCCCTAAGCAAACTCTCGTGCATTGAACTACACAACCTTTGAACTCGACCTAATGTTATCCCCGTCCCCAATTCACAACCAACTCTTAAGACTTGAATTTGTGTTGATAAATGAACCTTGAATTTGTGTTTAGTGTTGATAATGAACCTTGAATTTTGTTGATAAATGATCCATGTTTGATTTCGTTTCCTTTTACAGGCTGATTATGTTTAGTGCTGATGTATGAACCTTGAATTTGTGTTTAAATTTCGTATGAAACAAGCATGTTGCATGATTTGGATATCCATTTTACTATCTGAATCCACATCTAAAATTCAGATATTCGGTTTTAAACACCCATTTGATGTACCAGTTTTCTACTTTCCTTGCTAAAAACAGTTTATTATATTAATGATATTTAAATAAATCAAAATTGCAGATTTGGTCATCATATATTCATATGATGTTGGTCATCAAATATTCATATATATTGTCAAAAAGGTTGTGGTGTAGTGGTTGAGGTGAGGCCTTAAGTCTCAAGGGACCCGGGTTCAATCACTGTCACCACCATTAATTTCTGAGGCATGCAAATGAGGTCTAGTTCTTAGGCTGATGCACCAGGGTTTTACACACGCCAATCCAGGTTCGAGCCTCGGCTCTCCCTCAAGCCCGGAAGGGGCCGTATTGGGTGAGATTTTTCCTTGGATGCTCTCCAACTCTGACGCCAAGTGGGCCCGGTTAAGACAACATATTGACAGGAGTTGGACGAGGCTCTCCCATATAACGGGGGGTGCGACGTCACAACATTCAATGTTCGCCGTTAAAAAAAATAGAGTTAATTACACAGATGGCCCCTGTGGTTTGCTCAAATTATGGTTTTGGCCCCTGGGATTGCTAAACTACAACTTTGGCCCAATAGTTTGCACGAAAGTAACACATATGGCCCCTGAAGTGGATGTCAGTTAAGTTTTTCAGTTAAGTGTATGTGAAATGACTAAAATACCCTTCATCTTCTCCAAATCAAAACCACCTCTCCCACCAAACCCTAGCTTCCTCCTCCCATTTCCGGCGCCATTTCCGGCGCCATTTCCGGCGACAACCACAACCGCCTCCGGCTGCCGCCACAAGAAAAATTACACATATCAACTGGTTCCTTTTATCCCAACTGAAAATCAAAATCGTAGTCCGATACGAAGCATAAAAAGCCCTAAATCCCTCTTCTCTCAAAACAGTCCTCACACAATCAATCACACCTTTGTACGGACTCCCACTCCCTAACTGCAACCTCTGCTTCACCATATCCATCGGAGTAAACACCGCATCACTCGCCACCGTCGCAAAAACCCCTGCTGCCGCATGAGCCATAGGGTTATTAGGGTTTCGTCTCGAAAACGTCTCTTTACACATCTCCTATACTGAAAAATAAACGACGTGTGCCGGACCGGCGCCCAGTCCCATCGCTCCGATTCCACGGTAAAGTCCGGCGGGACCGTCGGACTTGAGGATTGACTGAAGAGCTTGTCGGAGCACCACGGATTTAATGGGGCAGGATCCTAATACTTGCATACGGGTTTTTATTGTGTCGATTGGGAACATGGACATGTGTTCGACCATGCCGGCGATGGAGCCGGCGATCATGAACTCCCAGAAGTGCAAGCCGTCGTGCGTCGGCGAGACGGTGATCTCCGGGTGGTAATCTGGTGGTTGTGGGATCGGTATAAGGTCGGTTTTGTTGCTTCCGTCGTCGCCATTGAAGAGAATGATGAAGAAATTGAATATTTCTTTTGGGGAAGAAGATGATAAATGTTGGGGAAGAAGATGATAAAGTGGGGAAGAAGATGATAAAGTGGGTTTGGGTTTGGTGGGTCCCATATGTGTTCCAAGAATTTATAATATTTCTTTTTTTTGTCTTTTAAACTAAGGGTATTCTCGTCATTTTATAAAATTTAACAATTAAACTTAACTGACATCCACTTCAGGGGTCAAATGTGTTACAATCGTGCAAACTATTGGACCAAAGTTGTAGTTTAGCAATCCCAGAGGCTAAAACTATAATTTGGGCAAACCACAGGAGCCATCTGTGTAATTACTTCAAAAAAATATATTCATATATATTCAAAATAACGTTCAGAAATCAGAATAGTTGGCATACCTCTTTAAATTGGCACCATGTGCACTTTTACGACACGTGTCTCTAAGTGTCACTCTTGCATCCTTTAAAAAATACAATACACAACACAACGATTCCGAATTTCGTCGCTAAATCCGTTTACGTATCCGTCACGACTTCATTCTCATCGAAGTCGTTTCAATGCCTTCCATCATTTCTCTTTCTCTTGCTCGCTCTCTTCGTCGTCACCTCTTCTCTTCTTCTTCAATCTCCAAACATCTTCTTCTTAAATCTCGCATATGTCCGCCCTCGTCTCCTTCCTTCTTCCTCCGCCTCCCCCGCTCACCCTCGCTTCCCGCCGCTGTCTATCTCATCCGTGCTTCATTCTCTTCCGCCACCGTACGGTTCTCCACGTCGACCGCCGCCGTTGATAATCCTCTACTGAAGACCTTCGAGTTTCCTCCGTTTGATGCGATCGACGCCAGTCACGTGCGCCCGGGGATCCGAGCGTTGTTGAAGCAGCTTGTAAGTCTCTGATTGATTACTGATTTGTGTGCTTGATTGTTGATTTCGGGGGAAATATAACAGGATGGTGATTTGATAGAACTGGAGAGGACGGTGGAGCCGTCGTGGCCGAAATTGGTGGAGCCGTTGGAGAAGATGAAGGATCGGTTGGCTGTTGCTTGGGGAGCTGTTAATCATCTGAAGGCGGTGAAGGATAGTTCTGAATTCCGTTCTGCCATTGAAGATGTCCAGGTTTATTTCATTTGATTTGGGAGGAAGTGGATGTTGTGATGATACGAACCATAGTTACCTAATACGCGGTTCGCTCCGGTACGGGTACACGGTTCGGGTACGCAATTTGCTAGAGTTAATGTATTCGGTACGGAGGGGGTTAGGTTCATTTCGGTACGAACCGGTACGGTGTACCATGTAGTTCTGTTCGATGTACCCGAATAAAACATAAGTTCAAATAGAATATAATATTTGTCAAATTCCAAATAATAACATATCTTCAAAATTCAAATACCATTTAATCCAAAATCCAAAACAGAAAAAAAAAAACACAAACAAAAACATAAACATAACAATTCTTAATTCCTAATCACCTCCTTCGTTGTGCTTTCTTTTGCCAAAAGCCATATCAGAAATTGGTGATAAATCGGTGATGAAATTGGTAGAGGAGAAGAAAATTACTGAGATTGAAGTAGAATCGGTGAAGTATATGGTTAGTGAGGAACGTAATTATACTAATTTCAGATTAGGTACTTGGAAGTTGGAATTGCAGGTGAATTACAGCTGTGACAGCGGCTGGAACAGTGGCAGTCGCTTTTCCCGTAAGTAGATTTCCCGCCAAAATCGCGAACCCTAAATTTCTACAACCAGCGAATTCATGACCAAAATCGCGAATTTGATAGTGTTCGGTACGATTGGAATTAGAATTAGATACAGCGAATTATAGGTAAATGGTTCGCCGTACCTTATTGATTTGGTACGCCGTACCTTATCGATTTGGTACGCCGTACCTTATCGATTTGGTACGCTGTACCTTATCGATTTGGTACGCCGTACCATAGCGATTGGATCGAAACGATTTTCGATTTGGTACAGCGCGAACCAATTCGTGGATCGCGGCTCACAGAGCGAATTCGGTAACTATGATACGAACAATGTTTTCAGAACCGGATCGGACGGCGAGCCGGTCTTTTACCGGTTCATCAATAAAACCGGATTTAAGAACAGGATGATATCATAAATATTATTTATATATAGTTTAAAATAAAATATGAAACTACTATATGGTTTTTAGTGTGGATTTATAATTTTAATAAAACATAAAGAAACTAAAACATAAATCATGGAATACTAAATTAATTGGAAAATGATATTTTAAAGGAAAATTTTTTAAAAAGAATAAAACTTTTTGAAATCCGGTCCGACCGGTAATCAGCCAGTTCAAACGGAAACGGTCTAAATAGGCATAACCGAACCGCTTCTATGACCCGTTTCAGGTCCAGTTTTGAAAACATTGGTTATGAAGTTGATTATATTCTGTTTGCAGCCTGAAAAGGTTGAATTTGACCTAAAATTGGGGCAAAGCAAACCTATATATAATGCTTTTAAGGCTATAAGGGAATCACCAGATTGGGAAGGATTAAGTGATGCTCAGAAACGCGTTGTTGAATGTAAGTATTATTCTAATTGTGCGCATTACTTAGTCACTCCAATGCATTTAGGTCCCAAAAGGGCGGCACGCACACCACGTACACGTGTTGTTGCTCCGTGTACAACAAAATAAGTTTAATTTACAATCAAAAGCTGCATTTCTCTCGTATGATTTACGTATCAACCTTTATATCAAGTAAACCTTTCATAGTTTGTTCATGCATTTAGTTGTTTATACATATAAGCCTCCTACATACCCTAGTTTTGACCAGAAGTACATGATGAGCACCTCGAGCCTTTTAAAACCAAGCTCTTATATAAATTGAAGTATCTTGAAGTTCATCTTGTGGTATCTGTAAAAGCTTGGGGGTGTTCATTATTCGAATCGGACTCAAATAATTCGAAATTCGAATCGAACCGAATTCAAATAAAAAATTCAAATTCGAAAAAGGATTTGGATTTCGAATTTAATATCTTGAATTCGAATTCGATTAGAATAATTCGAATTAACTATATACATACATAGATTTTTTTTATCGTATAAGCTTCAAGTCTTCAACCTTCAAGTATTTTAAGTATTGGACTCTTTAGTTTTTATAGGCATTAAGTCAATTGATCAGTTCAAACTTCAAAACGACATCGACTCTTCACTTTTATTCTAATCTCTTGACTACTATGGTAGTACGGTACCATACCCGACTTTAGTTTTTAGTTATCTTGTTAGTTGTTACATCTTTATGTTCATTTTTTTGCATTTGTGTATATATTAGATTGCTAAATTTTTAGAAATGTAGTTAAAAATCTGAATATTTGTAATTTTTTGTTTTTATTTTTCTAATTAGGTTTATTCGAATGCGTTTCGAATCCAGATTTCAAAATTCCAAATTCGAATAATTCGATTCGAATAAACTGATTCGATTCGATTGAACACCCCTGATAAAAGCAGTATCTGTAAAAGCTTCCTGGCGTCACACATTGGACAAAATAAAAATAATACTTGTATTTTGTGATATTTGAGTTTTTGATCATTCATATACCAGAAGTTAATACCATGCTTTACAAAAGTTTACTAATCGTAGCGAAAGCTATTACAATTTACTTTGATAAAAGCTATACATGATTTTCTTCGAAATCAAAAGTTTAATTCGTCTTCCAAAATCAACATAACTCATGAATTGGCCCACAAATATGAATGAACTTTACAAAGTTCTTCATCTATCATTTATAGCAATAAAATATACCGAAACAGGATGTTGGCTTCTCTAGAGTTGATGGTTTTT
Organism: Smallanthus sonchifolius; assembly: GCA_023525975.1. NCBI lineage: Eukaryota > Viridiplantae > Streptophyta > Magnoliopsida > Asterales > Asteraceae > Smallanthus > Smallanthus sonchifolius. The sequence goes on from CM042025.1 coordinate 89,525,544, forward strand.
CTTGATTTGCACAGTATTAAAATCCCCTTTTTAAACCTTTTTACCCTCAATTTTTTATGACCTGAAGTATTTGTTAATGCAAGCAAGTCTAGATGTATACCTTTTCATCTAGAAACAACCATTTCTATCTTGATATCAAGTAGTGTGAACTTTGTCTTCACTTGTGTGCACATGCAGCATTACTAAAGGAGGCTGTTCTTAATGGTGTCTCCCTTGAGGATTCTAAAAGAGAAGAGTTTAACAAAATTCAACAGGTGTACTCTTTTATTATTCTGGGCAGTCACAGTTTTCTTTATTTTATTTGTTCAAATTCAAAATATTTTCACAAGTATTTGACTATAATTATGTAGCTCTTTTGAACATTAGCACTTGACCATTCTTATCACTGATGTGCAGGATTTGATAAAACTTTCCCGAAAATTTGAGGAAAATGTTTTTGACGCCACTAAGAAGTTTGAAAAACTAATAACATATAAGAAAGAAATTTAAGGATTGCCAGCTACAGCTCTTGATTTGGCTGCACAAACAGCCTCATCTAAGGTTCCTAAACAAATTTCATTATTTGTGTTTATTGTTCAGATGCTTTTATTAAAACATCAGTGTCCCACTTCTTATTTCATTGTACGTATTTAAACCCAGGGTCATGAAAATGCGACTGCTGAAAACGGGCCATGGATGATTACATTGGATGATCCAAGTGTTTTGTCAGTCATACAACATGCTAAGAACCGAGCTTTGCGGGAGGAAATTTACCGCGCTTATGTAACTCGGGCTTCTAGTGGAGAACATGATAATACTCAAGTTATTGAACAAATTTTAAAGCTTAGGTTGGAAAAGGCTAAGCTTCTTGGCTATAATAACTATGCTGAGGTTTAAATTTGTGTTCATTAGTTGTTCTTGCTATCTAGCCAGCTTCTTTATTTTATCGGTTTGTTGGTTGAAATTATTATCAGGTAAGCATGGCAACCAAGATGGCTACAGTTAGTAAAGCTGAAGAGCTTCTTGAAAAGCTCAGGAGTGCTTCCTGGAATGCCGCAGTTCAGGGTAATACACCAAATATATATATGTGTGTGTGTGTGTATCATAGTTGTTAAAAGCCCTCGCCTCGGGCGCCTAGGCGCAGTTTTGAGACGAGGCGCAGGGATTGGGCTTTTTTGTTGAGGCGCATATTGAGGATAAAAGGCGCAGTTTTTTTTCTTAATTTTTTTTTAATTTTTTTTATGTTTTATTATCATTTCCTAGGTTATGGTTGAGCTTATAAAAGCTTCCACAATACCGATTGAAGCTCATTTCCTAGTTATTTGATCATTTGGTATATGACTTTGAACATTTTGGTACTAATTAGATGATATTAAATGTTATATAATAGCTTTTCTTTATTTTATTTGAAAAATAATATTATTTTTCAATACATAATATATTTTAAGTATTTTTTTTAGTGCGCTTTTTTTTTCTCAGGCCCTCGCTTTTTTTGCGCCTTGCGCCTAGGCCCCAGGCGAGGCCTATGCACCTTGAGTGCGCCTAGAGCCTCTGATAACTATGGTGTGTATAGTGGGGCGTTCTTTTCAGAATCAATAGTATGTTGAGAATTGCGAGAACCGTATTAACCCTTGTACTATTTATTAAATAAATTGACTAAGATGCATGTAGATTTCCATACATTTAAGATTTTTTTTAAACATATGGTATTGATAATCTTGTGTCTATGCATATGTGCACATTTTAATACCTAATTAAAAAAATTCAGGAGAAAGGAAATAAAATAAAGAAAGAGTGGGGAAAGATGAATAAACCATTTTTTTTTTTCAATTTTACCTTTTTCATTGAAGCTATATGTACACGTGCTTATGTGGTTCACAACATGTTACTGATTCTTAAAAGAACGTGCCCCTATATGTATACATATATGCATATACATACATAGGATTAGAATCAACTAAATGCGCAAAAGTGTATGAATAGATATTAACCATTGATCAAGGGGAATCAAGGGCTTTGATTGGATGGGTGCCACGTGGACTCCATTCTCATGCAAGTTTTAGCAAGGAGGGGCAAAAGGTAATAGTCACCATTTGTTGACTTTTTTTTGTTCCACCATTTTTTTAAACGTGAACAACTTTTTTATACGTCAATATTTTATTTTAAAAACTATACCATAAAACTGAACATTTTTTTATCTTTAACTTGAGTATGGTATTGCTATATTTAAAAAAATTAATAAATTTTTAAAGCGTGTTGAACTGGATATAACGGTGCGTCCAAAATTTTTTAACGGTTCAGATTGAAGGGTGCGTCCAGATTTCAACGTGCCATATTTTTAGGTTTTGTTGGATGCAATTACCATCCACCCCTTGTGGCCCATCCTGATGGCTTCCTACACTTTTTAGAGCTTTAAGCCTTTTTAGTATATCCTTACCCTATATATATAGTTAATTTGTTGCTGCCACAGTTATATTGTTTATATTCTTTCTGTAAAAATCCTACTTAAAAGGCTTAGAACACACTCATCATACCACTTCCTTCATATCTGTAGACATGGAAGATCTCAGGCAATTCTCCAAAAGTCATGGTGCTCCTGAAGCTGATGAATTGACCCATTGGGATACTGTCTTTTGGAGTGAGAGGCTGCATGAATCAAAATATGAAATAAACTAGGTTTTTTCTCCCTCAGATCATGTTTACAAATTCTGGAGCTCAGTGTTACTACTATGTTTTCTCAGACATCAGTTTCTTGATACTGCAGGAAGAACTGCGACCGTACTTTTCATTGCCTAAAGTCATGGATGGTCTTTTCAGCCTAATGAAGATGCTATTTGGCATAGATGTTGAACCAGCTGATGGTTACGCACCAGTAAGCCATCTATTTACCTTTTGTTTAACCATCAGGCGGGGTGGGATTCAACATGTTTCATTCTTAGGCATTGCTATATGTTTAGGTTTGGAATGCTGATGTCAGATTGTACCGCCTCAAGGATTCATCAGGCAAACCTATTTCATATTTTTACTTTGATCCATACGTTCGTCCAGCTGAAAAAAGAGGCGGTGCATGGATGGATGAGGTTGTTGCAAGGCGTGTGCTACCGGATGACAAAACCTCTGTTAGGTTGCCCATTGCCCATATGGTGTGCAATCAAATGCCACTGGTTGGTGATAAACCAAGTCTTATGACATTTCACGAGGTACATATGATTGTATTACATAATAAGGAAGGTATTTCAAATTTGGGAATATTCCACCCAAAGATAACCAACTTTCTTTTGTGTTCCACTAAATTATCATACCTTTTTCCAACGAAAACCACTCAAATTTCAATATTGTTCCATTGTTGTGAAACTTTTTTGATAAATGTTATAAGGCTTTAATATTAAGTGAGTTAAATGGAACATATATGAAACTTGGTTAGTATTTAGTGATTACTTTTTTCAATTTTAACCTGAAGTAGGAGGTAATTGTGAAGGAAAAAAATTCACTAATAATAACCAAGTTTCATAATTGATCCATTTAAGTCAGCTTGAAAAAGATAATCACTAAATAGTATTTAAGTTTCATATGTTCCATTTACCTCACTTAATTTTAAAAAATTCAATATTTATAAAAAAGAGTAAACTGCCATTTTCGTCCCTGTGGTTTGGTCAAAATTGCCACTTTCATCCAATAGTTTGTTTTTTTGTATCTGGGTCCTCATGGTTTTAAAATATTGCCATTTTCATCCTCGTGGTTTTAAAATATTGCCACTTTCATCCAGTCAGCTAACACCGTCCGTTTTTCTCAGTTAAATGAGGGGTATTTCAGTCCTTTTACTTATTTGTTTTATTTTTTCATCTTTTTTACTCTCACTTTTTAATCATCCCCAATTTAACCTCTAATTTAATCATCCACCTGCTGGCCTTCTTCCTCTTTTACTGACCAGTTTCCGATGAGCACCACTGGAACACCTCCGTCGCTTGTTTCTATGATTAAAAAGTGAGAGTAAAAAAGATGAAGAAATAAAACAAATATGTAAAAGGACTGAAATACCCCTCATTTAATTGAGAAAAACGGACGGTGTTAGCTGACTGGATGAAAGTGGCAATATTTTAAAACCACGAGGACCCAGATACAAAAAAACAAACTATTGGATGAAAGTGGCAATTTTGACCAAACCACAGGGACGAAAATGGCAGTTTACTCTATAAAAATTTTTCACAATAATGGAACAGTAAATGAAACTTGAGTGGTTTTATAGTTAAAAGTCAAGTCCCAAATCGGTAAAACACACGTTAATTTGGCCAACTCCCAAACACGTTTATCATATCAAGAAATCTCCCTCTAAAACTTGATTACATGTAGCAAATCCTGACTCGGTTTACATAGACTACTTGATTTCAATCCATGATACCCTACACGGTATATATATAGCTAATCTATCCTCATTAGACTATAACTAGGATTCCTATTAATTAATTACATAATAATCATCTAACAAACTTCCTATTACAATTCTTATAGGATACTTAGATAATTATCCACTAATTAATTAATATTATTGTTTGCCTTGGACTCCAAGCAACCTTAGCCACCCCAACTCAAACACCTCCATGTGAATGGGTCGGCCCAACTCCTAACCGGTTTGCTATAGTCGGGAATTAAGCCCAACAAAAAGAGTATGAGTGACTTTATTGGAACAATATTGAAACTTGTTAATATATGCCGTGTCATATTTGCAGGTTAAGACTGTGTTCCATGAGTTCGGTCATGCACTTCAACATATGCTAACAAAACAAGACGAGGGACTTGTTTCTGGTATACGTGGCATAGAGTGGGATGCTATTGAATTACCTTCTCAATTCATGGAAAATTGGTGCTACCACAGGTCATATATCATCAGATTGTAGTCTACAGTGTTGTAAGCCGATTAGTCGCTAGGCGGCTCGTTAACGACTAATTTTGGCCTAGTCGGTCCAAAAGTCGCTAGGCGGGCCTAGGCGGCCAGATTCCGGCGAACATTCCGGCGAAACCCTGAAATTTCCGGCCAAATTCCGGCGAAAACCTGAAATATCCGGCCAAATTTTGGCGAAAACCTTTGGTGTGGTTTAAAAATGAACATTTTTATAAAAATTGCATATAAAAATGTGTGTATATATATAAAAAACTGAAAATTACATATAAAAATTCCAATCCGATTAATCCCGCCTAGGCCCCGATTAATCCCACCTAGGCCTAGGCCCTACCTCACCGCCCGACTAGCGCCTAACGATTTTTACAACCATGGTAGTCTAAGTTGGTTTAGTCTTTATCCTAAATATATTATCAACCAGGTGTATAATTTTTAAATAAATATATTAAATGAATGTTACAGGGATACGCTGATGAGTATGGCGAAACACTATGAAACAGGAGAGTGTCTCCCCGAAGACATATATCAGAAGCTTCTTGCTGCTATAACTTTCCGTGCTGGCAGCCTTAGCCTTAGTCATGTAGAATATGTTATTTTTTTGTTTATATTTGTAGCATACAAAAGTAGAAATGATAATCAATTCTTATAATGTTTTGTAGCTAAAACTTGCAACTGTTGACCTGGAGTTGCATAGCAAGTATGTTCCTGGTGGGTCTGAATCGATCTATGATGTTGATCGAAGAATCAGTGAAAAAACTGAAGTGATTCCTCCACTTCCAGAGGACAGGTTTCTTTGCAGTTTTATCCATATTTTTGCAGGTTGGTTGTATATTATTTTATCGTTTTGTCTACGCTAATTAGCTTGCAGATGGTTTTTTTGTCATAACTTCTCATCATTATAGCCTTCTCATAAGCCTCGGTCAGCTAACGGGTCAAAACGGGTTCGGCTCAAACTGGGTTCAGGTGAAAACGTATTTTGATCAAAATAAGTTAGGGTTGAAACGAGTCGTTTTAGAAAAGAAGTATCAAAATAGATTCACCCATTATATTTGTTTTTATCAGCTAGTGGCGACGTTAGGCAGAAGCGGTGGTAAGCGGCGACGACGGTGCTGTGGAGGTTACGGCAGGGGTTACAGCGGAGGTGGGGGTAGTGGCGACAGACATTGGCGTTGGGTGGTGCTGATCCATTTGGAGTTTTAGACCTGTCCTAAGTTAGAACTTAACAGGTTTCATAAAAGTGACCCGTTTTGACCCATTGTATAGTTTGAGTGACCCAAATTTACCCATTTATTTCAAGAATGGGTCATGATGCCATGTGTACCTTCTCATTATGTTGTTGTCTGGCATTAACAGGTGCGTATGCTGCGGGATATTACAGTTACAAGGTATCTTTTATGGCCTCTATTGCTGTGAAGTTATTATGGTTTCACCAAATTAATGCACATGTATAATAGTTTGTTTAATTCTGATTGTGAACACAATTTCTACAGTGGGCGGAAGTGCTGTCTGCTGATGCTTTTTCTGCATTCGAGGATGCAGGATTACATGATGAAAAGGTATGGTTTATGTGAATGCACATAATATTTTCCTTTTTTATTACTATTTCGCAAATCAGTGTTTATGACTTGTTAATTATTCTAAATTCATAATCTTTGATTCTTCTATGATGTTTTATGTGTTTATTTTTCACAAATGACCATTTTCTACTGTCACAACAGGCGGTCAGAGAGACGGGGCACAGGTTCCGTGAAACTATTCTTGCACTTGGAGGTGGAAAAGATCTCCTAACGGTTAGATCTTTCAGAGTTCATAGTACACACACACACACAGACACCCACCCTATGTAGAGGTTCATTACAAAACACTAAATTATTGCGAGAACAAAAAGAACAACCTAAATCGTTTAAATTTTTCATCAGTGGTTCATATTTTTTAAATGAGTAAATTACAGAAATCATCTTTTATATTTATAGCCTTTTTTAGATACTGTCCTTTAGCCTAAAAATTGTCAGAGATCATCCTTTATGTTTACAAATCTTGCACGTTACGTCCTTTAACCCTAACCCAGTTAAATTTCTCAGTTAAGTCTAGTCATGTGCAAGGCACATGATGGTACTTTTGTAATTTTACACATGTAATTAAAAAATATGTTAATTAAAATATATATAAACCTACTCTTTCAATCTCTCTCCTCTCACACATGAAGAGATACGATATGGAACAATTTTCTTTAGTTCATTTCTTAATTTAGGAAAGGAATACGTCAAGCTTTATAGCGTTACAAAACAAACTAATTTACTACTTAACTAAACTACCCATGCACCCATCCCATGATTGCATTTTTATTATTTTCTTTTATTTTAAAAGTTTTTAAGATTGAAAAAATGAGTGATTAATTTTGTTATTCGTGTTATCACAATATTTAATATTTTGCATTGAATATATACGTGTGTATATGATGCCTTTAGTTACGGTATCCTGAAGACCATGTTGTTTGTTCGGCACTCAAACCACTTTCTTATGAGTAGGTGTAAAAGTGATTTGTGCATTTAAGATAGAAAAAATGTTTTCAATACAAAGAAAAAAAAGCTGTGATTGTTTTTTTTAATCTAGTCATTTTGTGACTAACTTGACGATAACGGGGAATGCAAAATACAGGTTTTTGTAGAATTCCGTGGGCGGGAACCCTCACCCGAGCCATTGCTCAGGCATAACGGGCTGTTACACAGCGCGGCATGATTCATGATCCGGCTCTAGCTCAACACTCAACAGGGTTTATAATTTTATATACTATTTCTCCTTTTAAATATCAAAAAGAAAAATATTAGTCTAATGTGATACAAACCACAAAATACATAGTACCAAAATGAAGATGGCTCTTTGTTCGGATCATCACATTTTAATATTTTGTGTAATATATTTGATTATTTGATACTTCAATGGACCTGAGCGCACCCCCTGATGGGGAGTGTGGACCATGGTTGCTTGGATGAAACCTAACCCAATCCATGGCTATGCCAGCCATGGGACCCCAATACCTTCAAAGATTAGATCGGAAAACTATAATTTTACTTGGTCAAATTGGCATCTAAAATAAAAATACAGGGTTAGGTTATAGTAAAAAGGGTTTTAAAAATAAGAATGGTAAGAAGGATTTTAAGCTTGACATGTGTCATTTTATTGTTTTTAAAGGGAGGGCATAACGGCCAATGTGTAATACACCAGGTCAATATGTAATACACCAGATCAATGTGTAATACAAGGTCTGATATTACACAATGATCAAACCTGATATTACACAATGAACTGATATTACACAATGAGCATATTACACAATGACCTGATATATTTGAGCGAATTACACAATAATGAGCGAATTACACAATGAGCTGGAAAACGTAAAACACAATGATGAAAACTAATAACACAATGATGAAAAATATTTGACACAATGAACTTGTATTACACAATGACCTGACTAATTACACAATGAACTTGTATTACACAATGACTTGACTAATTACACAATGAACTTGTATTACACAATGACCAGACGTGGTATTACACAATGAACTTGTATTACACAATGAACTTGTATTACACGATAAACTTGTATTACACAATGACCTGACTAACTACACAATGAGCTGGAAAACGTAAAACACAATGATAAATACATATAACACAATGAACTTGTATTACACATTGAACTTGTATAACACAATAAACTTGTATTACACAATGACCTGACTAATTACACAATGAACTTGTATTACACAATGACTTGACTGATTACACAATGAACTTGTATTACACAATGACCAGGCGTGGTATTACACAATGAACTTGTAATAAACAATGACCTGACTAACTACACAATGAGCTGGAAAACGTAAAACACAATGATAAATACATATAACACAATGAACTTGTATTACACATTGAACTTGTATAACACAATGAACTTGTATTACACAGTGACCTGACTAATTACACAATGACCTGACTAATTACACAATGAACTTGTATTACACAATGACCAGACGTGGTATTACACAATGAATTTGTATTACACAATGAACTTGTATTACACGATGAACTTGTATTACATAATTACCTGACTAACTACACAACGATAAATACATATAATACAATGAACTTGTATTACACAATGACCAGACGTGGTATTACACAATGAACTTGTATTACACAATAAACTTGTATTACACAATGAACTTGTATTACATAATTACCTGACTAACTACACAATGATAAATACATATAATACAATAAACTTGTATTACACAATGAACTTGTATTACACAATGAACTTGTATTACATATTAAACTTGTATTACACAATGAACTTGTATTACACATTGACCTGACTAATTAAACAATGAACTGGAAAACGTAAAAAAAATTTGTTTTTGTTTATAACGACACTATACTCGTTTTAAAGATAAAAAAACGCTCGTTTTTATGGTGTAATATTTTTGAAAAAATAATGTCGTATGTAAAAGTTATAAACTTTTAAAAATGAGGGGGGGAACTTGATAAAAGTCAACAAAAATAGCCAAGACTAAAATACCCTTCCAACAATTTTTTCTCCTACAATTTAATCTCAACCATTAAATCTTTTCTACAATTTGATCTAATGACCCTAAATCCTTCTCACCCTTCTTACAATTAAAATCTTTTTTACCCAAACTTAATCCTAAAAATATATTATTACCATACTTACGATTGGTAAAATCTATTAAAATCCATAAGAGTACAATTACTTTGTTGGATGCTGCTCACATAAGTTATTTTGTCATTTATGTGGTTTTACATTAAGTCTTAATTTATGTTAGATTTACTTTTAAGCTCTTGCACTTAATTTTTTTTTACTTTTCTTTTAACAATTTTATACTACAGCCATGGACTTTAATAAAGTTATCGTTTAGATATTGGATATTTTTTTTACCAACTGAGTTACGAGACATGACATATACACAATTGTAACGGAGTTGCGCGCGATAATGTACAAGTTATCTAAGTACTTTCGCACAACGTCGTTATGAATTTTTTTAACTCTTAATGTTTTTTTAAACGGTATTGCTTTTTTTTCTAATTTTTTACCTGTTAACTTTTTTAACGGCTTTGTTACGGTTTTGTTTTTTTTATATAAAGTTTTTGGAGTATTACTAGCTATTTCGTTGCAACGCGTGGTTTGAGTAAATGTTTTGGTTTTTTATATAAAGTTTCGAGTACATTTATTTATTTCGTAACCGATAACTTTTTTAGCGGTTTCGTTTTTCTATAAATTTATTTTATAAGTTTTTTAGGGACGTTAATTTTTTTTCTTACGGTTTAACGCGTCTGGCGCGTGTGAGCAGAATTCTAGTTCTAGTTATTAATTAAAAAGACAAAGAAAAATGACAATCTTTCACGGGGCAAGGGACCCGTGTGACTAAAACCTGGCACCTTTCTCAATTTCTCTCCCTATATATTTGATTTTTTATAAAATATTTATTTGTAACTGTGAATTCTCGATTTATTTAACGTGCATAATTCACAAAATCCAAATCTTTGTGGGTTGGAGTGAAAATGAATAATTCAATTACGAAATGAAATTGTTTTTCTTTGTTTTTTTGTTTTTATAAATAAAAAATAAAATAAGTAGTATGTTAGATATAACTCTAAAAATAGTATTATAATAATAATAATATATTCTTTAATAAATAGATTAAAAAGATCTTGTTTATGTAACATGATCCTAACAAAGTTATAACAGTTTCTGACATTGAAAATGATAAAAAAAATAAAAATAAAATAAACGTATACAAAACAGTTTTTAGACAATCTTCGAGTTTGTTTTCAATTTAGCATTTTAGTGTTGGTATTCTCAAAATTAGTTCATTTAATACAAATGTATTTTTAATTGTTAACGTGAAGAATTTCTTTCTTAAAATGTTGCAAATTAAAACCTTAAGGTATGTTAATCTTCACCAATGAATTATTGGTGATAGGAAGTATACAAAATAAAGATATACATGACATAAATAAAACAAACTTGTTATGATATCAGACTATTTTAGACCCATGCTCAATATGTATGAGATTCAGGATTTTTCTATTGTATCTCTATATAATGTACTAGTTTAGATCCCGTGTTTACACACGGGGTGAAAATTGAAAAATATCAATATATAAAAATTTTAAATATATATGTATATATTTTACAGGTGTAAAAATATATTACATATATTAAGGATAGAAACAAACTCAAATTATGTAAAAGTTAATATATAATTGGGTTTTAAAAATACGTTAATTATTATTTAATGTAATTTGACTTTTATTTACTATTTGATTGAAATAAAAGTTATATAATTAAATTTCAAATTTTCTTATAATAAGGAATAATATAAAATAAATGTGTCTTGTTAGCATAATTAGTAGTTTCTTTAAATATATATTATTATTAAAAAATAGAAGTGCATTAAATAAGAGAGAGAGGCAGGAAAAAAATGGTGAAAATAAATGTGGAGTCGACATGTGGCACTAAAAAACTTTTATTTATTATATAGTATAGACTAGGTTATAAACCCATGTACTACACGGGCTGAACAACAAAGACGATAAAATTAACAATTGTAACAATTTTTAATTATTTAAATTACAAATCATTTCATGGTGATGCTTAATGGGCTGGAAAACGATATGGTTATGAGTGTGGTATGCCACAATATGTTCATCACATCTACGTGCTGTTGTGTTTCTCTGTTTTAATATGTTTCGGTATCGAAACAAACCGTTACCATTTGTATGATATGACATATATTAATGATAACAAATCAATTTGATAGGAGATACAAAAGAAGGAATAAAAATAAGAAGGAAAAAAAATAAAAAAAACATAGAAAAATGTACAACCAGTTTTAGACCCACTATTTGCAATTTAATAATTGAAGAAAAACAGAACAACAGCAACATCACCACTTTGAATCAATAGAAAAATATACAACCAGTTTATAAGACGGCAGTATTCTATCATATTTGCAATGCTATTACAATATTTAGATAAGAAACACAACCAATCTTAATATTAAAAAACAGATGTGACAAAAAACCAAAAACTGATGATGTATCAAAGAATAAAGATAGAAAGAAAATTACAAAACTTACTTGGAGCTGAGAATACTTGAGAAAATTGGAGAAGAACTTGAATTGCGTAGATATCTAGCACAATGGTCAAACTATTTAATTGATTATGAAAATACTAATTATTAAAAATCATATTGAGTGTGAAAATATTGTAATTAATGTAATTGTCTTTTTTATGGATATATAGCTAATAATCAGGAACAATCAAAATTTGAAATTACGAACCTAATCTTGGAAAGAAACACAAATTTTAAAAATTATGAATTTAAAGTATCATGTCCATATAAATTTGAATTGTATATACAATTAATAAGTTTAATTGGAGAAAATTAAAAAGTTTACCAAAAAAAGATTAATAAGTTTCTAAATACGGAATAATGGAAAAAATTAAAAGTTCATTATTAGTTATTTAAGAAATGAATAGCTTAAGATTTGAATTTCTGAGATATTAAATAAGTGGTTATTAAAAACAGAAAATATATCTTTATAATTATTATTTTGGAATCAAGAGAAGATGGCACGTGGCTTTAACTGGAATCGTTTATTAGAAGTAAGGATTGCATGGATGAAATATCTTATGAATGAGAATCAGTTTCCCCCACTTTCTCTTTTATTTTTATCACGTTATCAACACAATAACACACTTACTAGGCTTCTTAGATCTGCACTTACAAAAAAAAAGAGAAATCAAAATTAGGGGATATTTTTTTGTTTACTTGTGCTTTTTTTTTCTCTTTGGAACAAACCTGTCGTTACCACCTCTTGTACGCCACGCCTGTACGCCGTTATTTTTTCTTTCTATTCACAAATATTGTTGTCGAATGTTGGTGTCTACACAAAACTCTGTCGAAGCAGTGAAGAACTTCCTATCGCCGTTGACCATCGATGTTACCATCGTTAAGATCCCTGACGAAAATCCACTAGATCCGCTCTACGGTTCGCTTTCGGGTTGACATGAAGATTACGCCCAGAAACCCAACTCAGTATCTCTCTTTCATCGTTGGCTGCCGGACTACCGGCGTACATCAACCAACAAGGGCGGAAATCTTCATCAAGAACCCGAAGTTTTTAAGTTTTCCCTTCGACTATATAAAACTGCCTTAAATTATAGAACCTGCAGTTCTAACCATCAAGAACCCGAAGTTCTCCCAAAATATATAATTTATATATAAAGGCATGTTTTTAACAAATGTATCATTCCTTGTAGATACAATGTCGAACATTTCAAAACTCGAGTTTGCCGCTCTTGACATATCCGGGAACAACTATCTCCCGTGAACTCTCGATGCTAAAATCCACCTAACTGCGAAAAATTTGGGTGAGACGATCAATGATGGGAATGAAACTTCCCTTCAAGACAAGGCCAAAGCAATGATCTTTCTCCGTCATCACCTTCACGAAGATCTAAAGAGGGAATACCTTACTGTTGAGGACCCTCTTGAATTATGGAAAAACATACAAGAACGTTTTGACCACCAGAAGTTGGTCATACTCCCAAAAGCTCGCTACGAGTGGCTACATTTGAGGCTACAAGACTATAAAACGGTTAGCGAATATAACTCTGCTCTCTTCCGCATTACCTCTGAACTGAAATTATGCGGAGAAAAAATAGTCGATGAAGACATGCTTGAAAAGACCTTCTCAACGTTCCATGCTTCAAATATGATCCTTTCGCATCAATACAGGGAACGTAAATTTACTAAATATTCTGAACTAATATCATGTCTACTGGTCGTGAAGCAAAATAATAAGCTCCTACTTCAAAACCATCAAGCAAGACCAGTCGGTGCAAGCCCATTCCCAGAAGCGAATGTGGCAACTGCTCAGAGCAGACATGGGAAAAGGAGAGGTGGCGGCCCCAGTAGAGGTCGTGGTCGTGGACGTGGATGGAACAATACATGGCGACGAGAGTCTCACATTTCTAAGCCCGGTAGCGGTGAATCAAGTCGACAGAATACGGGTCGACCCCCTAGGGGAGGCCTAGCAGGGGCCAAAACAACATTTGCTATAAATGTGGGATGTCTAACCACTGGTCCCGCACATGTCGCACCCCTAAGCACCTCGTTGAAGCTTATCAACTAATGATGAAAGAAAATGGGAAAAATGTTGAGACTAATCTCATTGAGGATGCACATAATTTATCTGGCCTGTTATTAGACACTCACCTAGACGTGTCTGATTTCAACGAGAACGTTCGTGACGTTTAAACATTATGTGATGATTTCTTTTTATGCTTTGTTTTTGTTTAGACTATGATCTTTTGTTTGGTTTCGTTTAAACTATGATCTTTTGGTTGGTTTCGTTTAAACTATGATCTTTTGTTTGGTTTTGTTTAAACTCTCGTGATGATTTGATTCAATATCTTGTGCTAGTCTTCCTTGTTGGTTTGATTCAAACTCTTATGTTAATCTTATCATATTCACATATATAGTCTTTTGTATTAAGTACATTTTTTATTATTATTTCCTGAAGAGTTATTACTGGCGATGAATGTCTGGTAGATAGCGGCAGTACCAACACTATTTTGAAACATAAGAAATTTTTCTCTGAGTTGTCTCCCGCAGAGACACCCATTGGTACTATTTCTGGTGTTAGTAACCTTATCGAAGGCTCCGGGAGAGCATGCATCATCTTACCTTCGGGTTACTAAACTAATTATCAATGATGCACTTTACGCTAGTAAATCAAGACGTAATTTACTTAGTTTTAAAGGTATTCGACAAAACGGTTACCATCTGAAAACATCATTAGAAAATGATGCCGAATACCTGCAAATGACCTCAAACAAAAACGGTCAAGATACCATTGTTGAAAAGCTAAAAGCTTTATCGTCTGGATTATATTGTACTACTATTAATCCTATCGAATCGTACATGGTGAGTAACCAGATAAAGAAACATTCACCATATGGCATGATCGATTAGGTCATCCTGGTAGCACAATGATGAGGCGAATAATCAAAAGCGCAAATGGGCACCCTCTTAAAAATTTAAAAGTTTTGCTATCATAAGATTTATCATGTGCAGCATGCTCTCTAGGCAAACTCATTACTAGGACCTCACAAACTAAACTGACATATGAAAACCCCTCATTTTTTGAAAGAATCCAAGGGGACATATGTGGGCCCATACATCCTCCGTGTGGTCCATTTCGCTATTTTTTGGTCTTGATTGATGCATCATCGCAATGGTCACACGCGAGCCTTTTAGCTACCCGAAATGTAGCATTTGCCAGACTGTTAGCCCAAATCATACAACTGAGAGCAAACTTCCCAGAATATCAAATTAAAAATATTCGGATGGATAATGCAGGAGAATTCACATCCCAAGTTTTCAATGACTATTGTATGTCGATTGGGATAAAAGTTGAACATCCGGTAGCTCATGTTCACACACAAAACGGTTTAGCTAAATCTTTAATTAAACGATTATAGTTAATCACTAGACCGCTCCTGATGTGATGCAAATTACCATCTTCTGCATGGGGGCATGCTATTCTACATGCCGCTGCACTGATCAGATTAAGACCAACTACTGATCACGAATACTCCCCATTACAATTGGTCTCTGGAAGAGAGCCAAGTCTATCCCACCTCAAAATATTTGGTTGTGCGGTCTATGTACCAATACCGCCACCACAACGTACCAAAACAGGACCACAGAGAAGACTGGGCATTTATATTGGTTTTAACTCCCAGTCTATTATTAAACATTTAGAACCATTAATGGGAGACATGTTTACAGCACGGTTTGCTGATTGTCAGTTTGATGAGACAGTATTCCCAGTCTTAGGGGGAGATAAAAATAAATAAAGACTGGTAACACAAGAACTAACATGGAATGCATCATCTCTGTCAAATTTCGCCCCCCGGAGTGGTCAATGTGAATCTGAAGTCCAAAGGATTATACATTTGCAAAGAATAGCAAATGAATTGCCTGATACATTCACAGATACGAATAGAGTGACAAAATCACATATACCAGCATCAAATGCACCTGCTCGAATTGAAGTAATCCCAGAAGAGATTACAATACAAAGAAAGCGTGGGAGACCAATCGGTTCCAAAGACAAGAATCCACGAAAACGAAAAGAGCAAAACATAGTAGTTGGTGAAAACTCAAGAAATGTTATAACTGAAACCCCAGAAGAGGTAAATGTCCTGGAAGTGACTATAATTCCAGAGGAAAATGAAATTCCATAAGAAACACCGGTACCAAACGAACATGAGATCTCTATCAATTATGTACAAGATAGTACAATGTGGAACCGAGATAAAACACGTGTTGATGATATATTCGCATATGCTATAGCAACATATGTTATTAATGAAACGATTATGTACCTAAAACTCTAGAATAGTGCATGCACAGAAATGATTGGCCAAAATGGCAAGACGCCTTAAAGGCTGAGTTAGATTCTCTAGAAAAGCGAAATGTTTTTGGACCTGTAGTCCGGACACCCATAGACGTCAACCCAGTAGGTTATAAATGAGTGTTTGCAATAAAGAGAAATGAAAAGAATGAGATTGTGCGATATAAGGCACGACTTGTAGCACAAGGGTTTTCCCAGATCCCAGGAGTTGATTATGAGGAAACGTATTCCCCTGCAGTGGATGCAATAATCCTTAGATTCTTAATCGGCCTAGCAATCTCTAAAGGACTTCAGATGAGACTAATGGATGTCGTCACCGCATACTTATACGGGATATTGGAAAATGACATCTACATGAAAATTCCCAAAGGACTAAAAATGCTTGAAGCATTAAAATCAACACCTCGAGATATGTGTGCTATAAAACTTAAGAGATCTTTATATAGTCTCAAGAAATCAGGTCGTATGTGGTACAATCGACTCAGTGAATATCTCAAAAAAAAGGATACAAATCTGATGTAATCAGCCCATGTGTCTTTATAAAAAGATCATTCTCAAAGTTCACTATAATAGCAGTTTATGTTGATGATATAAATATAATCGGATCTCCTGAAGAGATAGAAAAAACTGCTCAATTGTTAAAGAGAGAATTTGAAATGAAAGACCCTGGGACAACAAAATTATGTCTCGGCCTGCAGTTCGAATATTTGTGCAATGGTACATTCGTTCATCAGTCAAACTACATCCAGAAGATGTTAGTACGTTTCAATATGGATAAAGCTCATCCGTATAGTGTACCTATGGTTGTCCGACCGCTAGATCCACATAGGGATCCTTACCGTCCACAAGAAGAGGGCGAAGAAAAACTTGGTCCAGAAGTACCTTACTTGAGCGCGATCGGTGCACTTATGTATCTCACAAATAATACGAGACCTGATATTGCATTCTCGGTACATGTGCTAGCCAGATATAGTTCGAACCCAACATGTAGACATTGGAATGGAATAAAACACATATTCCGATATCTTTACGGGACACGAGATTTAGGTCTCTTCTACCAGAAGATAAAACGTCCCAGCTTGTTGGATATGCTGATGCTGGATATCTATCGGATCCACATAAAGCACGATCTCAGACAGGTTACGTATTCACATACGGTGGCACAGCAATTTCTTGGAGGTCGACAAAACAGACACTTATAGAAACATCATAAAATCATGCTGAACTGATTGCACTCTATGAAGCTAGTGGAGAATGCGTGTGGTTGAGGTCAATGATCAATCATATACAAGAAATATGTGGTTTAGAACAGACCAAGAAGGACCCGGTGATTATCTATGAAGACAATGCTGCTTGTATAGCTCAGATCAGAGAAGGCTACATCAAAGGTGACAGAACAAAGCATATTTCACCAAAGTTTTTCTCAACATATGACCTACAGAAAGAAGGGGAAATCGATGTTCGTCAGATCAAGTCAAATGAAATTTAGCTAACCTGTTTACAAAATCTCTACCTAGAAGCAGTTTCGAGCAACTATCACAACAGATCGAGCTGCACAGATTGAAAGACATTTGTTAATTTGAGGGAGAGCATTATACACGTTGTACTCTTTTTCCCTTAACTAAGTTTTGTCCCACTGGGTTTTCTTAGTAAGGTTTTTAACGAGGCAGCATAACTGATCCAGCAGTATCAGTTTATTTTCTTGGTCCCGAAAAACCGAGTTAACATCATCCTGAAGTATGTTGTTAATTGTGTATAATGAGTAGTAATATAAAATGTCTGAGGGGGAGTGTTATTATATCAGACTATTTTAGGCCCATGCCTAATATGTATGGCTTTAGGGTTTTCCTATTGTATCTATATATAATGTATTGCATGGATGAAATATCGTATGAATGAGAATCAGTTTCCCCCATTTTCTCTTTTATTTTTATCAAAACTAAATATATCTAGGGTTATCTCTATCATGGTTTTGAATATTGTTAATAGCCCCCTTCAAGTGAAAAGGTGTTGGACCAACACGTAGTTTGGCATGGAAGAATTCAAACTGGGGATGTGGTAAATTCTTTGTAAAAATATCCTTCACTTGAAGCTTGATAGGAATATACTTTGTGTAAAGCTTCCGGACATGACAAGTTCCCTAGAAAATGATAATCAATATCAGTTAATGAAAGTAGACTATCTTTCCATTCATTTAAAAAATTCCATGATCCGATAATACGTGAATTAAATATTGATTAGTTAATTACTTCATTATTGATTTTTTGAAACTTGATTATGGATAACTTCTAAGAATGCTAAGAAAGTCACACGATTTGTTTAACAATGCTTTTTTTGAACAGCAAACTCAAATAACCTTTTGTCTATTATGGGACTTGAACCCTCAACCTCTTTAAGGATAGCCACCTTTGTTAACATCTTGGTATCATTAGACTACAAGCTCTTTGATGTTTAACAATGTAACATATATCATTTTGCTACAATAACTTTGTTTTGTTTATTACTATTACAGTTTTCATCGTATTAATGAATTTTTTTCGTATATATAACTTTATATTTTAGATTTCAGAGGCTCATTTTTGTAAGTCCACGTGATATTCGAAATCTTATGTATGGTGCTGACTCATTTGTGAAATTAAGGCCAACGAACATGGTACCGATCCTTAGTTTGGTGAGAGAAAGTAGTTGAGGATTTTAATGAGGTTTTAAACTACCTTTACTCCAATTATGTAGGTCAAGTTTGCTGTACGCATTAAACTATGTTTTAAATGTCCACCAACTATTCTTTTCTAAACCAACCTGGCAATTAAAATTCCAAATTCCGTACATGCGACTATGTCAAAACGATAATTCTAGTCGTGTTTTGTAACAACCATAACGTGTCAAAAGGGTTGTTTAAGAAAAAACAATATTAAAATACTCACCCGTTATATTTGTTTTTACGACAGCTAGTGACGACAACGGCGGCAATGGTAGTGTGGGGGCGGTGGTGTAGTCAATGACAACCGGTGGTGGTGACGGGAAACAACTCATAACCAATCATGATTGCGAGAATTGCATACGATAGTTTAAAAAATCATTTATTATGCCTTTTGTTTTATTATGTATAAGATTAGTATACTAAGTTTGAGACCTATAACTATAACTTCAAAATATTGAATGATTCTTAATTAGAGCTCACTCAACCTTTTTTAGAGCCCAAAACGAATTATAAAATCGAGGACCTTTTTCATTAAAAATGCATTTTTTTAGAATCCTAACACATGAGAAAACTATAATGCATATTTTTTGTATACAATTTCTTAAAGTGACACAATCACACGTATTAAAGTTGGAGTAGGTTTTAGTAAAAAATAAAACTCTTTCAGATATACTAATTTTTTGTTCTGTTTGTTAAAACCTGAAAATTAAACGAAATTGAATCCTAAAAATTGGGGGACCCTAAACGACGGTTTATTTTTTTTATATAGTCGGGCCAGCCATGTTCTTAATGATAAGTCATTAATCGATTTTCAACATAAATAGATATATTTAACTTCTTTTTCCTCAAAAGATCATTTAGTTTTATAATTTAGCCATAATGTTTTACTCTTCTTTTATTAGGAGAATATTAGTATTAGTAGTACTATTAAAAGAGTAATGCATAAATTGTGAACAGGCTGCTGAACCAAATATGCAGCCTGTTGAATTTTTTTATTATCACCCCTTATACTATGTATAATTTACGCTTTTAACCCGTTTAATTATGTATTAATTTTGTTTTTCTGTAATTAATTTCGTTCGTTTATTTTTTTTAAATGGATTGCGCGGCTGCTTTTATTATTTTTTTTGTCAACGTTCCGAAATAAAAAAAAAAAAGTTTTAAACGGAGTTGTATTCAAAAGCGATTATTTTTTTTGTATCGTAGCCTTTAGCGAATGTCGTTACTGTTATGGTACCGTGACAACCCGAACTTATTATGAGCGAACATTATCGGTATTCGCTTTGATGGTTTTCGACGGCCCGAGCCGATAACGACCAAACTCCTGCCGCAGGGCTTTGGCGAAAACGACCAAACTTCGGCGCCGAGGCGCGAGTGTTCGTTTATACAAGCTTATTTAACTCTTTTTTTCGTTTTATGTGGATACGTCCCGCCACAAAACGCAGAGGAACCAACTAGCTACATATGAATTAAACAATACTATACATTTTCTGGTAATTGAATGCAAGAAAGTTGAGTCCAGTTTATTAGTTTCATACAAGTCAAATATACACTAAACTGGTGTTTATAATTTGAATATATTAATAATTGCATGAATGATTTTAACGTGACACGTGTAAATGTGTGAATTTTAGCAAGAGTATTTGCGTCAATTTAATTACATAGTTTTTGCAACATTATACATAAGATTAGAATCACCATAGAATGATTAAAACGTAACGTTGTAATGGGATAAAATCACTATTGCAATGTGCATCAAAGCTCGTTATAAGATATGAGCATAACCATAATGTTGGACGCATGTCATAATGCATTTGACGGCCCGATCTAACGATTCAAAGTCATCATTGAAATATGATTAGATGCACGTTGTAGTTAACTATGCATTGGACCTTTTAGAAAACCTATTTTCTTTTTCTAAATATAGCAAAACTAATATTATGTTAAAAAGAATAAAACTGTAGATTTTATGAAAGTTAAAGATAGAGTTAAGTACATGGATGATCCATGTGCTATGTTCAAATTTTAGATTTGGTTGCTAAGTTTGAAAAATTACATTGTCAGTCCTCAAATTATGTATAAACGTAACATGTTTTGTCCTTGAAGTGAATGACAGTTAACTTTTATGTTAAATATTTTTAAAAATGACCAAAATACCCCTAGATTAAAATAATAAAAACTTCAAAAAAATATAAATAAAAAAACCTATATTTATACTCCTAACCACCACTTTTTTTAAACCTATTCTTTTATTTTTTGTTTTTTAATCCATGGGTATTTTGGTCATTTAAAAAAAATTTAACAGAAAAATTAACTGTCATTCACTTCAGGGACCTAACATGTTACGTTTATGCATAATTTGATAATGATATTTTAATATTTTTTTTTAATTTAGAGACCAAATCCAAAATTTGAACATACCCATGACGTGTAGTTTAGCTCTTAAAAATATATATATGCTAAAGATTAAAAAAATTATGAATTAGTTTAAATTTAGATAAAAATTCATACGGGTACATGCATTTCGCATTTTATTAATTATAGTTTTACTTTTACCACTTTTTCAATCTAAGTATTAAATTAATTCTTTAAACACCTCCTTAATTACTTTGCGTTCATAACGGCATCCTTTTCATGCAATTTGTCTCATCTTCCAAATGATTAACTATTAATACTCTCATGTCATATCACGCTCCTGTGCACCGTCTGTAGGTTTTAGCTCCACTTCTTCCTCTGCGCTCCGGCGCCTTCCGTCGCCTTCCGTCGCCGCCGCCGCCGCCTCTGTACGGTAAAATTATTCTCCTCTTTTAATTCTAGTTCTATTTGCAGATCTGAAATCTTAGCGCAAAGCAAAAGCTGATTCTTTAGTTAGAATTCTTGGCTTTGATTTATGAGTTCATTATATTTTATCCGTAGAATATATGAGATTTGAGCTTAGGGCTTTCAATGTTAGGTTATCTCCTAAGTATTTGATTGTGATCGGAAATCCGAAATTTGGAGCTGCGTACACTTTATCACAAACATTTTGATAAGAACCGGATCGGGACAGTGAACCGGCCTTTTTACCGGTCCATTGATCGGACCACCGGACCGGTCGAACTGATTTAAGAACCGGTAGAAAAATTAAAACTATTTGTGTATATCTAATTTAAAACAGAATATGAAAATACTACATGTTTTAGTGCGGATTTATAATTTTAATAAAGTATGAAGATTAAATAAATAAAATATAAAACATAGAATATTAAATTATTCAGAAAATGATATTTTGAAAGAAAAGAACAAAAAAACAAAAAAACAAAAAAAGAAAATTGAAACTCCGTCCGCCCCGTAACTAGCTGGTTCAAATGAAAACGGCCCAAATAGACATAACTGCACCGGTTCTGAAAACCCTGATTTTCATGAAATCGATGCAGTTTATCATAGTTTTCTGTTAATGTTTAATCTTGAATTTAAACAGAAATTCTGACTTGATTATTATCATCATATTCTCTTTGAAGAATCACTCAATTGGAAAGCTAATTCCCTTGAACAATGGCTAGCTTTCTGTTCACTGTTGCTGTTATGTGCTCTGTTTCGTTGTTTATCGCGGTTAACACCGAGGGAATTCGAAGGTCGTCTAATGATAATGATACAAAACAGTTACGGTTTGATAAAAAGAAGGGCGAGTTTAGGATTCTGCAGGTGGCTGATATGCACTATGCTGATGGCAAGAAGACTCCCTGTGAGGATGTGTTACCTAACCAGTTTGCCCATTGCACTGATCTCAATACAAGCGCTTTTATCAACCGTATGATCCAAGCCGAGAAACCGGACCTCATTGTTTTTACAGGAGATAATATATTCGGTTTTGATGCAGAAGATGCAGCAGCATCCATGAATGCAGCCTTTGCCCCTGCTATAAGTTCAAAAATCCCATGGGCTGCTGTTTTAGGGAACCATGATCAAGAATCAACCTTGTCGAGAGAAAGTATAATGAACCATATCGTTGGAATGAGGCACACGTTGTCTCAGGTTAATCCGTCTGGTGTAGATGTTATAGATGGTTTTGGGAACTACAATCTTGAAGTTCATGGAGTCGAAGGGTCAAATTTTATGAACAAATCGATCCTCAACTTGTACTTTCTTGACAGTGGCGATTACTCTACAGTCCCCTCGGTTCCTGGCTATGGATGGATCAAACCGTCTCAACAGTATTGGTTTCAACAGACGTCTAAAAAGCTTCAAAAGATGTCAAAAGCACCCGGGCTTGCTTACTTTCACATCCCATTGCCTGAGTATGCGTACTTTGATTCATCAAACTTTACAGGTGTGAGACAAGAAGGGATTAGCTCTGCTTCTATGAATTCCGGGTTCTTTACAACTTTAGTTGGAGCAGGTGATGTGAAGGCGGTTTTTACTGGTCATGATCATTTAAATGATTTTTGTGGGAAGTTAACTGGGATTCATCTTTGTTATGCTGGAGGGTTTGGATATCATGCCTATGGGAAGGCTGGATGGTCAAGAAGAGCAAGGATGGTTGTGGTTTCTTTAGAAAAGGACTCACATGATGATTGGGGTGCGGTCAAGTCCATCAAAACATGGAAGCGGCTCGATGATGAAAACCTAACCGCTGTTGATGGACAGGTTCTTTGGAGCCAACATTCATCTGGGAATCGTAGGAAAAACCCGATCGTTCATGGTTGAATGATTGAGAAATTTCAAACAAGATCTTAGTTTTTGTTTTGTTTACACTAAAAAAGTAGAAGATCAATAAAAGTCATGTGTATCTTTGTCAAAGTTCACTCTTTTTACTAGTAATACACAATTGCAGAGTAAGCAGTTTGTGTTAGACTCTTATATGTAACACTTATTAGTGCTAGTTCTTGTTGCTAGAAAGAATATATAAATCTTGTACTTTTCAGAAAATGGATTTATCATGGTATGATTTGTCATGTTATATTTTTTTTATTTTTTGTTTGATTTGAGAACATGTGGCATCATCTAATTGATCGGAGTCAAAAGCGTGAATTTCATGGACACATTTGATTGGTTCCAGAGTAGTGGTTGCCTGATAAATTTCCACCAAGGAATGAACCATGCCGTGAGATTTTCAAGGTGGCGAGGCTATTTTGTTAGAAATTGTGATTAAGCTGCGATTTGCCTAATCCATTGGTTAGTAGGGAATTGACGGCTCCAGTAAATTTAATATAACGAGTACTCATAGTTGCAAAATGAAAAAGAAAAAGGAAATGATTTTTTTAGAAACTTGGTAACGTTAAAAAGGTGACAACAAGCATGTTTTAGAACAATAAGGGGTCAATGCATCATAAGGTACAGGTGTAAGGACCGCGGGAATGGATTTAAAGTCATGTTAGGCATTACCAGAGAGCGTACAACGGTGTATACGTTGATTAATACAGGTTAGTGTCAACCGGAGCCGAGCGTGCAGTTTGTGAAATGCCTTGCTAGATGTTAAATGTTTGATTCATATATACATTTAATGAGTAAATTACATATATCGTCCTTTATGTTTATACCATTTTTCAGATATCGTCCTTTAGTCTAAAAATTGTCAGATATCATCCTTTATGTTTATAAATCTTACACGTTACGTCCTTCGGCTCTAACCCAGTTAAAATTTTCAGTTAAGTTTGGTCATATGCAAGGGTACTTTTGTAACTTTACCTATTTTCTATCATTTTCTCAATTTAACACAACCAACCATACCTATTTGCAGCTGAACCCCACCTCTTGGGTCGTCTTCCCCGGCCAACCATCCCAACATTCCGACACAAAATCCAACACCGGGAACTCGCCGCCTTCATCCTCCTATCATCATGACTTGTTGCCTAAATCTGTCGACATTCCTCAGATCTGAAACTATCATCTGATCAATTTTTTTAACCCCTAATTTGAATAAAATCTATAAAGATGTCGAATCCATACAAATCCTCCATTTTTAAAGAACCAAGATATATTCTTCATTTCTAAATCCTAGTCAAAGATCTTTACGAGACCCAAGATATATATCTGATTTCCCCCTTTCATTTCAAAAGGATTCAAAACCTCTTTCATTCTCATTTCTTCTTTTTTTTTAAACTAAGCCAACACACAATATATGTGTCTAGAGAGAGATCGGAAGTAGGGAGAAAGGGGAGCAACCTTCCCCACCGACGACGGCGGTGATTTCTTTGCGACAGAGAGAGAGCCGGGATATAAATAGAGCAAATGGGGGAGGAGGCCGACCACATCCGGCGGCCCCTCCGGCCTATCGACGGCGATAGTTTCATGGCAATGGACGACGGATTTAACATTGAACCGACGAGGAAGAAAAGAGGTCGGGCGAGGAAGAAAATAGGCCGCCCGAGGAAGTATTAGCCATCGCCTGACGGCAACATTGTGCTAGGTTTAGCTCCTACTCCGGTTACGCTGAAAGTTCTTGAAATGATGACGGTTACAGAGGAAGGCCTCCTGGTTCAGGAAAGAAACAATGGGATGCTTTAAGGGTTTTGTGAGTGTGTGTGAAGAGAGGGTTTCCATCATCAGATAAGGAAACCCCATTGTCGACGAAACCCTATCTTGATGGGTACTATGGCGGCGGTGGTCAGCTCGTGGTGGTGCTTAGATCAGAGGAGAGGGGTGGTGCGGTGGTCGGCTGATGGTGGTGCTATGGCGATGGTGGTGCTATGGCTGTAGTGGGCAGAGAGACGATGGTGGTGCTATGGCGGGAGTGGTTGACGAAGGTGGTGCTATGACGATATCTGTAATTTACTCTTTAATAAGCAAAGACAAAAGCATTGAACTACAACAAGTCAAATCTGATTTTGAGAAATCAACTCATCAAGGGTACATAAGAGTCCAAATGATCATTTGATTCTAATCAAGTATGTACAGTTTATGATTAAGAAATGTGAACAAGAACTCACTAGTAAACTTGATCATTGTCCTCGTCAGCATCAGCACCACTCGCATAATCAAAAAGGTCGTGCAACGCTGTAGCCTGTTGATGTTGGAACTCGTTAATCGCATCTTTTGCACCAAAAACGAGCGCGTTTTTTGCAGCTTTAATTGCAGCCTTTCTTTCAGCAGAGTTCTCCTGTTTCATCACTTTACTTTTATCAAGCTTTCCAGCCTTTGCACTTGCTGCCTTCCTGTTTGCTTCTCTGCAGTTTAACAGGTCGATATATTTCTCATGCAATGCTTTGTTTTTTACCTGCTTTAAAACCGGAGGGCTCACTAGTGTTGTTCCATATGAACTGCTAAATCTTGAAACACTCTTTTTATGGACTGTAGGAGATCTTTTGTGCCCATCATGTGTTTCTTGGTTGCGATCAGGTGTGGTAAGTAACAGGTTAAGGTTTAAAGATGGGTTGAATGTGGGCTCCAGAAGTGAGAACAGGTCTGATTCGGAATCTTGTCCCACTTTATACTGATTTTGTAACATGTGTCTTACAGTTCTCTGGGCTATATGACTCTTCTGCTTGCGGTATCTAGGTCTCTTAGTAGCGGGACTTGAAGTGTTGAGTAATTTACTTGCAGAAAGAGAGGGGTTTTGTGTATTTGATACTCGAGCTCTGGAACGCAGACGAGGTTGAGGTGGTGTCAAATGACTACCATGTATCTTGTCAAAACATTCCTGTGCAGTTTTTCCAGGGACCTGAAACACATACAGTGGAAAAAAAGATGCTAAAATCCAGCTGTTATGAAAAGAAGGCAATGTTCATATAAACAACTAGGTTGGACATTGTCAAAAGAACATGAAAAAAGCAAGACCACACTGTTGTGATATTATGCACATAACTTGGATCCAACTAGAAGTCCGGTGTTCAAACCTCAGCCCCTCCAAATTATTATTTCTATTTTTTAACCTTCAAGGGGGTGGCGCAGTGGTAAGCGCTTGAGTCCCTCTAGCAGAGGTCTCATGTTTGAATCTAGCTTCCACTGATTCCCTGCCCTTAACCCTATGTAGTCGAAAGCGCTAGCGCACTTAAGGCGCAAAGGGTCGCCTAGGTACAATATAAATAGGCCATTTTAGGGGTTTTAGACATGTTTTAGGCTGGCTCCAGACTATTTTTAGATGTTTTAGACCAGTATTAGCTGTTTCAGACCAGATTTTTTTTTGCAGAATTTGGCCGGATTTTTCCAAATTTTTTGCGCCCGGGCACCTTGATGGATGCAAGGAAGTTAGGTTGTGTAGCACACGCCTTTGACTACATAAATTTAACCCCTTTAAAGGCCACCTGTCCAACGCACGCTGCGTTTTACCCGATCCCGTTGGTTAGCAGGGTATTGGTATGGTCCCGTGAGTTCCGGTAATAGGTTCTCACGATCACCAAAAAAAATTTCGGAGATATTTATGTATAAACATCAAGTTTATAATGAGTAGTAAATTACCAGCCTGGAAACCTTCTTCCAGAAGTGTGGAGTGGGTTTTGCTTCTAGGTAAGCTCTCTCCAATGTCAATTCTTGATCTTTGGTCCAACCTTGATTGATTCCCATGACGTTCTCAAACTCATTTCTTGTTCTTTTAACCCCAATATTCTTTTGCTTTTGGTTAACATCCCTCACATTTATGGGTCCTTCTTGCACTAAAACAGCAGTGGTAACAGCAACACAATTTTTTATTTTATCTCCATCTTTTTTGGATAATTCTCCATCCAAAACTCGGGATTCAATGATTGGCAATGTATCAAATTGATTGGGATTATGGTCACTGTTTTTCTTACTGTGTTTCACTTTGCTCTTCGGTGACTCACCCTTAAACTGTTTAGATATATTGACACCCTCTTCAAGTATCCATTCACCTGATGAACGGACATGGCTTGCATTATCTAAATCTCTACAACAAGAACTACGAGTTACCCGCTTCTCCAATTTCCCTACAAATTAAAATTATATCTCAAATTACTATCATATAATAACAAAAAAGGTAGCACATTTACTCATGAAAGTAAGAAATAGTTCAACTTTTGAGGTCAAAAGGCAGTGTTGTAAAAATCGAGCCTAGGCGCCGATTAATCGCTAGGCGGTCACACGAGGAGTAATTTTGGCCTAGTCGCTCCAGAAATCGCTAAGTGGTCCAAATCGGGCCTAGTCGGGCTAGGCGGCCCAGGTTTTTTGGGCCTTTTTTATGATTTTTAGCCCAAATCGGGCAAAATCCTTTTTTGAACGGCTGGCATACTCATTCAATCGCTACTTTCCTTTGATCTTTGTGTTGTTTGAACTTATCTATGTGTATATAACTATATATATATATATATATATTTTGAACCATTTGATCTTTTTGTTGTTTGAACTTATCTAGTAGCATGTTAATGTGTGTGTTTTGAACTATTTAATCTTTGAATTTTGAAGTATTTAATCTTTAATTGTTTATGTTTGAAGTATTTATGTGTATATAACTATATATATATATATATATATATATATATATATATATATATATATATATTACATATAAAAATTCCAATCCGATTAATCCCGCCTAGGCCCTACCCCACCGCCCGACTAGCGCCTAGCGATTTTTACAACACTGTCAAAAGGATAGCTCCTCCTCCATTTCATTATGAAAAGGATTCATTAGCCATCATGCTAAACTCTGCAACAATAAGTACATTAGGGTTTTCTTGGTTTTAAAATGCGCGCATCACGCGATACGTTGATAAGATTGCGTCGCCGCAATTGATGTGATGCAGTCTGATATTACGCAGTATGCACTTGACCAGTACTTGAACAAATTAAACCATTTATTGCAATAGCTCTAACTTTTTCAAATCTTATTGAACAATTCTGACCATTGATTGAACAAATCTAGCCATCTATTGAACAACAATTTTGAGTATTTAAACAAATTAGACCATCGATCGAACAAATCTTACCACGGATGACGAGAGTTCATTATATTTTAGCGTTTAAAAGTTAACAATTTAAAATATTATTATTACATATTTGTGAGCTAGGGTTAGTTGACTTTCACCTGAACTCTTACAACGCATCTACAGCTACATAATTACTGTAAATACAATACCTAATTGATTCAACCAAAATTAAACAACAAATTGCTTACCGATTCTCCGATCTGAACCACGTGGCAACTTCTCCACACGATTTAATCTTCTAGAATTACAAGATTCATCAAGTTTCTGCGAACATTCTTTTGATTTAGATCTGTGGCTTCTCCTCCGGAGAGAAGCCTTCTTCATTGCAGTCGAAGAGAGAGGTGTCGCTGCAGAAAGGGAGCGGGTCCTCCGGTGTGGCTCCGGGTTAGGGGTTTTAGGGTCTACAGTGTCTGCGAGCACAATTTGGAGAAATCTCGGAGATCTCCGGAGGATAACCGGCGGCGTTGTCTCCTCCTTGGCGGAACTTCTGTGGGGCATTTTGTCGAACACCTGGTGTACGTTGGATTCGAAGAATATAGGAGAAGAGGGAAACCGGTGTTTGTTCAAGCGTCAAGTTCAAAAGTGATGGAATGAAGCCCATAACATTTGGGCCTTGGATAATTTAGGCCCAAATTATATATTTAGACTAGAGGTGTACAAAAAACCGGTTTTTTTTTCTACCCGGTCCAAACCGGTAAACAGGTTCTGGGTAAACCGGTTCGGGTTAACCTAAAACCGCCGGTTATGAACCGGTTTAAAGCATTCTGAAGTCGACCGGGTTGAGGACCGGTTTGTGTGAATCGGTTCGAAAAACCGTTTTTTTCGCTGAAAAATATAGCCGTTATTCAACGGATTTATAGCCGTTAGGGTCAAATTTGACCCTTTTTTTGGCCTTTTTTCACCTATAATTCACTATAAACAAGTGGGGGTGTTTAGGTTTAATCACACCTCTTTCTACACTCTCTAATCTCTAAAACCGCTCTTTAAACGCTAAAAAACGCTCTCTAAACTCTCTCAAAGAAAATAACCATGTCAAGTGTTGGTGGTTCCTCAAACAAAAATATCGTTGTGGAAATTCGACCAACAACGAGAAATCCGACAATTTGGTGCAATTACGATTTATGTTTGTTGTCAAACGGGAAGGAACGTGCTCGGTGCAAGATGTGTGGTGCGTTTTTGGGGAAAGATTCAAACACTAGTTTGAAAACGCATAAAGAAACATTTTATCTTCTCATGTTTTTTAATTTCCGAACTTTCCAAATATTAATAAACGTTGCACTTTATGTTTTATATTTGTTATTTTTTTGTTAAAAATATCAAATTTATTTGAATTTATTCGATTTTTTTATTTAAAACCGGTTTAAACCGGTTTAACAGACAAACCGATTTCAACCCAACCCTAACCGGTTTATTAGGTTAGGGATTTCCTTGCCTCCAAACCGGGTTAACCCGAACCGGTTTAGGGCCAAACCGGTTTTGACTTTTCGTTGACCAAACCGGTTCGGGTCGGGTTCCAACCGGTTCGGGTAAAAAAAACCGTTTTGTTCACCTCTAATTTAGACTATTTGAGATTTTGAGAAGTAACATCTTTGTAATTATGACTTTATCCACCATTGGCCATCTGCGGAGGTCTTGGGTTTGAATCCGGGACACAGCAAAAAAAGGTTCTGTGACCAGGTCAGGGTTTTACTCAGGTTGGGGGTTCCTCCTGGGGTGGGCTGTTATAAGTGTTGCCCCGATGAAACCCAATTATTCTAAAATATCTAGGTGTTGCCGTTAAAAAAATGACTTTATCCATTTTTTTCATATATTTTTTTGATAAAATTGTTTTTTGTGTTTTATAAAAGTATAAAAGATGATAAAGACGCAACGTTTTATAAAAATATAGAAAATTTTATGTTTTCTAAAGAAATTGAGAAACATGTAAAAAAACTTCGTTATAAACAATTTTACAAAAATAAAAAAAAACTTCACAGGATATATAAACATGTCTTTTTTAATTATCCCACTTGAATATTGTCATAATTTAAAAATATATATATGAAGCCAAAATTGTAATTTATAGTAATCAAACTTTACCGAAAGCTAAGATTATAGTTTTATTAAATATTTAAATGTTTTACTGTGAAATTCGAATGAATCGATGGATTTCATTGAGAATAATCACAAGGATTTATACAGGTTTACAAGGCTAAAAAGTAGGCTATATCTATGGTAAATACAATAAAATGAATAAACTAAAATATAGAATAATTCCCTTTCTATACTTCCCCTCAAATCGGAGCATATAGATTGCAAATGCTCAAATTGTCAAGTAATAATTGTAGTTGTTTGGCGCCTAGAGCCTTTGTGAACAGATCAGCTATTTGGCACTTAGTATCAATATGTAATGCTTCAACTTCTCCATATTCAACCCGCTCTCTCACAAAGTAGCAGTCTATCTCCATGTGTTTCGTTCGTTCATGAAAGACATGGTTGTTAGCGATGTGTTTGACTGCCAAGTTATCACATAACAATTGAGTTGGAGTATTTTGTTCAACTTCCAACTCCCTTGGAAGCCATCGAAGCCACAAGACTTTACTCACTGTAGTGGTCATTGCCCGATATTCAGCTTCCACTGATGAGCGTGAAACAACCGATTGTTTCTTAGATTTCCACGATATCGGAGCACCACCCAACAACATTAAGTATCTTGTCCATGATCTCCTTGTGTCAGGACACCCGAGCTAGTCCGAATCAGTGTAAGCAATTAAGTTGGTGCCACCTTCCTTCGGAAGTAGTATACCGTGACCCGGTGTAGCCTTCAAATACCTTAGGACCTTGATAGTTGCTGCCATGTGTCCTTCTCGGGGATCAGATACAAATTGGCTAAGAACGTTTACCGAGTAGGTGATGTCCAGTCTGGTTGCTTGGAGATAAAGAAGTCTCTCTACAAGTCTTCGGTACTGACTAGCATCAACCCGAATATCTTCATCTTCCTTTCCAAGTTTCGTGTTCTGTTTCATGGGAAATGCACTCGACCAACATCCCATCATCCATTGTCTTCTAGGATATCTAGGAAGTACTTCCTTTGGTTGAGTACGAGGCCTTTTCGGGTGCGTGTGACTTCAATACCCAAAAAATATTTCAATGTACCTAGGTCCTTGATACTAAACTTTTCATCAAGAAATGTCTTTGTTTGTTGGATCTTCTTTGGGTCGTTTCCAAAGATGATAACATCAACAACACATATGAGAGCTGCCACAAAGGTGTTATTTTGCTTAAAAATGAACAAGGAATATCGGCTTTTAACTGTTGAAAACTTATCTCTTGCAAGGATGAGGTTAGTTTTTGATACCAGTTTCTAGATGCCTATTTCGGGCCATAGAGGGATTTTCTCAAAAGGCACACCTTGTTCTCTTTTCCCTTTTCAAACCCTTGTGGAATATTCATGTAGACCTCTTCACACAATTCTCCATGTAGAAATGCATTGTTGACGTCTAATTGATGAATTAATCAATTAACCAATTTCTACTCAAATGGAAGGGGTGGACTTCCATGGCGTTTCTCCAGTTGGAATCTTGCAGTGCCTGACTAAAAGTTTTATATAGAGTGTACCGTTGAGGAGTCTTGACTGGCAGTACAGATGGTGGGAGGTTAATGACATAATCATTGAGATGTGCAGGACGATATTTGTTTCTCTTTTCTCTCATTGGTGCCTGATCTTCCAAGTTAGCCCCATTTATCTTAGTTTCATGGGTTGTTTCAATAGTTTCTGTTTCATGGACCTGTGTGTCCGATTGGCCCAAATCATTTTTTTCATTATTACCATGCTCGTCACCATGCATGGATGGATCATCCACATGCAAGTCTTCGATGGGGTCATCATGTTCAGGGTCCACTGTTCTACTTTGAGCACCACTGTTTTCAGCGTTAACGTCCCCATCTTCTTAGTAATAAGTTGGGAGCTCAAAAATTTTGAATTCCTCATCCTCAAAATCCGTTTTTGTTGTGTCGTACGGGAAGGAACTCTCAACAAACTTCACGTCACTTGTAACAACTATTTTTTGTTTTCGATATCAAAGATTTTGTACCCTTTCGTCCCATGAGGGTAATCTAAAAACACCCCGGTCTCCCCCTTACTTCAAACTTATCTCTCCCTATTTCAGTGCTTCGATAATAGGCAAGGCATCCAAAAACCTTTAAGTGATCATAATCCGGCTTCTGCTTGTAGACAACCTCATATGGAGTTTTGTTTCCAATAGTTTTGGAAGGAAGTCGGTTTATGATGTGAGTCGCTGTCAAGATGCATTCCCCCCAAAATCCAGAGGTTAATTTTGCTTCAAACTTGAGTGCCCTCGCAGTTTCAAGCAGATGCCGATGCTTTCGTTCGACAACGCCATTTTGTTGTGGTGTGCCAGGGCACGTAGTCTCAAGTAAAATTCCCTGTTCGGCATAAAAACTGACCATTCGGTTCGAGGTAAACTCCCCCCATTGTCGCACCGAATCCTTTTGATATTCTTGTCAAATTAGGTTTTGATCAACTTATGAAAATTAACGAGACAATCACTTGCCTTAGATTTGTGTTTTAAGAGAAAAACCCAGACGAATCGACTAAAATCATCGACTATGGTTAAAAAATAACTTGCACAAGGGAGGGTGTTATGTATTTCCTCCATATGTCACAATGCAAAAGCTCAAAACACTCCTTGGTTGAAACTGGTGGTAAAAGGTAATCTGGTAAACTTTGCTTTAATACAAGAGTCACAAATCATACTACTAGTCTTTTCAGTAACAAAATCAAAATACAAAAGTTTACTATGTGAAGCATGCCCCAATCGCTTGTGCCACACGTCACATGTAACCGGCATAGCCTTCATGTCGCCTCCCACCATCTGCATCTGATAAAGTCCTTGCATGCATTTACCCACTCCAATCAAGTTCCTTGAGTTCAAGCCCTACACAACACAGAAATCAAGGAAGAAAGTTATAGCACTTTGAAGTTCCTTTGATAATCGGCTAACAAATAACAGACTGCAAGTAATCAGGAACATATAAAACGTTTTCGATTTTGGTTCCATTCCTTTCCCTTTTGACAAGTATCGAATCACCATTGGGAATGGTCACAGGTGATTCGTGTGAAATGTTGATGCCGGAAACAAAACAATCCCATCTGTGGGTAATATGTTCGGTGCAACCCGAGTCAATCACCCACTCGTTACCCTTCACTAATTCTACCTGCCATGTTAGCCATCGATTGAGCTGCCTCTGCCTTTGATGAGTTATTTTCTCTGAATAGTTTTAAGAACTGTTGATACTTCTCGTTACTTAAGCCGGTACTTGGGCTTTGTTCACCATCTACGAAAGAAGCCTTAGTCTTCCCTTTGTCTCCCTTTCCTTTTCTAGGCCACCACTCAGGATACTCTATACGTTTGAAGCAACCATCACAGTTATACCCGTCCCTTCCACAAAAGTCATAATGCTCTGCCTTATCTCCCACGGATCGCTTGTCGCATTTAGGGATCATCTTGTTCTGACCTCCAAAATCACCATGTCGTTTGGTGTATGCCTGAAAGGCTGCTGTTTCAGTAGCTGACTTTTTACCTGTTGATACAGCTCTTTGTTGCTCGTCCTCAGCCACGTGGTGATATGCCTCCCCTAACGCAGGCATCAGCTTCATCGCCAAAATCTGGGTTCCGATGGTGGAGAATTCATTATCGAGTCCAAGTAAGAACTCGAACAACCTTTCCTTGTCTTTTACTTATGTCAGTTTCTTCCCCAAGCCACAGGTGCATCCTTTGTAAGAGCACCTTGGCGTAGAAAGAACCGAACCTATCTTATCCCATACGGTCCTCAGTTTCTTGTAGTAAGCTGAAATTGAAATTCCATCTTGTCTGGTGGTGCTTAAAAGTTGCTTTAACTCATAAGTCATAAGCTCTAGGGGCACTTGCCTTCCCAAAGTGTTCCTGCAAGTCATCCCAGATTTCTTGAGCAGTGTTAGCGTATTTAACGCTAACCATAATCTCCTTTTCCATAGCCGTGGTCAGCCATCATTTAATCATCGCATCACATCGCATCCATGTCGTTTGATTGGGGTCGGTTTTTTCTGGTTTCTTGATGCTACCATCAACGAAACCAATCTTGTTTTTAGCGAACAAGAAGTTCTCCATCTCCTGGTTCCAGTCGAGATAATTGTTGTCATTCAAGGCATCGTTCACGTGCATCTGCCTTGGGTAGTCTGACGGATGAAGATAGTAAGGTGAACCATGGTCTGTACCTTCACTGTTCTTCGGTCCGCTGCCTTTTGCTTCTTCTCCGGCCATCGAGGAAGAAGACATCGGATTAGGGTTCTTTTCTTTAGGTTTTGGTCGAGCGGTATGCAACCCGCTCTGACACGATGTAAAATTCGAATAAATTGATAGATTTCATTGAGAATAACCACAAGGATTTATACAGATTTAACAAGGTTAAAAAGCAGGCTATATCTATGGTAAATACAATAGATTGAATAAACTAAAATATAGAATAATTCCGTCTCTATATTTACATATAATATAAATGTTTTATTATAGTTTTAATATGTGAATGAGAAATAATAAGTGGACAAAGCTGACCCCGATCACATGTGAAAGTGGTGAACCCCTACCCCTATCATTACCCTTCGACAGCAAAAACATTTTATGTTGCCTTTTTCCAACAAAGAAAATCTAAATCGACTTTTTAGTATTATTGCTTGATTTGTATATAATTTAATGAATTATTTAATAATCACATGTCACTAATACAAAAAATCAATATAAAGCATAATTTCATAATTAACGAACGGTAACAATTTGAAATCCAAAAGAATAAATTAATTAATTCATAATAATAGTCAATTTAAATTCTCTAAAAGCTCTAAATCTTCCTTTCACTGCTTTTCTTGGTAATCTTGTAAACCTAACTTGCACTTTAATATCTTATGCAAATCTCACATCGTTCTATTCTGTTTCTGTCAACGAGAGAGATGACGGGTTCATAAGGAAATGTCCCGCCTCAAATACCACCAACGCGTTTTGGCTGCATTGGTTGTAGATAAGATGAGAACTTCACAGTTAAATGTGCTCGGGTGAGAGTAATCCAAGTATGAGTGACCCCCTGGTAAGTTTTCATCCGGGCAAACAAAAACAAATCCGTGAACTCATAGTTGACAAAGCGAACAATATTGTTGGTACAATCGAGTGGATATTACAGATCTCACTATTTAATTATCTCTTCTTTTGCCAATGAGCTGGTGGTGGAGTGGTAAGGGAGAGATCTGGTGTTCCTTGTGACCCAGGTTCGATCCCTGCCCTCCCCATTAGTTTCTGTGGCATGCAAATGAGGCCTAGCTCTTAGGCTGATGCACCTGGGTTTTACCCATGCCGATCCAGGGTTCGAGCCTCGGCTCTCCCTCAAGCCCGGAAGGGGCCGTATTATGTGGGATTTTTCCTTGAATGCTCTCCAACTCTGACGCAAGTGGGCCCGGTTAAGACAACATATTAACCGGAGTTGGACGAGGCTCTCCCATGTGACGGGGGGTGCGACGTCACAACATTCAATGTTCACGGTTCAAAAAAAATTTATCTCTTCTTTTATTCTCCTTGGATTTGTTTAATTTGACTCTATTTTCTTTTCCTTTACAAACCCAATCACGTGAATGGATACATGTAATTCAATTGAGTTTTTAAACTCAAATGGTCTGTTTGATATGAGGTCATGGAATGAACAAAGTAATAGAATGGACGAGTGAATGGAATGGACAAGAGAAAGAAATAGACCATTATCATTCTCTTGTCATGTTTGGTTACCCTATAGGAATGAAATAAATTATTACTTTGTGATGTTTGGTAGACAAGAAAACATTTTATGAAAAACAAAACATTTGTAACTAATAAATTTATACTATGGGCCGGGTCATGGGATGTGTCATGGTTCGGGTAATGGGTCGGGTCACGGAACGGATCATGGTTCGAGGCATGGCACGGGTCATGGGTCAGGTCATGGTCGGTCCATGGGTTGGGTCAGGACACGGGACGGGTCATGGGTTAGGTCGGGTCACGAGACGGGTCATGGTCTGGGACATGGGTCGGTCCTTGGTTCGGGTCATGAGTCGGGTCATGGTTCTAGTCATTAATTAAACAAAATTATTTCATTCCTTGAAGGAATGAAAAGAAAACACCAATCCCCCATTGAATGAAAATCATTAGAAAGGAAATAATTGCATTCCTTATGTAATAGTCTATTCCATTCCTATGTGCTTACCACACATTTTTTGTTTCATTCCAATGTAACGAGTCATTCCATTCAACCATCCATTCATGCATATAAAACACTAGCAAAGTCTTTATGTATAAGATAAATAGTATATCTTTTGAGAAATAACAATGGAAGATTAATATTGAGTAGCTAACTTTTGTTGTGAGTAAACTAGCAAATAAATCCATCCTATAAATAAATAAATATATTTTATACTATGATCGTAAGTTTAATAATTGTTGAAGCAATTCTTGTGACAAGCACTCTGAAGATTGTTCTTGGTTATGTATTTTTATTTCAGTGTCTGTATGTATTGATTTATCGAGTTGTCAATGTTTTGTCTTTGTTAAGTGTTGTGCGCACTTAACAAGTGCGCAGGTTGCTTAACCTGCGTACTTAGCAAGTACGCAAGAACATTGTCTGCGTATTTTCTAAGTACGCAGGAACAAAGCCCTGCGCACTTAGCAAGTGCGCAGGCAGCAGGTCTAGTATATATAGCTGGTTTGTGTTGTGATTAAGTACGCACTCATTTTGCACACTGTAACCGGCTGTGATTATTAATAGACAAATTTTAAAGTATCTTGTGTTTATTGTCGGTTTACTTTGTGTTGTTTTGATTCTCCACCTTGTCACGGGCATTCCGCACCCGGTCAGACTAGCCAACGCACTTGCATGTGACGATCCGAGACACCCGGAGACCTACAAGTGGTATCAGAGCAGTTGCTCTTGATTTAGAGTGTTGTGAGTGTGTTAGGAGCATTTTCGACACAATCTACAACCTTTTTACAAGGAAAAGTGACCGATTTTGGTGATTGTTGTGATAAAATAGAGGTAGCTCTTGAGCGCTATTTTAAAAGCAAAAATCCTTCAAAATCCGACCTTTTTGTTGTTTGTTTGAGTGTTTTGATCATCAAGGGTTTGTTAGAAACTAGTTTCTAACCTTTTGGGTTGATCAATTTGTTCAAAACTTCAATTTTTGAAGATTTGAGCATTTTTCGGCGATCAGAAATAGTTGGTGGAGCACTTGAAAAAGCATTCTGCGTACTTACCTTATTTGACATTAAGGACAGTCTTTCTGCGTACTTGCTAAGTACGCAAGACCATTCTTGTGCGTACTTAAAATTTTCTTCCTGTGTACTTAACATTTACTCCTGCGTACTTACTAAGTACCCAAGAGCAAATCTCAAGTGCGCAAGACCAAACTTTTAAGTGCGCAAGGCCAGTTCCAAGTGCGCAAGTTGTGCAAAATTTCTGATTTTTGACTAAGTTAATCACTATGTCAAATATTTAGAACATTAGTAGTTTGCTGAACTATGACAACGAGAGACGAACTCCACAGAAACCACCAAAGTTGCTTAATGTAAATGATTATTCGAACTGGAAAGCACGCTTTGATGAGTATATCTCGTATACTGATTCCACCTTATGGATACCAATTGTTGAGGGATATAAACATCCAACCTATCTGTTTCTTGATGAAACTGTTCCCAAACATATCTCCAAGCTAGATGAAGAAGAGAAGAAGACTTATAACCGAGAAAAGAAGGCACATGGCTCTATAACTATGGCCTTGACTAGGGATCTATTTCACAGTTTCAGAGGTTATGATACTTCTAAGTTTCTCTGGAATGCTTTGCAGAAGAGGTTCGAGGGAAACAGTGACGTCAAGAAAAGCAAGAGAGAGCTACTGAGGAAGCAGTATGAGTGCTTCAGATATTTAGAGAATGAATCTATTGATGAACTTATTTCTAGATTCTATCACCTGAAAACAGAGCTAAACTCTTATGAACTCAAGTATCCTGATGATGAATTTGGTGGAGAAGTTTCTTGATTCTTTGCCACCAAAAATTGACATGTATACCACATTGTTGAGAGAGAACTCGAAGTTCTATGAGATGACAATTGATGATGCAATTGGAAAGGTTCAAGCACACGACATAAACCTGAAAAAGAAAGAAAGTTCTAGAAGACCTCAGATTCAAGATCCTTCTATGTATTATGGAGTGTCTTCCACAACAAAGACATCTGGTTCTGGAATTGCCTTGTTCTCTGGGACTCCTCAGGAAGATGATAATTCGAATGGTTGTGGTGGTCATACTTGTTTTGCTGCATCAGGATCTAGTTCATACCACCAACATTCCTCAAGAATCCCTACCTCTATCCCTTCAGCAAACCAATCTGCTATTGCCAAGATAGCTGAAGATCATGTGGCACTGTTCTCATCATGCATGCTTGCATACGATAACGTCATAGGTGGGAAGCTAACGGATCCTGAAACCATTGAAGAAGACTTTAATCAGGTGGATCCGGATAATATGGAGGATATGGATATTCAATGGAACATGGCCATGATTTTGAGGAGGGCTACGTGTTTTCTGAACTGAGCTGGTAGAAAATTTATTGATTGGCATTCTAATGCCAAGGTTGGATTTGATAAATCCAAAGCTAAGTGCTACAAATGTAATAACTTTGGACATTTCACAAGGGAATGTCAAAAGGATAAAGCATCAGCTTCGGTTTTCACTAGACCAAGCCAGGGAAACAA
Source organism: Smallanthus sonchifolius (assembly GCA_023525975.1). Taxonomy (NCBI): domain Eukaryota; kingdom Viridiplantae; phylum Streptophyta; class Magnoliopsida; order Asterales; family Asteraceae; genus Smallanthus; species Smallanthus sonchifolius. The sequence goes on from CM042025.1 coordinate 89,565,305, forward strand.
CCAAGGGTACAACAATCAGAACAACCGCAAGCAGTGTCAATGTAATCCCCAGGAAATTCCGACTTTACTTTTACTACTCCGGCAATTGTAATCCAAGTATCCTGTGAATTTGCATTTAAGAAATTATCCTATTTAACCCATTACATTTTATGGGTATTTATATACATATTTAATGCAACTATTTCAAATTTTAAAGTAGTAAATGAATGTGTAAATTATTATTAAACCCCCCCTTCTTGTGATATATATATATATATATATATGTATATATATATATATACTTATGGCTAATAATCTAATAAAATGTGAAACTAATAGATTTATGTGTTATAAATGTTTAGAGCTCAAAATGTAAACTTTGAAACTTAATTCCCGAGTGAAAACAAGTTTTAAACATAAAGTGATAAAACTATAGAACCTCAGGGACTTGACTGCATAATTAAAACTCTCATTTTCTTCCCCCCAACTATTCAGAAAATACCCCTCACCCCTTTGACTCTCAAAAGTCAACAAGGATCAAAATAGATCGTGGAAATCGCGAATCATTGGGTATAAACCCAATCAAATCATATACGGACGTTATCACGTCAGTTTTGAATGTTCTAAACCACCTGTAACGGATCAATTACAACAAAAATCAATGAAAGTGAGTCCAAACAACTCGTAACCGTCCTTAACCAATCGCGACTTCAATTAGGACATTAAACGTGAAATTAGGCTATAAAAACGAACCCACACCTTCATTACAATCGCCACAAACCTTGTACACTTCTGTATTCGTTTCATTCCCTATCCAGAACTCTGGCGAGCTCGAAGATCGCTGACTTCGGCCTCGTGGTCGTTCTCCCTCGATCCTCAACCAATTCAGGTATTGTTGATACTCATACTTTCGTTTTGATGTAAGGAGTAAAAGCCCCATGAATCCAAGATCGATCGGGTACTCAATCGATGGAATTGGGTGGCTAGGGTTTGGGTTACGGTTTGGGGAAGAAGATACGATTCGAGGTGCTTGTTAAACCCATTTCGCGTCTATTTTGGAACCAAGGCATACACCCAGGTCCGCGGGTTAAAACCCTTGTCTGTAGAGAGGAGGTCGCGGGTTCGAGTCTAGCCCCGCACCTCACTCCTTTCCTTTTTACGCGCATGGGACTCGATTCCCCCTGGCCATCTGTTAAAACCGATTTAACCCACAATGAAACCACTACCAAGTCACTGATCCCGTGGTTTGTGTGTCTGGTTGCTTCCCAGCAGACCAGGGTTCGAGTCCCGTGGTCTGCAATGTTTTATTTTATTGTTTTTAAATCGAATTTTAACAACATCTTTCTTATAAAAAATCATTTTATAAAACTCCCGAGACTCGGGAATATTTTTATGAACCAAATTATTAACCTAACAATCTTAAATAATTATTTAATCATTTTAGAGGATTAAAAACTAATTAAGAAGCTATATAATCATGTTAATTAAAACCTTTATTAACTATTTTTAATACACAATTGTTTAGTATAACTTATACCCTCTTTATTGTCCATTTAACTATTTAATTAATTAAAACGTATTTATTATTAATCTTAATACCTATATATTCACATAAATATTAGTTTAAACACTTAATCATTATTTTGTAAACAACCTTATATATATATATATATATATAAGCTTGTATGCGATCCTTTATCGACAAACTTATTATTTTTCTTATTAAACAATCATATTGTTGTCGTATTAACAAACTCATCATTCACAACAAATAGATGCACCCTCATCCAACCTAGCTCAACCCTTACTATTTAAATCTTTTGAACATGCCATTGATACATTTATACATGCAAACATAGGTTAACCTTGTGGTTAGCTAAACAACTTGTGCAACTACCCGTACTTGTGATTTCAAGCTACCAATCCAATGTGAGTTTACATAGCCCCTTTTTAATGTTTTTTCTTTTGGGGTGAAACATGTTATCAACTTTATCTATTTAAACAATTCAATATCTATGTTCTTGTGCTTGATCTTTATGCTTTATATTTGAACTACTTGGTGACCATTGCATGTGTTTCATGCCTGTACATTCATTAACTTGCAGCCCAAGCCTAAGGTAGTACCTAACATGATCATTTATATGGAAAACTAAAACTATAACTTACCACAAGACCTTGGCGGGTTTTGTTGGGTATCAACTATAACTTGGAGTATCCGCTTGCTCCCTTTTTCAAAATGGCAATCAGTGAGATTGCGTATCTAGTTTTCTATTATCAGGCTTGAATTGTACGCTTGGAACCTTGTATGTTTTCACATATATGCTTTAGACATGCTTTGAACATATTGAATTGTAATCTATACTAATTCTTTTGGGTGTCAAAACCTATGTATCTCACCAACTACTTGTAGTTGACAGTTACTTACATGTTTCAGGTGCACCTGTTTGAGGACTACTTGCTCACCTAGGACTTGGACCTAGTTTAATTTAAATTATGTTTTGAACGTTTCATTTTCCTATGTAAGGGATGCTTTTAATTTGAATAATAAATATTATCATGTTTAATAGATGATCATGTGCTTATGAACAACCGCGTCAGCCCCGGCGTATAATCCGCCGCTGGCCGGGGTGTGACAGTCAAGTTGGAACGTCCAGTGCATTAGTGGTTAAACAGGACGAGAACTTTGATTGGGGTGTTCATCTGGAAGATACCATACTTGCACAGACTCAAATAGGTTTAATGGCAGAAATTGTTAAGTTGATGAATGCTGAGGAAAGGGAAGCATCTGTTGCTGACCAACAAGAATCTACATCTTAGTTTGCTCTCATGGCTATTGGAGAAGCATCCAGTTCATCAAATGTGGTAGATTCTAATCCTTTGCTATTGTTTCTTGTTCCAGATGTCTTATATTGAAGGACGAGAATGATCGTATCCATGATCAACTCGAACCCTTACGTATTGCAGCTCTAAGTTATAAAGAAAATGAAAAACGGTTTAAAGATTCAATTGAAAATCTTAAGAAAAAAAGACACGAGTTTTCAATTAAAATCAGTGAACAACAATTTCACTTAGATGTTGCATACAAGGGGTTAGAGAAAAGAAATGTCGAGATCGCCAAACTGCAAAATGAAATCCTGTAGTTGAGTGGCAAACTTGAGAAGTTGAAAAACTCTCGCTTTGTGGTGGAACACTACGAGTCTGTGATGAGAAAAGTGAGTGGCAAAGGTTTAGGTACTAATGTCATTCCTACACCAGTAAGCGCCAAGTTTGTCAACGGGCCGGTAGACATTGATTTGTCTTTCTTGGATGACTCTTCAAGCAAGGAAGAATCCTCTAACAAGGATGATTCCTCAAGTAAGGCTGAGTCAGTTTCTGATGAGGAGTTCTTCTCTGATGAAGGTTTTGAGAACACCAAGGTTGAGGGTGTTGTCTCAGAAGAGTTGATTGATGAACATAAAATTGAGAAAAACATTATCACTAATCGTGACAATTGCATTTTAACTGAACCTAATACAATTGAGTCCAATGACAAACTGAAAATGATGCTTTATGGAGGTTTCAAGTCAATAAAGCAAGTAAAGAAAGAAGCTTTTGTTAATAATTTGAGTAAGAATCATCATGAAAACATGGAAAACCATTTTACTCCCAAAAGCAAATCAGGTCAAGCACAAGATGCTGTTAATGTTCATCAAACAACTCCCATTGCTCATCAAGCTGATTCATCTAGATCAAAAGCAAAGGAGCCTAACAGGAGGGTTTACAAGGAAAGAAGAGCCTGCTTTCACTGTCGTACTATAGGTCACATTCTGGTGAACTGTCCTGATAAGAACTAAGGGAAACGGCCAGTTGTCCCATAACAAGCTGTTATCCCTAAGACACCACAAGTGAAGCAACCCAAGAGCACCAAACCAAAAATGGTGAAGCCACCAGTGAAACCAATGGTTAAGCTACCAGCAAAACATGTGGCTGAACCATCTGTTCCTAAAGGGGTAAAGCAAGTTGCTAAACCCAGTGTATCTACCTCTGGTAGTACACAAACTAGTGAGAAGTCTGTGGTGAAACTTTCTAAGCCATAGAGGAGGAGGAGAAGAAGGAACAAAAGGTTGAGAAATCTTGAACAGCAGCTAGCTGGTAGTCAACTAGGTGAAGCTTCCACTAGTTCACCCAAAGTTGCGACTAGCAAGCCTAATGTTCAGAAGGAAAAGAAAAAAAAGATCTTGGATAAATAAAACCAAAAGTTCTCAATCTCCTGATCTCAAATCTCCAAAGGATTCACCCATTTTTGATAGTCATGACTGTGAATTAATTGAGGTCGTTTATTTTGAGAAAAACGGACGACCCAAGACCACCATGGCTTGGGTCTGCAAATCTAATTAATTTCTTGTGACTCGTGCAGGGACATCCGAAGGGAACTATCTCTAACCGTTGGTATGTGGATAGTGGATGCTCCCGGCACATGACAGGCAACATGGCCTTGCTTCAAGATGTCAAACCATTCAGAGGCGGCTATGTGGCCTTTGCAGGCGAGAAGGGCGGTAGTATTATTTGTCAAGGCGTGGTTTCCAATGGATGTATAAGCTTTGAAAATGTCAACTACTGTTAGTAGCTGAAGCATAACTTGTTGAGTGTATCTCAAATATGCAATAAGGAGTCCTCAGTTATGTTTAACAAGTCTGAATGCTTGGTTCTCAAGCCTGGTTTTTGAGGTTCCTGACGGTTGGATTCTGATGAGAGCGCCAAGGACAAACGACACCTATCAGATTGATATGAGCGTGACCAAAACCACCTCATCAGTTGCTACTTGTTTTCTTACAAAAGCGACAGAACTTGACTCTATCTTGTGGCATAGGAAACTCGGACATATTTCTTATCATAAAATGAACCATCTTGTCCGAAACGGTTTAGTAACCGGGATTCCTAAGCTGAGATTTGTCATTGCAGATGACTGTATGCCTTGTAAAAAGGGCAAACCACAACGAAAATATCACAAGCCCAAGATCCAAAACTCTATCGATACCCCTTTGGAGCTCTTACACATGGATTTGTTTAGGTCCATAAGTATCAGGAGTATTGGAGGTAAGTCATACTGTCTAGTTGTAACTGATGATTTCTCACGTTTTTCTTGGGTACATTTCTTAGGTACAAAGGATGAAACTGTTGATATTATTTAATACGTGATTGTTAGCTTGGAAACTTTATGCAAACTGAAGGTTAGAAGAATAAGGAGTGACAACGGAACAGAGTTCAAAAACAACATGATGGAGATTTTCTGTCTCAAGAAGGGCATTCGTCGTGAATTTAGTGCACCGTATACACCCCAGCAGAATGGAGTTGCAGAACGGAAGAACATAACCCTAATTGAGACTGCAAGGACAATGCTGTTAGATGCCAAGCTTCCCGTAACGTTCTTGGCGGAAGCAGTCAACACAGCTTGTCACATCTTAAATAGAGTTCTGGTGGTTAAGAGGCACAACAAAACTTGTTATGAGCTGATCAACAATCGACCTCCAAATCTTGACTACCTAGTTCCTTTTGGTAGTCCCTGCTCTTTATTGCTACAGTACAAAGATTACAAGTCTAAATTTCATGCAAAAGCGGTGGAAGGCATCTTCTTAGGATATGTTGCCAATTCGCCATGCAAGAGAGTGTACAATATTGAGAGTAGGTCTGTGGAAGAATGGTTTGAATTGGACTGCAGTAAACACAACATTCCACCAGAACCAACTGGTCCTGCTTGGGGATTTGATTATGATGCTCTGTTCAAGTCTTTTAACCTTCCTGATTTATCTGCTGAAGACGCTGCCAAGTTGTATGAGTTTTCTTGTGGCAGCGACGACTCCAATTTCTCAACCAGAGCAACGGTACCTATCCCAACTTCCGATTCCAATGCTGCATTTGCATCTGGAACTCTTGACAGTGACAATGGAGATGAAGTTCATGTTGAAGGAAACGATGCTCAAGCTGATCCTAATGTTCATGTAGGAAATGATGCTCCATTTGATCCAATCAACATTGAGTCATCTTTGAGTAGACTTGATATGGGGGAGTTGAGCACAAACCTTGAGTCAACTATTCAAGAACCTCAATTACCAGAGATGAGGGTGCATCGGAATCATCCAATTGACAACATTATTAGTGATCCTAATACCGGTGTTCAAACTCAACACAGAAACATTACTAAGAATACCAGTTTATATGCTGAGATACTTGACACAGGTATCATGGAAACATGTTTGCATGCTGCATTCGTAACCCAATTGGAGTCGAAGAATGTGAAAGAGGCTCTCGCTGACAACTGCTGGATAGAGGCGATGCAAGATGAACTGTCTCAATTCCAAAAGTTGCATGTGTGGGATTTGGTTGACTGATGTAGTGCAAAGCACACATATTTATTCCTAGTGTTTTGTGCGTTTTTACTTAGTTTTGTATTTGTTTTGAGTCGTTTTAATATACATTTAAGTCTTTGTTATATTTGTAGGTGCTCGTGAAGATTACAAGGGAATATACGAAGAAACCGAGCAAAAGAAGAAAGCCGGAGGATCAAAAGTTAAAAAGATGAAATTTTAGTCTCTCGCGGTACGCGAGAGAGAGAGAGACAGAGGAAGTTTCGTGGTACGCGAGGACTTCCAGAATTTCGCCCGACTATTTTGTTCCTCGCGGTACGCGAGGAACCAAGTAACTTCTTTCGCGGTACGCGAGAGAGCTGTTTTCTGAGAAAAAACCCTAATTTCAATTTAAATAGAATTCTAATCCCATTAGGTCAGAAGTTTGCATCTTGGCCGTCTGGAGTAGTCCCTAGGGCGATTTTGGGAGCAAGGAAAGCTATTGGAGTGCAAGTTTGAAGCTTTTGGATTCCGGGTGTGTTAGTTTAACGTATTCAGTTTTCAAGAGTCGATTTTTATCTTTGATTTGAATGTATGAAACCATGAATCTTCTTTTCTACTTCTGTTTTAGTTGTTTGAACATGATCCTAGGCTAGAACTTTGATATTGTCTAGGTCACATGATGAATACATGTTAAAGTATTGATTTTTATCGGTTTTGGTTATTTTGAATGGACTAATGATTTTGTAAGCAATCTTTGAGTTAATAATTGTGATGAATATGTATGCTCATATCTGATTGTGTGGTTGATTATAACTCCCTGCGTTGATTGTGGTTATCTGCCAGTTTGATTTGCGTGTCTATGTCATAGATCTTAGGGTTTGTGATTGTGAGTGGTTTGCTAGACGTAGTGACCATAGGGATTGTGATTGATTGCTGATTTGAGTTGAGTGTGTATCCTAGTTCAAATACCCGAGAGGTGAGAATTAGTCGTTTAGTCTTCGTCATTAGGAATCCGAGTGTCAGCTGTCTGAGAGGAAGCTGGTATTAGGTATCTAGTGATTGTTGCTATTCATGTCATAGTTGTTATCTTGAGATTATCCCATGCATTCTTTGAGTTTATTGGTGGACAGTGAGACTGAGAGGTAATCTGTCTATTAGGGTACTTTGTCATTGTTGGAAATACCCGAGAGATGATCCAACCATTTGGTGAGTTAGTACGCTTTAGGTTCCTTAGTTGGTGACACCCTGAGAGTGATTAGGGATCCACTAGGTCGTCTTTAGTTGTCATATTTAGAAACCAAGATCCATCTTAGTTTCTAGAACCGGTAGAAGTTGTGTCTTGCAAGTAGGATTCCGACCTAGGTAGTATTTTCCCCATCCTTTGATTTCACCTTTAGTTCTTGTTCTTTATAGTTGAGTCGACTTAGTTTGCTGCATTCCTTAGTTTAATATTTAGTGTAGTAAACCCCCCAAACCAAATCAATCTTTAGTCCGAGTCAGAGTCTAGTTTTGTTATTCGTAGTGTCTCTAGGGTTCGATATTACGGTTTACCATTAAGCTGTGCTACACTCGATAGGTACACTTGCATGTCAGTGCGGTTTAGTTGAAGGTACTCCTTTTATTACTTAGGAGTCTATGTTAGGTTTATTTGTTAGTTTTTATAGACCGTCTCGACGACATCAATTTTTTGGCGCTGTTGCCGGGGATACTTGGCAATAGCAATATTAGCTTTGACTAGTTCTTTTAGTGATTTTTGGTGTATTTTATTTTCTCTTTCTTTTGAATCTTGAGGGTGTGCTTATCTTCTGTGCTACTTGTGTGTCCTTTCTGTGAGTCTAAAATAGGATCGAGTCTTTCTATTTTGAGTCTGTGTCTCTTTCCTTCTAGTGTCTTTCTGTGTATACACAATACTCGTTCGTAGGGATCACCATAATTCTCAGCTTTTACAGAGCCTGAACGAGAGCTCCACGAGCGCACCCGTGACTTTCGGGAGCGTTTGAAGAAGCTTTGCAAAACGCAGGTACGTTCTAAGAGCCCAATTCCATTTCCTAATATGGGCGACGTTGACCCACCAGCGAGACGTACCGTGCACCATAGGGCCAGTGACAGGGTCACTGGGGATAGATCTTCGATCACACTCCCCGCCATTCCTAACACCAATACATGGCAGATCCCATCACATGTCATGAGCATGATCACTCATGCCACCCAATTTCATGGCCTTGAGGATGAGGATGCACCCGGACATTTGTCCCGCTTCGCGCGGATATGTGATACCTTTAATATCACGGGTGTGTCTAAAGACGCTATCTACTTGCGTCTCTGCCCATTCTCGCTCTCTGGTCGCGCATCTACTTAGCTTGACACCCTTCCTAGCAATTCTATCACCACATGGGAGGATCTTCAAGCCAAATTATACAAGAAGTACTATCCACCTTCTAGCGCCGCTCGCCTTAGGGATCAAATCCATTCGTTCCGGATGGACCCTGACGAGCCTTATCACATGGCCTGGGAACGGTTCAACATGTTGTTGAGCCGATGTCCTCAGCACTGTCTTTCCGACTGGGCGCTAGTGGAGAAGTTCTATAATGGCCTCACCTTCGAGAAGCAGCAAATGTTCAACACAGCTGTGGGAGGTCATATCATGGAGAGACTCGAGCCTGATGAGTGCGAGGAAATGTTCAAGAGCTTCGCTCAAGCCGAACATCAGCATCCACATTCTGTTAGGAATTTCATTCCTACTGCTAGAGCACCTGCCTCTTCTCCTAGAGGTGTGCATCAGGTCACTCCTTAAACTAGCGTGGCTGCTGCACTTGCCTCAATGGCTAACGAGATTAAGGAGCTGAAGCTCAGTGCTTAGCGGTGTCAAGTGTGCAGAGGAGGCCACGACACCCGAGATTGCCCCGTAAATAATCAGGAGCATGTGATCTTTGCGGGTAACCAGAACCGAGGATATAATAACTATAACAATTCATTTGGCTCGGGATGGAGATCAAGTAACAACCCAACTAGGTTTAATGCCCGCCATAATCAATATGGAGGAGGAGAAGTTGGAGCGAGCTCGGGAAGCAGTGTCAAACTAGGAAGATTGAGGAGATGCTTGAGAATCAAACACAACCGCTTGCCCACCTAGTCCAGCAAGACGAGGATATGAGGAAAATACTGGATAGCCACGACACTCTATTGAAGAATCAGCGGTCGGCATTCCAGGACTTGCAGCGCACGGTAGGAGACATCGCTCAAAGCCTTAAGAGTAGACAAGGAGGTCAATCTTCAGGCTCCAACGCTTCAGTGATGGCCGTGTCAGTTAGGAGTATGGAGAAGAAAGAGGTTGTAGAGGATGACATCAAGTTTTTAGAGTATGGCATACCTTCGGTAGAGGAAGTGAATAAGGTAGAATGGAGAGCTCGATTTGCTGAGATCGATGTTAGGAGGATAGAGGAGCCAGAGTTAAAAGTTGTGTCGACAAGAAGTCATAGGGACGAAGACAAGGAGCGCCCACCAGTTGTCGAAGAGGAAGAACCGGTGGAAGATGAGATAGTAGAGGAGAAGCCTGCTGAGAGGGCAGTGGAGAAGACGAAGGGGGAGGAGATGAAGTCCCCCGAGATTGAACTGAGTCGTGTTCCCTATCTAGCGCGCTTGGTGCCTTATAAGAATGCTAGGGAATACGATACTTTCCTTGATATGTTCAAACAACTCAAGGTCAATCTCTCATTTATAGAGGTCCTCCAGCATATGCCTAAGTATGGCAAGTTCCTCAAATATCTTCTTTCCAACAAGAAGAAACTAGGAGGGATCTCTGAAGTCTCACTTAGTGAGCAATGTTCTGTTGTGGTACGGAGAGATTCGGGTCGTTTCATGATCCTGTGTCTGTTTGGCGGCTTGCCCTTACACTACGCGTTGGCTGATCAGGGTGATAGCATCAACCTGATGCCATATTCTATCTATAAGCAGCTAGACCTAGGTGAACCGCAGCCAACGCGCATGAGCATTTCCTTGGCTGACCGCTCAGTCAAGTATCCATGGGGAATTGTGGAGAATCTTTTTAGTGAAAGTAGGCAAGTTTTTATTCCCCGTGGATTTTGTTATTCTAGACATGGAAGTGGATGATAGAGTCCCACTCATCCTAGGACGCCCGTTCCTACGTACCGCCAAGGCGATGATTGATATCTTTGAAGGGAAACTCACACTTCGTGTGGGGGATGAGTTTATTACATTCGATGCTACAAACTCAGTGGAGGAAGTTGGGGAGCATAGTCCCTCCATGTGCATGCTTGATGCCTCCATGGAAGATCATCGAGACTCAAATCCATTAGAGGATGATTTGGATAAAGGAATGTTAGAAGAGCCTCCGGATTGGTTGGAGGCGTTTGAAAAGAGTTTAATAGGGTCCCCGTTTTTGAGTGCTGACGATGATGATTTCAGTTTGAGTGAGATTCTAGCACAAGTGGGGAAGATAATATGTGAGCCACCCACGATGGTGGGTGTAGATGAACCGAAAGATTCTAGTAAGAGCTTGGAGGTCGTAACCATAGAGAATCTTACTCCTGAGCCTATACCCATTTCTGTTCTTTGTGCTAAGGGGCGTGAGACTGAGTCAGCCCCTAGATCTAGGCCACCCCGGAAGAGAACCCGTACGTTGAGAGATACGTGTGAGTTAGAGAGAGTGCAAACCCCAAGTGTGGGGATGTTTAGAGTTGTAACATCCCAATTTTTAAGAGAATAAAAGTCCAGGGACTAAAGGTGTAAAAGTCCCAAAGTTAAAGAACTGAAATTAAAGAAAATTTCGAAAGTCAGACCGGTAGCGGACCGCTACCGGCTTCTTAACGGTCCGCTACGTGTGGACAACACAATCATGCAGAGAATGACAGTGACGTGGGAGATGACTCAGCCCTATGGCGGACCGCCACCAGGCAGGTAACGGTCCGCCAGTCGCAATTTGGCCCGGACAACGAGAGCATGACATGTGTATGATGACTCACTGAATAAGATTGGGTAGCGGACCGATACCAAAGGCGGGACGGTCCGCCACGTGCGGAGTACGCCAAACAGCTGGCAGTGGGCGGTAGCGGACCACTACCACCCAGCTTAACAGTCCGCTACGGGTGGTGTTTTAGCCCTATAAATAGTTTAAATGAGTAGTTCATTTGCAACATCAAACACCAACATCATCATCACACACACACCCGCACACCGAGCCAAGGATAGCACGACGGTTACGAGTGCGATACGCTACGAGTACGGTTCGAGTTCGGAGAAGCATTTAAAGCGAGGAACGAACTTAGGAACTAACCGAAGATAATGTAAGTACACTGGACCTGTACCCTAGACACTAAACATGAATAATGGAGTAATCATGACGTATCCAAGGGGTGGTGGATACGCCGCTGGTACTTCCTATATATAAACTTCTTGGTACAACGTGGTGAAACCATTATGAATGTTTAGGGGTATAGACTAATAAATAATGATGAAATATAGTATACGTACGGGAGAACTTCCAATCGGTATGTAGTTATCTGACAAACGGAATGTTCTGTCTAAGGAAAGAGTGGTGTATAAATCTCTCCTAGACCCGTCACTCTTTCCTGGGAACATCTCCGTTGGAGGTACTGCTCTGGAAGGAAAATCACCCCAGTTTACAATATATGACGAACATGAATATATATATATATATATATATATATATATATATGATGGAAGTATATCATGCATAATGAATGGGAATACCTGATGAATATGAATACGTGAATGTATGATGATATGTGCAAACATGAATAAGTATGATGGAACGAGTCTAAACCCTAACATGGAATAACGGAGTACTCACGAAGTGTTAAAATGGTGGTGGATACGCCGCTGGTACTTCCTATATATAAATCCTTTTAATACATCGTGGAGAAACCGTTACAAAGTTTTAAGGTGAGGACTGGTTGGAAAGTAAATCAAGCATATATGTGAAATGAATCAAATGCTTGATACATTTGCGAGGCTGTGAGTATAAGATACTCAAGGTCCCAAATGAAATGAGATATCCGGCCTGTAAGGTGGATCTCAATAAATACAGAAGAAAAAGAGAACTAAAGAGAACTCCAGGCCTACGGGGCTGAAGGAAAAAAAAAGATTCCAAGCCTACGGGGCTGAGGAATGAATGAATCTTTGTGACAAATGCGAGGGGTCTATACTGACGAGTATAAGAACCTTGCCAATACTCGGACCGGAGGTACGGCCTAAGATGGTTGCGAGGGGGTTAGCACACCCATAAAATACATAAATACCGTGATCGGAGGTACGTCCGAAAATGGTCACGGGGGCACCAAGAGCTCGAGAGAACGTGAATAATAAGAACCTAAAGGGTTCATAATAAAATGAAAAGATGCAGTGTACTTACTTAGCGAAAGCTAATTCAAAAACGTTTTTCAAACACCGCAGGAAAGAAACACGTGGAATGAAGCTTCCTGTGGACAGAGCTATCGGAGTTGGAAAATCCCTATATAGGATGATGTAATTATATTATCCTTTGTAAAACAATATTATTATAAATGAAAAAGTTACCTTAGCCATTATGGCAAGGTTTTGATCCAATTGGGACCGTTTTCTGCAATAAAATACTCTGATAAAATAAGAGATTAAGTAGGATGTTTCAAGAGGTGACCGCTTGCTGGAGTATTTGAATAGTGTTATCTTCGAACTTGGTAGGTTCAAGTGTTGGTGGAAGGATCTGAGTGCTATACATGATACACATTTGAGGTTTGGTAGGAGTTTTTGTTTGTTAGGGTTGTGGAGAACTAGGAGACCGCGTAGGATGAAGGCGGTGCCGGTTAGAATCAAGGAGAAGCCTCCTGATAGGCTTGTTTGAGTCTCGGGCAGGTGCTTGGGATGTACAGTTTGTATGCACTACTTGGTTTGAGTCCGTGTCTATTTTTGTGTTTTTCGATGTGTGTGTGTGTGTGTGTTTTGTTTGTGTCGTGTTTTGCAAGAATTCACGCTCGATTTAGCATGGGAAATCATCGGGAACGAAGTTCTAGGTATGTTTTACATTGATTTTCATTATTGGAATGGCTTTTTAAGGAAAATGGGTGAAAAAGAATTTTAGAGGGTCTGAAAATCAGTCTAAGTATAAAAATTGAAAAAAGCCCTTAACATTCTGTCATCAGAGGGTTCTCGCGGTACGCGAGAGGTTGTTCCTCATGGTACGCGACGGATAGAATTAGGGGTCGGCCTTAAGTTTACCTCTCGCGGTCGCGGTACGCGAGGCCCTTTTTGTATCACCATATTTCCTTTGTTTTCCATAGTTTCCTGTACTCGTTTCCATACCCGTTCACCCGCACCGATCACCACTATCATTCAAACCTCTATCCTCTATCCACCATCCATTATTACCACCGTCATCATACCACATATCATCCTTTATCCATCATTCATTATCATTCATTATTCACACCATCATTACATGTCATTCATCTTCACCATTCGCTTCATTCACCGACCATGGGAAACTTGAAACCGTTCATGAACGATGACCGACATTGCTGTGGCTTTCATGTATATGTGTTAGCCTCCCATTGAGTACGTTTTTCTGCAGGCTATCTATCTTGAGTCTTTAAATTTTTAGTGAGTTAGTTTGAGTCAGTCGAGTTTTTATTTTATTTTATTTGAGTCAGTTTAATGTTGCGGGTTTGTGTGAGGTTTATTTTGCAGGTTTTTTCATCCCGTACTCAATCTCCATTCGGGCGGGATTGATTATCTCTTATATCCAGTTGTAAAGGCAACCCGACAGTCTGTGCAACCGCGACCGAAATGCTATACGGTGCACACGAGGAAGAACGAAGATGGATTCATTTTTGAGCATTTCATTACCAGCTAAGTCGCTTCATGTTTTTGTTTTTATTTTTTTGTTTTTGTTTTTGTTTTAGTGGTGTCTTGCTTCACATTGAGGACAATGTATCTTTCAAGTGAAGGGATGTGAGTGTCTAGTTTAACTAGTTTGTCTTGTTTATAAAAATTTAAAAATACAAAAAAAAAATCTAAAATTTTGGAAAAAATGTCCTTGGAAATCACTGCTTATACTTGGAAAATGATAGTAGAACAAGATCTTCTTGTTGAGTTTAAATGATTTAAATAATTGAAAACGTGTTTAATTAGTGATGTTTTGGTAGACCCAGCCAATTGAATAGCTTAAATATCCTGTGAGTGCTACTTAGGAATTAATTGATTTAAAATCATGATATCTTGTGAGTACTCATCTTAGGGTAAATGGTAAAATCATGATATCTTGTGGGTACCCATCTTAGGGTAAATGGTAATACTGAAACTGTCAATATAGGTTGATAGGTACCACGTTAAGTTAAAATTTAGAGGTTTTTGAAATTTCATGGCACACCACTCTCTTTTTATGAGATTAAATCCAAGTTTCGGTAGCGCCCGCATCCATAGTCCATAATTCTTGAGCTTATTTGATTGAAATCTAAGTTTCGCCTACGTGTCACACGTCGGGTTCTAGCCTGATTGAAACACTACTGGGTTGATTCTTATGTGCTCATTGTTATGACTTAGTCTATGTGTTACCTTCCGGGATAGTGACTTGGTTGAAACACCTTTAGACGAAAGTTCTTTTGCTTAATTATGCTCATATCCATTCATTCCATTTTTCATCTGATTTCTAAAAACCTGTAAATTTTAGTTTAACGTGGTAGGGTAAATCTATATGGGTTGATCCGTACCTAGACATGACCGTGAGAAGGGATTAGGAAGAGCTGTAATTGTTAAGTATGAGTTACATAGATTGATTGATATGCTTGGTAATGTAATATTAGAACACGTAACGGGGGCTTAAAAGTTGGTGCTTGGGTTTAATCGGACAGAAATACTAATTATTTCTTTTTAACGCGTGAGTATATTTTGCTAATTGGTAATTGATGTTTATTAAGTAGATCTGAGTTATGATTCCAATTGCAGTTTTTTCGAGGCCAAAAAAAGGTTAAGTGTGGGGATGTTTGATGTAGTGCAAAGCACACATCTTTATTCCTAGTGTTTTGTGCGTTTTTACTTAGTTTTGTATTTGTTTTGAGTCGTTTTAATGTACATTTGAGTCTTTGTTATATTTGTAGGTGCTCGTGAAGATTACAAGAGAATATACGAATAAACCGAGCAAGAGAAGAAAGCCGGAGGATCAAAAGTTAAAAAGATGAAATTTTAGTCTCTCGCGGTACGCGAGAGAGAGAGAGAGAGGAAGTTTCGCGGTACGCGAGGACTTCCAGAATTACGCCCGACTATTTTGTTCCTCGCGGTACGCGAGGAACCCAGTAAATTCTTTCGCAGTACGCGAGAGAGCTGTTTTCTGAGAAAAAACCCTAATTTCAATTTAAATAGAATTCTAATCCCATTAGGTCAGAAGTTCGCATCTTGGCCGTCTGGAGCAGTCCCTAAGGCGATTTTGGGAGCAAGGAAGGGTATTGGAGTGCAAGTTTGAAGCTTTTGGATTCCGGGTGTATTAGTTTAACGTATTCGGTTTTCAAGATTCGATTTTTATCTTTGATTTGAATGTTTGAAACCATGAATCTTGTTTTCTACTTCTGTTTTAGTTTTTTGAACATGATCCTAAGCTAGAACTTTGATATTGCCTAGGTCACATGATGAATACATGTTAAAGTATTGATTTTTATCGGTTTTGGTTATTTTGAATGGACTAATGATTTTGTAAGCAATCTTTGAGTTAATAATTGTGATGAATATGTATGCTCATATCTGATTGTATGGTTGATTATAACTCCATGCATTGATTGTGGTTGTATGCCAGTTTGATCTGCGTGTCTATGTCATAGATCTTAGGGTTTGTGATTGTGAGTGGTTTGCTAGACGTAGTGACCATAGGGATTGTGATTGATTGCTGATTTGAGTTGAGTGTGTATCCTAGTTCAAATACCCAAGAGGTGAGAATTAGTCGTTTAGTCTTCGTCATTAGGAATCCGAGTGTCAGCTGTCTGAGAGGAAGCTGGTATTAGGTATCTAGTGATTGTTGCTATTCATGTCATAGTTGTTATCTTGAGATTATCCCATGCATTCTTTGAGTTTATTGGTGGACAGTGAGACTGAGAGGTAATATGTCTATTAGGGTACTTTGTCATTGTTGGAAATACCCGAGAGGTGATCCAACCATTTGGTGAGTTAGTACGCTTTAGGTTCCTTAGTTGGTGACACCCTGAGAGTGATTAGGGATCCACTAGGTCGTCTTTAGTTGTCATATTTAGAAACCAAGATCCATCTTAGTTTCTAGAACCGGTAGAAGTTGTGCCTTGCAAGTAGGATTCCGACCTAGGTAGTATTTTCCCCATCCTTTGATTTCACCTTTAGTTCTTGTTCTTTATAGTTGAGTCGACTTAGTTTGCTGCATTCCTTAGTTTAATATTTAGTGTAGTAAACCCCCCAAACCAAATCAACCTTTAGTCCGAGTCAGAGTCTAGTTTTGTTATTCGTAGTGTCTCTAGGGTTCGATATTCCGATTTACCATTAAGTTGTGCTACACTCGATAGGTACACTTGCCTGTCAGTGCGGTTTAGTTGAAGGTACTCCTTTTATTACTTAGGATTCTAGGTTAGGTTTATTTGTTAGTTTTTATAGACCATCTGGATGACATCATTGACCTTCCGAAGGGTATGCATCCGATTGGAACCAGATGGGTGTTCAAATGCAAGACGGACGATCGACATGTTGTAGTGAAGAATAAAGCAAGGTTAGCTGTTCAGGGTTTTATCAGCAAGAGGGTTTGGATTACACCGAGTGTATGCCCCAGTTGCTAGACTTGAGGCCATTCGACTGTTTTTAGCTTATGCCTCCTTTATCGGCTTTAAGGTGTATCAACTTGATGTGAAGAGTGCTTTTGTATATGGGAAAGTTCATGAAGAGGTCTATGTCACTCAACCTCCAGGTTTTGAAGATCCGCATAATATCAATAAAGTGTACAAGCTGGATAAAGCACTTTATGGTCTTCATCAATCACCTAGGGCATGGTATGAGACTTTGTCAAAACATCTACTATCCAATGGTTTCGACCGAGGACAAATTGACTCGAATCTCTTCATTAGGAAAGCAGGAGGTGATATTCTACTTGTGCAAGTTTATGTCGATAACATTATCTTTGGGTCTACCAATGAAGAGATGTGTAGAGAATTCGAAAGGGTGACGAAGTCCAAGTTTGAAATGAGCAACATGGGTGAACTGTCGTTCTTTCTGGGTCTGCAAGTCAATCAAAGGGAGGATGGCATTTATCTACATCAAACTAAGTATGTGCAGGACATTTTGTCAAAATACAACATGAATGATTGTACTACTTATGGCACACCAATCCCAGTTAATCATGGTCTGCAGACGGACAAAGATGGAAAGGATGTCGACTGTAAATTGAACCGCGGGATGATCGGTTCTCTAATGTATCTCACAGCTTCAAGGCCCGATATTATGTTTGTTGTCTGCTTGTTCTCGAGGTTTCAGTCACAACCGAATGAATCTCACTTGATAGCTGTGAAGAGGATCTTCGGATACCTAAAATGGAAACCCCGATTGGGTCTTTGGTACTCCAAGAAGCAGTCATTTGATTTCAAATCCTATACCGATTCTAATTATGGCGGTTGTAACCTCGATAGAAAATCAACCTCAGGTGGATGTCAATTCTTGGGGGACAGGCTGGTCTCCTGGCAGTGTAACAAGCAGTCAACTGTTTCTGTCTCAACATGTGAAGCAGAGTACATTGCTGTCGTGAGCTGTTGTTCTCAGATATTGTGGATCCAGCAGCAATTGAGAGATTATGGCTTGAACTACACTAGAACTCCTTTATTCATTGACAATATGCCACTATGTCCATCGCGAACAACCCGGTGAAACATTCCAAAACTAAGCATATAGAGATTCGCCATCATTTCATCCGTGACTGTGCTGAAAAGCATTTGGTTGAACTTGTAAAAGTTCACACGGATGACAACTTTACTGACCTTTTCACTAAGGCGTTTGACCGTACCCGTTTTAAACATCTGGTCAACTTGATAGGAATGTTCAATCCTGAGTGAAATTTTTTTTTACTTTAAAATCAAATCATTTCATGGAAGCTAACCTTATTTCTTTTAAATGTTCTTTGTACAGTTCTTTTTCTCTTTATTTAACATCTTCGAAAAAATCCAAACAAAATAGAAATTCAAGAAAATTTCAAAGTCTTTTGAAGAAAAAAGGAAATGATAGTACATCAGTAAGTGATCTAAACGTCTTAGACTGCACATATGGGAAATGATTGTGTCATGCTTACTTGAGTGTCTTAGTTGTTTCAATTATTAATTTGAATATACGCAAGTAATTTGAATTGTCAGTAGGCTATAAGCATTTTTGAATCATTAGTAGTGTGGAAACTAAATCAATTCTACAAATGTAATTTGAACCCATGTTTGCATGTGGGTGTGTGTAAAAGAATGCAAAAAGATCATTATCAGATAAATGATGTAAGATTTTGGCAAGTATTTTCTTATGAGACCAGTTTCGGGTTATGTCTTTAGCATAATTTTTTGGTTTACTTCACTGCCCATACTCACAAGTATGCAATGGGAAGTTGGGCCAAGATATGCCTTGACATCAACCGTTGAGCATATATTCACCCTTGAATCATACTTGATTCATTGAAATCAAATCCAGATAAAAGTTGGATCCCCTTACCTAAATCCTCAGACACCATATTTATTAACCTGAATCATCATATGATATTCACAGAAGAAAAACCTATCAAACCAAGACAAATGAATCACTTGATTCTGAATCTTATGATTCTCGATAATCCTTATGGATTCTGCTTGATTTTTTCTGTGCTAAACGATGTAACTTCATTCTGGAGATTTGGAAATCCTTGGGAAAATCTTAGATGCCTTGAGATAGTACAATTTAAATTTCTGTAGCATAACTGTGGGGTACAAGTTGTATATCTAAAATTAATACCTTAACACACAAGAACGTGATACAAAGATGCTTATGGTTTCAAATTTTATAATATTGCCAACTTGAATTAACTTGCTTATATTGCATATTACGTATGAATAAGTAGTAATCCATGACATGATCTCATAATCTTTGATGTTTATTTTGTATCATTTTTGCTTATAATAGCCTGATATGATCCTCTGCTCATGACTTTGACCAAAAATAGACTGTGTGTATACTCTTGTATATCCGTATCTGAATCTTGAACAATTCTATCTTTATCAAAATGACAAAATGATTTTCAGTACAGTTTATCAAAAGTTAATAAAGCCAAAAATATTTGTGTTTAACTTCCTTGAACTGCTTTTGAATCCTCTTGATTGATTGTTCATATCCGGTTCACTTTTTGACTTGACAATCCTCATATTTTTTAGTTGAACTTCGAGTACACAAGGGTCTCTGAGTACTTGTTAAGTGTGCATGAGGTAAACCCTACGTACTTATCAAGTACGCAAGACTTAAGTCATGCGTACTTAGTAAGTACGCAGGAGTTAAATCCCACGCACTTGTCAAGTATGCATGGCTAGTGTCTGTGGGGTATATATACAGGTGTTAGAATTTTTTCTAAGTTTCATCTCATTCAAACGTCTTAACACTGTGTGCACTCCCTGCTCCGATTTCACTCAAAATTTTCGTGTGTTCCTAAACGTTTTTTTCGTCCCGATCATAGTTTCATCTTCACCTTACTAATCATTTGGTGAGAATCTTGAACCATTTCTTCCGCAAAATCTCTTGTTGAGGACCGATTTCTTGAACTTACGAGCTTAGGGTTTTGGTGTTGAAATTTAGACCAGTTTTGGGTGTCTTTAAGTGAAATTAAGCTCTAAAACTAGTTTATGATCATCAATCGAAGCTCTTGCATTCTAAATTCGTCCTTAACTGATCTTGATTTTGGGTTTGACCCCTTGGTGTCCGTGGTTTTGCGTCGGACCGAGGTTAGGTCAAAATGACCAGTTTTAGCTTTGCATTGGCATTGGTTTTGGTCCCATAAGTCTTAAACAGGTTTTTCGACATTGTGTTGACCGATATCATCATCTAGAACTTTGAGTCCCTGGTTTTTGAATTTTGAAATTTTTTTAAGTGTTAGTTCCTGCGCAGTTAGCAAGTACGCAAGAATTAGCTCCTGCGTACTTGCTAAGTACGCAAGATTAAAACCCTGCGTACTTGCTAAGTACGCAGGAAGTGTAACTCAGAAAATTTTCTAAGTCTGAAAATCAGTTCAATGTGCAAGTGCTATACTTTGTCATGTCTTGTTCTATACCATTGATTCTGCTTGATCAATGTTGTATATCTTATGTTATTACAGAGATGGCTGGTGATAGCAGTGATGAAGAAGAAGGAGGAGATAGTGCTGAAGAGTCAGATTCTGAGGCGACTGAATCTGATTCATCTGACTCTGATGATGCACCAGACTAAACACACCCACGGAGAATGGCGAAGGTTTCCCTTCCCGAGTCATCCTCCAAAAGACAAAGACAAGTGAGTTCAGACAACAAGTATGTTCCTGAACATGAGACTAAGAGGAGGAAGAATAGGACTATTCAGGGATTCCTTCCTGAATCTTTCTATATACGTCATTTTGAGTTACTGACGTGGAGCGCCGCGTTAGCCATGCTGGCGTCATTTTCACGGATCTCAAACTTGACGTAATCGTCCTTGAGCTCACGGATTTTGACCTTGGGGAACCTTTGATACGATGTTGTTAGAAAAATACTACTTGCATACTGATATTAGAGACTGAAGACATCTCCAGAGCTGCTGTCAAGGGGGAGTTTGTTGAAGCAATTCTTGTGACAAGCACTCTGAAGCTGTTAGAGTCTGTAGACATCTCCAGAGCTGTTGTCAAGGGGGAGTTTGTTGAAGCAATTCTTGTGACAAGCACTCTGAAGATTGTTCTTGGTTATGTAATGTATTTATATTTGTATTTCAATGTCTGTATGTATTGGTTTATCGAGTTGTAATCATGTTCGTAGGTACTTGTCAATGTTTTGTCTTTGTTAAGTGTTGTGCGCACTTAACAAATGCGCATGTTGCTTAACCTGCGTACTTAGCAAGTATGTAAGAACATTGTCTGCGTACTTGCTAAGTACGCAGGAACAAAGCCCTGCACACTTAGCAAGTGCGCATGCAACAGGTCTAGTATATATAGTTGGTTTGTGATGTGATTAAGTACGCACTCATTTTGCATATTGTAACCGGATGTGATTATCAATAGACGAAGTTTAAAGTATCTTGTGCTTGTTGTCGGTTTACTTTGTGTTGTTCTGATTCTTCACCTAGTCACGGGCATTCCGCACCCGGTCAGACTAGCCAACGCACTTGCATGTGACGATCCGAGACACCCGGAGACCTACAATAATAATGGTAAGCGTTCTATTTTAATCTATATTGTAATATAATCGTAATGGTAAAACTATAAATTTGTTTTAATATTGTAAGGTACAGTAAGGACATGATATTAAATTGTTGGTCCATAGGTAAATGAGTAGGTTACATTTATCGTCGTAAGTTTATAAATATTATAATGGAAATAAATTTGATTTAGACGAAGTTTAAAGTATCTTGTGTAATCATGTTGTAATCATGTTCGTAGGTACTTGTCAATGTTTTATCTTTGTTAAGTGTTGTGCGCACTTAACAAATGCGCAGGTTGTTTAATATGCGTACTTAGAAAGTACGTAAGAACATTGTCTGCGTACTTGCTAAGTACGTAGGAACAAAGCCCTGCACATTTAGCAAGTGCGCATGCAACAGGTCTAGTATATATAGCTGGTTTGTGTTGTGATTAAGTACGCACTCATTTTGCACATTGTAACCGGCTGTGATTATCAATAGACGAAGTTTAAAGTATCTTGTGTTTGTTGTCGGTTTACTTTGTGTTGTTCTGATTCTCCACCTAGTCACGGGCATTTCGTACCCGGTCAGACTAGCCAACGCACTTGCATGTGACGATCCGAGACACTCGGAGACCTACAATAATAATGGTAAGCGTTCTATTTTAATCTATATTGTAATATAATTGTGTAACACCCAAAATAAAAAGAAAAGAAAATTTTAAAATTTCACTCCCTCGCGGTACGCGAGGGAGATTTTGACAAAACCTCGCGGTACGCGAGGGGATTGCTTATGCGCCAGAAAATCATCTTCTCGCGGTACGCGAGAAGATTTCCAACCAAGTCTCGCGGTACGCGAGGGAATAGTACACGCGTCAGGACCAGAAAACACGTGTCATTCACCCTTGCCACCAGCCGACACGTGTCATGCTGACTCAGCACCGTTCGTGACACCTCATCCTCTCGCGGTACGCGAGAGATTCCCTTGGCCAGCCTCGCGGTACGCGAGGGACTGGAAAATCAGCCTATAAAAGGCCTTCAACGGGAATGAAATTCTGTACAGTTTCCAAACATTCGTTTCACACAAACCCGATCTCTCAAAACTCTACAACGTCCCGAAGCGCTGTTCAAGAATCCAACGAAACCCTGCTCAAGCCGTAGTTCCGTCCAAATCCCGCAAAGTAGGTATCGTTAAAACTATTCATATATATATAGCCGCAATTATATATATATTCTCTCATATATATTCTCGTTAATCGTGTCTTCCCTAGGAAGAAACGTGTCGAGGTTCTGCTCAAATTCAAGCCTACAACCCTACCAGCCATCAAAATCAAGGTGAACACGTTTAACGCTTTTCAAACGATAAAACCATTTTATTTACAAAAACGGCATGAAACAAATTAAATACTTTAATCATAAGGGTAATCTACGTGATAGCATTCAGGCCATAAGCATACGTAGATTTGATCAAATGGTATACATGTGACGGGTGAAAGTCCGGTCCATGGCTGGGTACAGATCATGAAAGGGGGTATCATAAGACTGAGGATATGGTTCCTTAGCAGATAATACGAGGGACGAGTTCCTGAGTATCATATAAGACTAAGAACAAGGTTCTTAGCATCACGACCCTGGGAATAGGCTATCAGTCTGAGACATAGAGCTCAGCCAGTTGACCCCATGGCAGTTAACCCAGTGTATGTAGGTGGTATATATTTCAGGTGAAAAAGACTGCTGAATGTGTAGATTTACCATACAGAAACGTGCTTAAAAGCTTTAATTTGGTTTATGTTAGAAATCATTTTCGTGTCAGTTAAATGTGATTCACCGGCTTTATGCTGATGTTCATTTTCAAAACGTTTTTCACAGGTAGTGAAAGAAATCATTAAATTCAGGGTGGTGCAGTAAAGACAAGATCTTTAGGCATATTTAAATCCCTGTGGCAGACTAATACAAGACCAAATGTTGGAACGGACGTAGATCCTAAACATTTTAAATGGCTTGTATTATGTAAATTAATTCAGCAGATGTACATTATATAATAGACTTTTGAATGTCTATTATCATGAAATGAAAAGGGACGTGGATCCCAAGTTTTGATAAAAAGTACAGAATTAACCCTTGAGGTTATTTACATGACATTTCATTACAAAAAGGGCATCAAGTAAAAACAAAGACTTCCGCTGTCCAAATTTATGGGACCTCATTCAGATACCAGCGTTGTCTCGCGACGCCCGGGCAGGGGTAGCCCGGGGTTGTGACAGGTTGGTATCAGAGCCACATTCAAGGGTTTTAGCAAAATTAGATACTTGTATGATAGTATCTTAGCTTTAACCAATAGTTGTGCCTACTAAACGAACGGTAGGAAGATGCCTTTAACATAACCAATGAATTTCAGGATGTCAGATCCATACTATTATCCTTATAATTACCCAAACTACTTCCCTGGAGAATCATCTAATCAAGTAGTACCAAGCTATGATGATTATGTCCACTATCTACCGACCCCGGAGAATTGGAACAGAATGGTCGCAGAACAAGTGGAGCAGACTCAAGCAAGGCTTGAACCTCTGAGAGAAGAATCAGAGTATTCAGTGGAAATGGAAAATTCAAGAGAATATTTACGTCCTGTTATGACATCTATGCCACTACCTCAATCGTTAGACATAGTATACCCTACCGGAACAATTCAAGAACATCCACCCAGTCCAAGTGAAGAAACTCCACATTCGATTTCTGAATCCGACAAGGCTGCTGTTTGTGAAGGCAGTAGTGGAAAGTATTTCTTTGATCCTATTCCAGAACATCCCGTTTTCAAGGAACCTTTCTTCTATGTAGATCCCTCCGATGGACGTCAGTATGCAACCGACGGAAAAGTCGTGTGGTCTGTTAACTCAGCATATCACGATCTTAGGATGGGACACAGGGAACCACCTCCTTGTTATGGATACCATGATGAATTGCCAAAATCAATTGATGAACACCTCGATCGTGCTCTTAGAGAGGCTGACGATCTACGTGCTGAACTATACTTCACCAGACAAGTCGTAGTTAAAAACGAACAAACTATATTTGACTACGAACTAGCCCAGGAAGACAGGAAGTACGCAGAACAATGGGTGGCAGATCAGTTGATCCAGAAAGGTGCTATGACCGAGACCCTGGGAAGATTCTATCAAGATTTGGGAGATGTGCTTCTCGATTAAAGTTAATGATAGTATTTGTATAATTAGCTAATTTTAAGTGATATAGATGCATATCTATATTTCTGTATTTGTAACAAATAGATGAAGTTTAAGCGATAATAAACTTCAAATTTTGACCCAAATTCGTGCTTGTGTTCTTAGATGTCTCAACAAAACAATGACAATAGCGGTCCATCTACCTACATTATCAAGGAAAAAGGAAAAGAAGTTAATAATAATCCTGAAATAGCTACTCAACAACCAGAATTGCAACAACTGGTCAAACAAAGCATTAAAGAAATGCTTCCTGCCATAATAAAGGAAGTACAAGAGAACATCAAAACTCCAAGCTATGTAACCTCTCATTCAAAAAGAACAGAAAACCCTCCGAAAACCAACACAGAGCAAGTAGCAAGCTCTCGTAGAACCCAAACCTCGAAAAGATCCAGAACATCAAGCAAAAAGTATTCTGAATCTGAAGAATCGTTAAATCTAAGCAGTGAGAGCTCAGAAGAAGAGAATGAAACAAAAAGGTATAGACACAAAGGGTGTTCTTATAAAACCTTTCAGGACTGTAAACCTTATGAATTTAAGGGCACCGAAGGCGGTATTGCTACTCTTCACTGGCTAGAGAAGATGGAGTCAGTAATAGCAATTAGCAAGTGTGCTAAGAAAGATCAAGTACCGTATGCTTCAAACTCCTTCAAAAATGAAGCGTTGGAATGGTGGAATTCAATCATTTCTGCCAAAGGGAGGAGAAAGACCAATGCCATGGATTGGAAAGAATTTCGGGCAAAGGTGAAAAAGAAATTTTGCCCCAAGACTGAAAAAGAACAAGCTGAAAGAAAATTTCTGGAGCACCGAATGGTGGGTACCAACGATCGAGAGTATACTACCAAATTCTTTGAATATGCTCGATTGGCACCTCACCTGGCTAAACCCGAGTCGGTTCTCATAACTCGATATATTTACGGTTTAGTTCCAGAGATCCGTGATTTGGTGAAGGTTGTCTCACCAAAAACCATTGAGTCCACCGTAGAATTGACCGGTACCATGACGGCTGGACTAATCAGAAATATAGAGGAAAAGAAGAAAGTCGAATCCTCTATAAAATCAAAACCCGAGGCCAAAAGATTTAGCAAGAACTTTGGGCAAAAGGGGTTACCATTTAACAATCCACCATGCAAAACATGCGGACGCAGGCATAGTGGAAAGTGTGTTTTTGAAACTCCATTCTGTAATTATTGCAAGGTCTCAGGTCACTCTACTGAGAATTGCTTCAAGAAAAAGGGAATAACTTGTTTTAGTTGTGGAGAGCTGGGGCACATCAGTACAAATTGCCCTAAGTTTGCAAGGACCGGAAGAGCTGGAGGATCAGGAGCCAAGATCACTCCAGAAAACAAAAAGACCGTACGAGCTTTTGTCGTGAATGCTAACCAAGCTGAGAGAACGCCGGACGTAATTACCGGTACGTTTCTTCTTAATAATGTTTACGCTAAGGTCTTATTTGACTCAGGTGCAAACCGGAGTTTTATAGATTATAATTTCTGTAATCTATTAAACGAACCATTAAGTCCCTTAGCTGAAACATATGAAGTAGAAACAGCGAACGGTGATTTGATAAAAATATCCCAATCATTGAACAATTGTTACATTACATTGGCTGGTTTCACTATCCCAGTACAATTGTTACCAATGTCAATAACTGGCTTTGACATTGTTTTGGGGATGGATTGGTTATCCAATAACCAAGCCGAAATCCTTTGTAATCAACAAGTTGTAAAACTCATTTCACCAACAAACAAAACTCTAACTATCCAAGGTGATAAACCCACAAAACCTATCCAGATAATCTCCATACTTAAAGCAACCAAGTGCTTAAGAAAAGGATATCTGGCATGTCTGGTATCAATTACTGCCTTGGAAAAGGAGAAGAAGATAGAATCAGTACATGTAGTATCTGAATTTCCAGACGTTTTTCCTGAAGAACTGCCTGGATTACCACCAGAACGAGAGGTAGAATTTCGAATCAACCTTGTACCTGGTGCAACTCCAATTGCCAAATCTCCGTACAGACTGGCACCCACAGAAATGGCAGAACTCAAGAAACAATTGGATGAACTTCTTGAGAAAGGTTTTATACAACCAAGTTCTTCACCCTGGGGAGCCCCAATTCTCTTTGTTAAGAAGAAAGACGGATCAATGCGCATGTGTATTGATTATCGGGAACTGAATAAAGTTACCATCAAAAACCGATACCCGCTTCCACGGATTGACGATTTATTCGATCAACTCCAAGGAGCTTGTCATTTTTCAAAGATCGATCTTCGTTCAGGTTATCATCAGTTGAAAGTGCATGATAACGACATCTCAAAAACTGCATTTCGAACACGGTATGGACATTTCGAGTTCACGGTTATGCCATTTGGACTTACAAATGCTCCTGCCGCATTCATGGACATGATGAATCGTGTCTGCAAACCTTACTTGGATAAGTTTGTCATAGTTTTTATTGATGACATACTTATTTATTCCAAAACCCAAGTTGAACACGAAACTCATCTTCGAACCATACTTGAACTTCTTCGAAAAGAGAAATTATATGCTAAGTTTTCCAAATGCGGATTTTGGTTAACGGAAGTACAATTTCTTGGTCATGTCATCAACGTGAACGGAATTCAAGTAGATCCTTCAAAAATCGAAGCTATATCCAAATGGGAAATTCCCAAGTCACCCACCGAAATTCGTAGTTTTCTGGGATTAGCGGGATATTACCGCCGGTTCATTCAAAATTTTTCTCGTATAGCAATCCCACTCACATCCTTAACTCGGAAAACTGTAAAATACGAATGGGGACCCAAACAATCTGAATCTTTTGAAACCTTGAAACAAAAACTGACAAACGCACCTATCTTATCCTTACCAGATGGTATTGAAGACTTCGTAGTTTACTGTGACGCCTCACATACTGGTTTAGGTTGCGTATTAATGCAACGCAAGAAAGTCATTGCTTATGCATCTCGTCAGTTGAAAATTCATGAGAAAAACTACTCAACCCACGATCTAGAATTGGGCGCTATAATCTTTGCTTTAAAGTTATGGCGACACTATCTCTATGGGGTTAAATTCACAATCTACACTGATCATAAAAGTCTCAAGTACATATTTAGCCAGAAGGAGTTAAATATGAGACAAAGAAGATGGATGGAAATCCTGAATGATTATGATTGTGAAATTTGTTATCATGAAGGAAAGGCAAATGTAGTAGCAGATGCCTTAAGCCGAAAAGAAAACGTCAAGCCAAAGAGAATACGTTCTCTCAGACTTGAACTACAAATTGATCTTGTAAGTCAGTTAAAAGAGGCACAAGAGTTAGCTTTGAAGGAAGGTAACTTTGAAAAAGAAGGAATGAAAGGAATGCTTGATTTACTGATCAAAGGTAAAGATAATATCCTTCGCATGAATAAACGTATTTGGGTACCAGTTACAGGTGATATTCGAGAGCGAATCCTCGAAGAAGCACACAAGTCCAAATACACCATGCACCCAGGAAGTGATAAAATGTACAAGAACCTTAAAGAAAGTTACTGGTGGATTGGTATGAAAAAGAACATTGCTATCTACGTAGCAAAATGTTTGACTTGTTCCAAAGTCAAAGCCGAACACCAAAAGCCAGCTGGATTATTGCAACAGTTAGAATTACCAGTTTGGAAATGGGAATTGATAACTATGGACTTTATTACAAAACTTCCTCGAACCACTCGTGGAAATAATGCAATCTGGGTTATCATTGACCGTTTAACCAAATCAGCTCACTTTCTACCTATTAAGGACACCATGAGTATGGACAAAATGGCGCAAATTTACGTTAATGAAATTGTAACGTTACATGGTGTGCCTCTATCCATAGTGTCAGATAGAGATAGTCGCTTCACATCTCGATTCTGGCAAAGTTTTCAAACAGCTCTAGGAACTCGATTGAACCTTAGTACTGCTTACCATCCACAAACTGATGGGCAGAGCGAAAGAACTATACAAACCCTAGAAGATATGCTCCGAGCCTGTGTAATAGACTTTGGAGGTAATTGGGATGATCATTTACCTCTAATGGAATTCTCATACAACAATAGTTATCACACAAGTATTCAGGCCGCACCATTTGAAGCATTGTACGGACGGAAATGTCGAACGCCTGTATGTTGGTCGGATATCGGAGAAAATCAACTATCAGGACCAGAGATAGTCCAAGAAACTACCGATAAAATCTTGCAAATACGAGAACGTCTAAAAATGGCTAGAGATCGACAGAAAAGTTATGCAGATAAACGAAGAAAGCCGTTAGAATTCCAAATCGGTGACAAGGTGTTATTAAAAGTTTCACCTTGGAAAGGTGTTATTCGTTTCGGAAAGAAAGGAAAGTTAAGTCCACGTTTTGTTGGACCTTTCAAAATCATTAAACGAATCGGATCTGTTGCCTATCAGCTTGAACTACCAGTAGAGATGGGTGGGGTACACGATGTATTCCATGTATCAAACCTACGTAAGTGTTTAGCTGATGAATCCTTGCTTATGCCTTTACAAGATGTGGAAGTAAATGAAAAGCTCAAATTCATCGAACGCCCGTTACAAATTGAAGACCGACAAATCAAAAAGCTTAAACGGAAACAATTGGTATTGGTCAAAGTAAGATGGGACTCCAGGCGTGGCCCAGAATATACTTGGGAACTTGAGTCAGAAATGCGCAAAAAGTATCCACATCTCTTTCAATGAATCTCGAGGACGAGATTATTCTAAAGGAGGGGAGAATGTAACACCCAAAATAAAAAGAAAAGAAAATTTTAAAATTTCACTCCCTCGCGGTACGCGAGGGAGATTTTGACAAAACCTCGCGGTACGCGAGGGGATTGCTTATGCGCCAGAAAATCATCTTCTCGCGGTACGCGAGAAGATTTCCAACCAAGTCTCGCGGTACGCGAGGGAATAGTACACGCGTCAGGACCAGAAAACACGTGTCATTCACCCTTGCCACCAGCCGACACGTGTCATGCTGACTCAGCACCGTTCGTGACACCTCATCCTCTCGCGGTACGCGAGAGATTCCCTTGGCCAGCCTCGCGGTACGCGAGGGACTGGAAAATCAGCCTATAAAAGGCCTTCAACGGGAATGAAATTCTGTACAGTTTCCAAACATTCGTTTCACACAAACCCGATCTCTCAAAACTCTACAACGTCCCGAAGCGCTGTTCAAGAATCCAACGAAACCCTGCTCAAGCCGTAGTTCCGTCCAAATCCCGCAAAGTAGGTATCGTTAAAACTATTCATATATATATAGCCGCAATTATATATATATTCTCTCATATATATTCTCGTTAATCGTGTCTTCCCTAGGAAGAAACGTGTCGAGGTTCTGCTCAAATTCAAGCCTACAACCCTACCAGCCATCAAAATCAAGGTGAACACGTTTAACGCTTTTCAAACGATAAAACCATTTTATTTACAAAAACGGCATGAAACAAATTAAATACTTTAATCATAAGGGTAATCTACGTGATAGCATTCAGGCCATAAGCATACGTAGATTTGATCAAATGGTATACATGTGACGGGTGAAAGTCCGGTCCATGGCTGGGTACAGATCATGAAAGGGGGTATCATAAGACTGAGGATATGGTTCCTTAGCAGATAATACGAGGGACGAGTTCCTGAGTATCATATAAGACTAAGAACAAGGTTCTTAGCATCACGACCCTGGGAATAGGCTATCAGTCTGAGACATAGAGCTCAGCCAGTTGACCCCATGGCAGTTAACCCAGTGTATGTAGGTGGTATATATTTCAGGTGAAAAAGACTGCTGAATGTGTAGATTTACCATACAGAAACGTGCTTAAAAGCTTTAATTTGGTTTATGTTAGAAATCATTTTCGTGTCAGTTAAATGTGATTCACCGGCTTTATGCTGATGTTCATTTTCAAAACGTTTTTCACAGGTAGTGAAAGAAATCATTAAATTCAGGGTGGTGCAGTAAAGACAAGATCTTTAGGCATATTTAAATCCCTGTGGCAGACTAATACAAGACCAAATGTTGGAACGGACGTAGATCCTAAACATTTTAAATGGCTTGTATTATGTAAATTAATTCAGCAGATGTACATTATATAATAGACTTTTGAATGTCTATTATCATGAAATGAAAAGGGACGTGGATCCCAAGTTTTGATAAAAAGTACAGAATTAACCCTTGAGGTTATTTACATGACATTTCATTACAAAAAGGGCATCAAGTAAAAACAAAGACTTC
Source organism: Smallanthus sonchifolius (assembly GCA_023525975.1). Lineage (NCBI taxonomy): Eukaryota > Viridiplantae > Streptophyta > Magnoliopsida > Asterales > Asteraceae > Smallanthus > Smallanthus sonchifolius. The sequence continues at coordinate 89,596,440 of CM042025.1, forward strand.
CGCTGTCCAAATTTATGGGACCTCATTCAGATACCAGCGTTGTCTCGCGACGCCCGGGCAGGGGTAGCCCGGGGTTGTGACAAATTGTAATGGTAAAACTATAAATTTGTTTTAATATTGTAAGGTACAATAAGGACATGATATTAAATTGTTGGTCTATAGGTAAATGAGTAGGTTACATTTTTGTGACACTGTTTTTAACCTTATGTTAGTGTTTTGCTATGCATGAATGTATGATGGAATTGAATAGGTTACAGTGTTGGGTTAAAAAAAAACATGTTTGTTATCACATAGGAATAGAATGGACAATGTGATTCTTTTCATTCTTTGGGGGAGGAATGTTTTCTTTTCATTCTTTCTAATAGGGTAACCAAACAGAACAATGGAATGGTAATGATCCATTTTCCCCTTATCCATTACATTCACTCGTCCATTCCATTTTCTCGTTCATTCCATTACCTTATACAAAACATACCCTATGTGTTAGTTATTATTGAATGCTTCCAATATGATTTTGTATCTGCGCATATCTGATACCTGATATGTCTATCTTGTTTATTTTATTATTTGGCCTACACTAGGAAATAGTTTTCTTCTTCATTACTACCCTTATAAGATTATTTATGATTTCTTGTTAGACTTGCATTATTAGAATTATGTTGCTTTAAATTTTATTTTAATTACATTAATATTACATGCTAATTTGAACTCTGAATCATAATGCCCGAGCACATTTTCTATGGGGGTTCCATAGACTTGTCATTACAGTAACAATGGCTTGGCACCATCCATGGCGGTGTGATTAGACCACGACGTCTCTATTTTATCTGTATATCTATGTGCTCAGAGAAGCACTTAGCTATATCTGTTAGGAGGCGTATAGACTGGTCATAGGATATATTTGTATCTGGTGGATGGTGAGTGTATGCCAACACCCCATCGTACACATCTTGTACTTAGGGACTACAACCATCTGTACACCATGGTTACTTCTGTATTTCTGATATCTAAATCTGGCTCGTTGGGTATTTCTGTAAATTTGAATATGTTAATCTGGATTATGTTAACCGGCTAAGTTTGTATAATGAGTTAATATGAAATATGTTATTGATGCGTGTAAAGTATATATATAAAATTAAGTCAATTCACACAACGGTTTTAAAAATGAATTACCAATCCTAAAACACACAAACGACAAGTGTACCGGTCGGTATGTAATAAGCGTATGCAAGACCGGATATCAATCCGTGGACACCTATGGCGGCTCTCAATACTAAACCTTTATCGACTCCTAACCGATGGAAAACAAATGATGATTTTATTTTTATTATTTTTAAAGCATATAATTAAACGAAAACAAATAAGATGCAACTAAAGAAAGAAACTGACATAGAAACGAACAAGACACGAAATTGACAAAGATGAGACAAACACTACCTAGACCAGGAATCCTATTAACTAGTTTAAATGCTTTCGGGGACAACCAACCGCACGACACCGACTCTAAAGATAGACAGACTCAGGAAACACTAAGGCACGCAGGATCTCCTCTCAGACTCACCTACACACCCAACTATCCCGAAGGTCAAAATAAACTCACCGGCAAGGCAATGGATCTCCTCTCAGACTCACCACTCCCTAGAATACCAAGTACTCGAAAACAGCTTCACCTCTCAGTCTCAACCGTTACTATACCCAGAGACTATCCTAAACAGACCTAAGGGCAAGGAGTAAGCACTAAAATACCGAATATGACACGAAATTGCAAGTGATAAAGCTAACCTGGACAACTCACTCTCGTGCAATTGCTACCCAAATCACTAAAACCAAGAGACAATCCGACAACCTATCTCCTCTCAGACTCAATGTTGGTAAAACACTGATTTTTAAAGACCCACACAACTGCTCCTACGACCGATCGAATCGTTTAGACCAAAAACACCAAGTAAATGACCCAAAACTCGAAACCCTACTCGAAACACACAAAGGAAACGAACAAGATGACAAGCGGAGCAAGTTCATGCAAGATATTAAAAAACACAGCATTTATACACATTCATAATCAATAAAATAGTAACCTTGACAATAGCATTCGTCATACGAGTAATTAAAAACCGAAAAACATTCAAACCGCGTCAATTCTCATCCTAACAGATAGCAAACAATTTTAGCCAGTCATCATACTCAAGAACAAAACAAAATAAATTGCTTCAAAAACTGAATTCATATAGAAAACAATAAAATCAAACCGATAAACGCCGAATGTTTTGAGCTACTTGCTTGATCTCCTGCTTCAATAAATATTCACCTGCTTGCTTATTAAATTGACGTGCTTCTTTTCAACTCCGATCTCGACAGCAAATATTTGAGGTGCTTGTTCACTTTTTTCCTTTAGTTTTCTTCTACTCGATTTCTTTTCTGTATTCCCCGAAATCAACACAGCCGCAAAACCAATTCTTTTTGCCTTTTGTTCGATGACTCCACCTTGGAAAACGTGCCCTCAAAGCTTGAACTGCAGTCCTCCTTCACGGCACAAAATCCCCTCAAATTGCCGTGACACCTTAAATTGCCGTGCAAAATAAATATATATATTTTTATTCTTTTAGTATTGTTTTTAACCTAACCTACTCAAACCAATTTATTTTATAATCTAGCCCACTCAACCCAATTAAATTCTAATATAACCCAACTAATTCAATTTTAGTCCATTGATTATTTATTTATTTGACTCAAAGTTGTTATAATCACTCCAGTTCTTCAATGTCCAACTTTAGTCTCTCCAAACTCTTCATTTAAGCTTGTTTTCATTTAATACCTACAAAATTCAAATATAAATTAATTAACTGTCGGTTCACGTGAATTTATTAATAAAACGCTGAAAAACGGATGTCAAAATTACATAATATATATATATATATATATATAAAATAGCACGTATCAGTTATTCTGAGATCTACTAAACAGTGTGACTCGTTAATATGAATATGAAATCAGACATCTGAAGTTTATATGAAAAATTATTAATTTGATATGTTCATATAAGTGATACGTCAGCCCTAACCCGGGTTGGGGTGTTACATGCACGAAATAAACAAAAGCATGTCTAAGCTAATTGTCTAGTGAGCGGATAAGCAAAACAAAGATAACAGTGGATAATGGTGATAACAATAGCAATGGACAACTGAAATAATACAATTAGAATCATCCTGAACATAATTAATACAGACGAATCCTAACGAACATCAAAATAGATTTCTCATATGAAAATGAACATAATCGATACAAAACAATAATATAGTCGAATGTGATGTATGGTAAGAAATGATACACATGAGCACAAATACAATGTAATAAGTGTACACACGGGGCCATCGACCCAAATGCACTAAAGTGTGAGCTAAGCGTGCAACTAATCCGTGGTACCCAAATAATTTGTATTGTAAGGAATGATAATCATTAGACGTAATACTATTAGTATCGACTATTTTAACAAGGTTTAAGCTAAAATATTTATGTTTCCTAATCTTAATTGATCAACCAACTTAAACTAGAGAATCAACCCACATAAAGATTCATGAACACCCCCCCCCCCCCCCTTAAAATCCACCTGTTATGTGCTTCATGTTCCCAAAAATTGCAAAAAGATTGAGAAGTTCAAACATTTTTTTAAAGGGGAATTACATATATCTCTCTCTAAACTTGTAAAATTGTATATTTCTTTAAAACACAAGTTTTTAATGCATAATATACAATGCTTTTCAAACATGATTTGAAAAAATATATAAATTTAAAAGTTTAAAGAGAATATATGAAAAAATATATAAATTCAAAATTTTAAAGAGTATATTTATAATCATTTGGAAAAAGTAAGATGGGGATTGAAAAATCACTTTACTTGATTTGATGGAAAAATTAGGTCAAGAATTAAAGTAGGCAACAAAAGAAAACAAAATGCACCTTCATTTTATTTTTCAAATCTCAATCTATTGTCTAAATTTCTTGGATCCACCTTTTTTGTCATTTAGTATTCAAATATCTTATGTTTTTATATTTTACTTTATATGATATGATGAGAAATGGAAATATGAATAATAGTTTTTATCACTTAATATGAAACAAATATTAAAATCTAAACATAAAAAATGAAATAAAACGATGGAAATGAATAGACTTTACCGGGTGAAAAAAAGGATACATAATTGAATAAACTCTCATCTCTACAAGCGAAAAAAAAATAGTGACAAAAAAATATAAAAATAAATTACTAGCATTTTCTGGTTGCAACTAATATATTTTTATATAAAAAGTATATATTTATATAACTATAATCGTGTAGTTTATGTCAACTTTATATGGGTTTAATTAAAATAACTGATATAACTTATTTGTTTTATATAGTACAATTGTTAGAAGATGGTGCAAGTAATAAGATTAAGAGAGCACGAACATATCATTCCCAAAAAAAAGTTACATGTAATAAAAACTTACAGAGTAAATTGTCATTTTCATTCCCGTGTCTAGTCATTTTTACCAGTTTCGTGTAAAAAGTTTGTTTTTCTCCTGTGTATTCTTGTGGTTTACAAAACTTGCTATTTTAATCCAATCAGTTAACTCTATTTGTATTTTAACGTTAAATGAGGGGTATTTAGGTCTTTTTATATATTTCTTTATTTTATCAATATTTTAAACACTTAATTATTCCCCACGTCCCCTTAAACCGTATTAACCCTATTACGATCGTCCATGTGACCATCATCTTCTTGAATTACGATCGTCCATGTGGCTATCATCTTCTTGAATTACGATCGTATTTGCCTCAGTCAACAACCCTTCAAAGTCGATCGTCATTGAATCTCGATTTCCCAAAGTCCGGCTCCCCTTCTTGAATTACGATCGTTTTTCTGGTTTAAGGGGATGGCGGGAATAATTAAGGGTTTAAAATATTAATAATATAAAGAATTATATAAAACGACCTAAATACCCTTCATTTAATATTAAAATATGGATGGAGTTAACTGATTGGATAAAAATGACAAGTTTGTAAACTACGAGAATACACAGGAGAAAAATAAACTTTTTGTAAGAAACTAAGAAAACTGATCAAACTATAGGAACAAAAACGACAATTTACTCAAACTTATATATGTAAATAGAAAATATAAAGAGAAATGACCTAAATAACTACTTTTAAATGGCCCGACCCTTTTTATCCAAGCTTTTAGAAGAAATTAGAAATTTCCATCGGAGAATCCATAAAATAAAATTATTAATATTAAATTTACTTTAGTGATTTTAAAAAATAATCCTAAAACTTTATAAAATAGTATATATAGTGAAAAACTTTAAAATACTTTACATATTTACATTCAACCATTTAGTTTTTTTAAAAACTCCTATAAATCATCTATAGCTCGGAGTTTGAACCCTTGACATTCAACTATTTAGTTGGAATTTAAAACTCATATTCATACGAAAAGTGAGTTAATAGACTATAGACTAAGTGTACAAAGTTAAATGAATTCATGAAGGGTTTAGACTCGACAAATTAAACCAAATTCAACCCTATATAGCCGTATGAAATTATGTAAAATTTCATTTTATCAAACTTAATGCCACACCTATGTGAAACATCACCACATATCCATGTGCTATTTTGTGAAATTCATATTAGTGGCATACCAAGGCCACTACTAAACTCGGTGCATTGGCATGTGCCACTTTGTTAGATTACATTTGGTTCACACAATGGTCACAACTACGTGAAACATCACCACGTAGTCGTGTGACATTATAAAAGATTTCGATAGTCATGTGACATTATATTGAAGGTAGATTAGTGCCATGGCTAGGGGCGGATTTAGGCTCATGGCATTGGGTCAAGTGACCCCTCGTTTTTTTACTTTTTATATGTAATTTGTAATCTAACCTCTCTCTTGCCACTCGTTTATATCGCGAACTCAATTATGCAATTGTGCATCATACTGAAAATAATTGATGGTAGGATACCAAGACAAGTTCATGCTAGAAAGATTTGTTACCATCAAAAGTTAAAGAAGAAGAAAAGTGGAGGCAATAATGTTGTTGGTGGTGAAAGTGTTTCTTTAGTGTCATCACCATCATTATTATTTGTTACAAATCATTTCCTTTAAAGTTAGTATAAGAGTGACATAATAAAACACTAGGGTGTATTTTTTTTTAACATCAGAAATTTTATAACTTACTAACTCGCAAGGAGCTAGATAGGAAAAAGCGCAAACCATTGCAATGTCAATAGAGGATTTTTCATCCAACTATCCCATCTGATACTAACTTTTCTATTCTTATTGGCAAACCACATATAAGAAAAGTCAACCATTTTAGGTAAACTTTGTACCATTTTGCTCGTTTTGACCTGGGGAATGAAAGCCCTATGATTGGAGCTTCGATCGTTTGCTCGATCAGGCGGATTAAGGGCTAGGGTTACGGGTTAGACTTGGGAAAGAAGATGACTTGGGAGCCTTTGTTTTTAAATGAAATGAACCGGTACTAGACCAAGGCATAAGCCCTGGTCTGATGGTTAAAGTGTTGCGTGTGTGTGGCCCGGAAAAGGTCACGGGTTCGAGTCCGGGGAGCCGACCTTTTTTGTTCCTTTTCCTTTTAATCCCTTTTAACACCTTATTTAATATCTAAAACTTTCAAACTTAATTTTTTATAAACTTCACAATTATATTCTGTAATACTTGCAAAAACAAAAAAAATTGAAATTGATATTTTAACTAGTTTAATTTATTAAAACACTCGTAAGTTTCTAAATAAAATAAAATAGATGATTTGTGTAGACAAATTAATTATGTTAATTACTTTTTAGTTAAGAATGGTTATTTCAATTAAAGTGTATTAAATTCTTTCAAACTTTTAAATAATCATTGTTGAGAATTTTTTTTGAAAGGAAAACTTCATTCACAAAAAACGCACAATTGGACCTCAAAGCAAGGACCAACCGGCGACCCGAAAAAGCAACTCAATCCAAGGGATACACATACCAACTAGACCAATCTACATCTTTCCATCTAGATCTATTACAAATCCAAAAGAAAGTCGTAAACTTGATAGTCTCAATGATCTCTATCGGCCTTCGATGCTTGTTGTTAAAGATGCGATTGTTGCGCTCATTCCAAATAACCCACATAGCCGTATACACAATACCTCTCAGTACATTTTTCGCTTTCTTGGTCAACGATTGGGCTTCCGGTATCTTCAAAACATCTGCAACATCAAAGAGTAGGTTCGGAGATAAACGACACCACTTCTCAACTCTGTACCATACTTCTTGGATAAACAAACAACCCGTAAAGAGGTGTATCTCAGTTTCTACTTCGGCTTGGCAGAATGCACAGCATGTAAGTTGTGGTCGAACACCACGTTTTATCAGTTCTGCAATTGTAGGAAGCCGTTTTAATGCCGCCCTCCAAACCATAACCTTACACTTGAGCGGCACCCATACCTTCCACTTTATCTTCGGGATTTGACCAGCCACGTTTGTCTCGAACAGCATACTTTTTGCTGACTTAACAGAGAACAAACCATCCGGTGCGAGCTTCCATTTCCAACTATCTAAACCACCCTTCCAGTTAAATTCATGAATCTCAGTTAGAAGCTGGAAAATTTCTGAGACTTCTGCATCCGTATTCGGGATCGAGCTCCACTCCCATGTCAAAGTCTTAATATTATCAGTAACCGAAAGTCTGTCAGACACTTTAACCCATTTATATCTTTCGAGTTTGAAGAGATTAGGAAACGCTAATCTAAGTGGTTCGTCTCTTAACCACGGGTCACCCCAGAAATTAATAGAAGTACCTTCACCAAGATCACCACCGAAAAAGGAATTGAATGTAGACCCGTTTGGAGTTTTTTTCTCGCCTACTTTAACTATACGTTTCCAACACCCATTAGACGATGCATTACACGGAAGCAAAGCCCACGGTCTACTATTGTCATGACAGCACATAATAATTTTCTTCCATAAACCATTTCCTTCGTTTTTGAATCTCCATGTCCATTTTAAAAGAAGCGCGTCATTGACATCTTGTAACTTAGACACTCCCAAACCTCCTTTCTTTTTAGGGGTAGTAAATATCCCAAGAAACCCAATGTATCTTCTTTTCTACACTAGCACCCGCCCATAAGAAACGTCGCATAATAGATTCAATAGACTCAATGACGGTCTTTGGAGCCTTGTAAAGAGAAAGATAATAGACGGGTAGGCTTTCTAAAACCGCTTTAATGAGGATAAGGCGACCCCCAATCTATTCTTTTAAAACACTTTTAATTTTTATAAAAATACTTAAATAATTATTTTAACTAATTATTTCATACAAGTTCAATAAATTCTATTTAAAACCTATCTATTCTTTTATAAATTCATTTAAAGTGAATTTATTTAAATGATTATGTAACCATTTTATTTGCATTTATTATTAGATTAATTAACACTTTATTTACAAATACTACTAGTTAATTAATTATCTTAATTAAACATTTTCCATTTCATTATTTATTTATAAGTTATTTTATAACTAAATCCAAATGCACCTTTTGAAACTTGTACTTTCCATAAAATTATTTATTATCTTTTGGGATAATTACATAAATTAATTACTAATTGATTAATTAAAAATCTTAATTAACTTTAAGTAATTTTACAAACTACTTTTTATTACTATTATAAAATGAACTTACATTTAATATTTATATACAAGTCCATCTTCAAGCCCAGACCCCCATGAAAACCTTTAAGACCCAAACCTTTCCAAATCCCATTTATTCATACATTAAAGTTGGAGTACCATTATCTTTGTAGGTTTGTTGTGAGAAATCCTCACAAGACCTATTCATTTTACCAAATCTTATCACTCCCATCTTCAATACAAGTGAGTTTACATAACCCATTTTTACTATTTTTACTTTTGGGGTGAAACATGCTTACAAACGCTTTACTTACACAATTCAATAACTATGTTCTTATGCTTTAATCTTTATGCTTTATGTCTTGAACTATCTGGTAACCATTACATGTGTTCATGTCAGTACATTCATTAACTTGCAGACCAAGCCTAAGGTAGTACCTTTTATGATCATTTATATGGGAATCCGAAACTATAACTTACCACAAAACCTTGGCGGGTTTTTGTTGGGTATCAACTTACAACTTGGGTATTCTCTTGCCCCTTTTTCAAAATGGCAATCAATGGGATTGCGTATCTAGTTTTCCATTACCAGGATTGAATTGTACGCTTGGAACCTTGTATGTTTTCACATCTACGCTTTAGACATGCTTTGCACATATTGAATTGTAAAACTATACTTAACTTTGTTTGGTGTCAAAACCTATGCTTCTCACCAACTAATTGTAGTTGACACTTACTTGCATGTTTCAGGTGTACCTGTTTGAGTACACTACTTGCTCACCTAGGACTTGGACCTAGTTTAAATTTAATATTGTCTTGTCTTGAACTTTTCATATTCCATTCTCTTTTGTAACGGATGCTTTAAATTCGATGAATAAATATTTCCATTACTAATAGATGATCATGTGCTTATGAACAACCGCGTCAGCCCCGGCGTATAATCTGTCGCCGGCCGGGGTGTGACAGATTGGTATCAGAGCCATGGTTATAGGGAATTAGGTTATTAGACACACTTGACCTAGACTATAACCTAGGAGTCCCAAACATGAGTTTAACTCATGTCTTCTGATCGGAATTCCACTATACTATACTTACATACATCTGTCTATTTCTGACTACCTGATACAATTACATGAACTACAAAGGATCTACATGAATCCTACTCTTTGACTTAAAAGTCTAATCCAAGTGAAACTCTCAAAGGTATGTAGGTTCTAACTAATGAATGAGAACTTGTGCAATCCGGAAGGGTGGATGCCTGTATTCTGTGAGTTCTGTCTAGGAAAGCATTTCGTATAAATCCAAATCAACCGATGGACCAGTTATGCTTTCCTGGGAATTCTTGGAATGAGTGTCCACTTATAGGCTAAAGCATGACTTCTCAAACATTAAGTGAACTTGAAGTACTTTGTATAGTCAATGTGCCCATTAGGGTACCATTCGTGTTTTATCTAGTATCTCATGACTTGTTTACAAACTCTTATACATGATTCACATCTTATGAACTTTCTATTCATCCCTTTGTAGAATGCCTCCCCGTCGTGAACGTATGGGCAACTTCACCAATAGGATCATTCACAAATGACTACAATCCTACCGACTATGGTTAACCAGCTGAACCAAAATGCTGCACCAAGGAACCCGATGTGCACTTTCAAACACTTCAACTCATACAACCCCACCAAGTTCTACGGGAACGAGGGAGCCACTGGACTTCTCCAATGGTTTGAAAGCATTGAGGGAACCTTCATTGTCCCGAGAACCTAAAAGTCCGTTATGCTACTAGTGTCTTCCAGAAGAGGGCACTCACATGGTGGAACGGGGAAAAGCGTAATCGTGGGATCGAAGTTTCTCTAGCCCTACCTTGGGCTGATGTCAAGACACTCATGACCGATGAGTTTTGCCCCCGCAACGAGATCAAGAAACTGGAAGCTGAGTTCTGGGATCTCAAACTAGACAGTGGTGAAAGCCTTGCCTACACCACCCGTTTTCATGAACTTAGTCTTTTGGTGCCTCACATGGTTACTCCTCTCTCCCGGGCTATTGAGAAATACATCAATGGCCTGCCCATGCAGATTTAGGATACTGTTTTGGGTAGCAAACCAACCACCCTCGAGGAAGTTATCCATCTTGCTGCTGCTCTATCAGACAATCATGTTAAGGCAGGAACTCTAGCTAAAAAGGGTGCCAAGAAGACCCTTGAGAAAGCCACTACTGAACCCACCAAGGGGACCAAAACTGAGTCTTACTTCAATGGCAAAAAGAGGAAAGGCGGAAATTTTGCTATTATCACTCTTGCAGCACCATTAACCCAAGTAGCCCCTATTGCTTTCAACCCCAACAAGAAACTGTATGCGGGAACCTCACCACTTTGTAACACATGCAAACTTCACCACCCTGCTCACCTACCATGTCGTCTGTGCACTACTTGTGGATGTTATGGGCATTGGGCAAACACCTGCCGTATTCCACCAGTTAATAAAGTCTACCAGCCTGCTGCTCCTGTCCCTGCTCCTGCTCCTGCTCCTGCTACTGCTACTGCTACTATCAACTAGGGTCGCGCTTGTTACGAATGCGGTGACCCAAATCATTTCAGGAATCGTTGTCCTAGGTTGGTCATTGTGAACCAAGCCAACCTGAACAAGGGCAACATGATTCAGGGAAACATGAACCATGGGAATATGAACCGAGGAAATGTGAATCAGGGGAATGCAAACCCCGTAGCTCGTGGACGTGCCTTTAACATCAATGCCAATGAGGCCCGGACCAACAACGATGTGGTGAACGGTATGTACCTAATTAATCAACAATATGCTTCTGTCCTGTTTGATACTGGTTCCGATAGAAGTTTTGTGTCCTTTGAATTTGAACCACAACTTGTTATGAGTCGAGCTAAGTTAGACAAACCCTTTGATATTTTAGTAGCGGACGGTTATTCTGTTTCATGTGACACCATTATTAGAGATTGTACCTTGAACTTGAACGACCATGACTTCTCGATTAATCTCATTCCTATGGCTCTCGGAGGTTTCGACATCATAGTAGGCATGGATTGGCTGACCAAACATCATGCTGAAGTCGTCTGCTTTGACAAGTATATTCGTATCCCTCTTGAATAGGGCGACATCCTGAAAGTTTATGGTGAGAAGCCGTCAAAAGGACTAAAACTTATGTCTTGCACTAACGCACAGAAGTACTTACAGAAGAAATGTGTGGCATTCTTGGCTCATATTGTGGAGCGGAAAGGCATAGACAAGAGTCTATTCCTGTGATCAAAGACTTTCCTGAATTCTTTCCCGAAGACTTGTCTGGTCTCCCTCCCGCACGTCAAGTTGAATTACGTATTGATCTAGTGCCAGGAGCAAACCCCGTGGCTAAGTCACCTTATCGGTTAGCACCATCAGAGATGCAAGAGCTTTCAATCCAACTCCGAGAACTTTTCGACAAAGGATTTATTCGTCCTAGTGTTTCCCCTTAGGGAGCACCTGTTCTATTCGTCAAGAAGAATGATGGTTCGTTCTAGATGTGCGTCGACTACCGAGAACTCAACAAGCTTACTGTGAAGAACCATTATCCACTTTCGAGGATTGATGATTTATTTGATCAACTTCAAGGCTCAACTTACTTCTCTAAGATCGATCTTCGTTCTAGTTACCATCAGTTACGAGTCCTTGAATCTGATATCCCCAAGACAGCCTTTCGTACGAGGTACGGTCATTATGAGTTCATGGTTATGCCCTTCGGACTAACCAATGCACCCGCGGTATTCATGGATCTTATGAACCGCGTGTGTAAACCGTACTTGGAAAAGTTCGTGATCGTCTTCATTGAAGATATTCTCATTTATTCAAAATAAAAAGCAGAGCATGAAGAACACTTGCGTTAGGTTTTGGATCTCTTGAAAAAGGAGCAATTATACGCTAAGTTCTCCAAGTGTGAATTTTGGCTAAAGGAAGTCCAATTCTTGGGACACATAGTTAACGAGAAGGGTATTCACGTGGATCCTGCTAAGATTGAAGCGGTGAAGAACTGGTAAGCTCCAAAGACCCCTACTGAAGTCCGCTCGTTCCTTGGTTTAGCGGGCTATTATCGTCGTTTCATAGCCAACTTTTCAAAGATCACGGTTCCACTCACAGCTTTAACACATAAAGGCAAGCCCTACGAGTGGGGACCAAAGTAAGAGGAAACCTTTCAGACACTGAAGCAAAAGCTATGTGAGGCTCCTATCTTGACTCTTCCCGATGGAACCGAAGACTTTGTCGTCTACTGTGACGCTTCCCATTTAGGCCTTGGATGTGTTCTTATGTAACGAGGCAAAGTGATCGCTTATGCGTCTCGACAACTCAAAATCCACGAGAAGAATTATACGACGCACGATCTTGAGCTGGGTGCGGTCGTATTTGCTCTCAAAGTTTGGAGGCACTACTTGTATGGTACTAAGTGTGAGATTTTCACCGACCATAAGAGTCTTCAACACATTTTCAACCAGAAAGAACTCAACATGAGGCAAAGGCGTTGGGTTGAACTCCTAAATGACTACGACTACAATATTCCTTACCATCCTGGTAAGGCGAATGTCGTAGCCGATTCCCTTAGTCGTAAAGAACCTATCAAGATCCACAACATCCGAATCCAAAATGACATTCAAACTCGCATCCTTGAAGAACAACATCTTTCTGTCACTAAAGGAAACATGTACAACGAAATGTCATGTGGTGCTGAACTTCAACTTGAAACCAAACCCAACGGATTACTCTACTTTCTGAATCGTATCTAGATTTCAAACCGTGACAATCTCCGTACCTTTATTATGAACGAGGCTCACAAAACTCGTTATTCTGTGCATCCTGGTGCGGACAAAATGCATAAGGATCTTCGTACCCAATATTGGTGGCCTGGAATAAAAATGGACATTGCCTTATACGTGTCCAAGTGCCTTACTTGATTGAAGGTTAAAGCCGAGCACCAGCGTCCATCTGGGTTACTTGAACAACCCGAGATTCCCGTGTGAAAGTGGGAGTGTATGGCCATGGACTTCATAACCAAACTCCCGCACACGTCTCGTGGTCATGATATCATATGGGTAATCATCGACCGTTTGACTAAATCTGCTCATTTCCTACCCATTCGTGAAGACTATCGAGTTGAGAAATTAGCTCGAATCTACATTGATGAAATTGTTATTCATCACGGTGTACCTCTCGACATTATTTCTGATCGTGATGGACGATTCACTTCTCGTTTATGGCAGTCTCTACAATCAGCTTTAGGCACTCAGCTGAATCTTAGTACGGCTTACCATCCGCAAACTGATGGCCAGTCCGAACGAACAATTCAAACCCTCGAAGACATGCTTAGAGCTTGTGTCATCGACTTCAAGGGAAATTAGGACTTACACCTACCCTTAGTCGAGTTCTCGTATAACAAAAGCTATCACACGAGCATTGACATGGCTCCTTTAGAAGCACTTTATGGTTGGAAGTGCCGCTCTCCTATCTGTTGGACTGAAATTGGTGAAGCACAAATCACTGGTCCCGAACTCATTCAGGAGACTTCTAACAAGATCATGTTAATCCAAGACAACCTTCTGGTAGCAAGGAGTCGGCAAAAGAGCTATGCCGATAAACGTCGAAAGCCCTTAGAATTTTAAATCGGCGATCTAGTTCTTCTTAAGGTATCCCCTTTGAAAGGCATGGTTCGATTTGGAAAGAAAGAGAAACTTGTACCAAGGTTCGTAGGTCCTTTTAAAATCCTTGAACGAGTTGGGAGAGTAGCCTACAAGTTGGAGCTACCTGAAGAACTCAGCAACATCCATCCTACATTCCACGTCTCGAATCTAAAGAAATGCTTAGCCGACGAGAACCTCCAAATACCACTTGACGAGGTTCACATTGACGAATCAATGCACTTCGTAGAGAAACCCGTGGAGATCATGGACCGAGAAGTTAAGCAGCTCAAACGAAGTTGCATTCCAATCGTTAAAGTTCGGTGGGAATCCAAACGTGGCCCTAAGTTCACTTGGAAACGTGAGGATCAAATGAAAGCCAAATACCCACACCCATTATCTTTGTAGGTTTGTTGTGAGAAATCCTTACAAGACCTATTCATTTTACCAAATCTTATCACTCCCATCTTCAATACAAGTGAGTTTACAAAGCCCATTTTTACTATTTTTACTTTTAGGGTGAAACATGTTTACAAACACTTTACTTACACAATTCAATACCTATGTTCTTATGCTTTGATCTTTGTGCTTTATGTCTTGAACTACATGTGACCATTACATGTGTTCATGTCAGTACATTCATTTACTTGCAGCTCAAGCCTAAGGTATTACCTTTTATGGTCATTTATACGGGAATCCGAAACTATAACTTACCACAAAACCTTGGCGGTTTTTGTTGGGTATCAACTTACAACTTGGGTATTCTCTTGCCCCTTTTTCAAAATGGCAATCAGTGGGATTGCGTAGCTAGTTTTTCATTACCAGGATTGAATTGTACGCTTGGAACCTTGTATGTTTTCACATCTATGCTTTAGACATGCTTTGAACATATTGAATTGTAAAACTATATTTAACTTTGTTTGGTATCAAAACCTATGCTTCTCACCAACTAATTGTAGTTGACATTTACTTGCATGTTTCAGGTGTACCTGTTTGAGTACACTACTTGCTCACCTAGGACTTGGACCTAGTTTAAATTTAATATTGTCTTGTCTTGAACTTTTCATATTCCATTCTCTTTTGTCACGGATGTTTTAAATTAGATTAATAAATATTGTCATTACTAATAGATGATTATGTGCTTATGAACAACCGCGTCAGCCCCGGCTTATAATCCGCCGCCGGCCGGGCTGTGACAACGGGGGCGTGTCTGATGAGGCCCGTGCTTCTTCTGCTGTCTTGATCAAATCTTCATCTTTTTGTTCATTCAACGGTCTTTTGTTCTTGAAAATCAAAGTAAACTAAATAAGGGTCTAATCTACTAGAATTTCAAGAAAGCGAAAATAATTGGAATGAATTTGATATGAAATATATGTATAATTTTGTGTACATCAACGTCATCACTATCGCTTCAATAATCAATTTCTTCTGCTTAGGAGTCAAGCCCGAATCCAACCAAAAAAACCATATCCCGAGGGTCCCTAGATAAGAAAAGAGAAATATCCCACCAAGTCTCAACGCATCTCCAAAGCTTCATAGAAAACAAACAAAGAATCATGGTTTGGGAAAACTCCATTCACCACCTTGGTAAATTTAATGCCCAACTCATTTAATCCTTAACCAAAAACAATTGAACACATAACATTCATCCCAAATTTAAAAAGTAAGTTAAGTTTAGCAATAATTACAATTCAATCCTTTCATGACCTATTTTAACATCCACATGATCAATTCAACTATTAACCAAAATGAGCATTGATATTGGTTTGGCTTAAGAGTGGATTTGAGCTTAAATTGCTCAATTCCAGCTCAACGGCATCCAATTTCTTTAGATACCTTAAAAATAAATTTGATCACCAACCATACACTTTAAGTTTGAGAACACTTTCAGAAGTATAACAGATCATTCGAAATCATTTTTAGCTATTTTTCTAATTTAATTACCCTTAATTTGCAATGTTGGTGGCCAATCAAAAGAAGCCACCGACCAAAGTTTCATATACCTCCCTTAATTTCTACATTTTCAAATAATACCCTTAACTTTCTAAATTTTCAAATATGCCCCTCAAGTTTATAAAGTTTCAAGTTTACCCAAACAAAAATTTCAACTCTACTACTCAGATTTTTAAACTCTCAAGTTTATCCGTTAAATTTCCTTTTCTTTCGTTTGTAAAAATTACTTTTTTATATTTTTATTTTGTTTTTACTTTGTTACTATTTTCTTTAATGAATTTTTCGTTTCAATGTTAACTTATATTCGCGCCGCAATTTATCTATTTTTCGATCTACATAACAGAGTCGCAGTATTTTCATACGTTTCTTTTATTTACTTAGTCACGTTAATGTCACCGGTGCAACGCGCGTAACAAAGTTCGCAAACCCGCCGCATCGCGTGGACTTAGTGTCTAGTTAGTTCACAAAATTCATATTTTGTGTAAACTTTTGTTACCGTCGCTAGTTTTCCTTTTCAAAATTCATAATTATTGCGTTCACGCGTTGGATTTTCATCAAAATGCATTCTAATAGAGATGTTAGTCAATGTCATTCAATCCCTATTCTAATAAAACCATTTGACATCATCATAATCGTTCTTAACTCTCTTTTCCCCCCAAAACCACATTTGCATCCTCTATTTATGTCACACCCCACCAAGGCGGAAGTACGGGATGTAACCGGTATATCGCATTGAACACAAGTACAAGAGAAACTAAAAGGAAAGTTGTGCATTACATTGAACCATACTACGTGCTTCTAACGAATGTACGAATACATGAAAATTCGGAATCAATACAAAGGGTCTAAAATGCCCAACTACAACCAAAAGTACATAATAATAATTCTTCCCAAAATACCTGAAAAGCATGTTTCGAAAACGAATCAACTATAAAAATAGTTGGTGAGCACGCAGGTTTTGCGACTCTATAAAAAGTAAGTAAATAAATTTCAAAATGTAATAGTAACCATCCGTAGATGATCAAGTACACGTGTTAAGATATAATTACCCTAAGCCACAATCAAAACCGTCAAACTAGTTGTTGCCCCTGTATCCAGGTGTCGAATGTGAACACCTGTTATGGCTAATTATGCGCCCAAATAACCCTACAAGTCTGGTTGGCGCGACCAACCCTGGGCGGGGGTGTCAACCCAAATAGTACTATTCATAATTCCCACCGGCTATCCAAGCTAATTGATTATGTTAAAGTGGGGACTTAATACATTCATAAGTAAACCCAGGTTACAATGTGTAGTGTGTGAAACAGCTTTTCCCCCGTAAAACAGTAAAAATGAAAAGTGGGGCCGCGAAACTCACCTGAACAACGTCGGTGAAAAGTGTGACATAGTCAACAAAAACCGCAAAGTATGGTTAACATCCAAATTCTATCAAAGGCCAGCATCCAAATGCAAGCAAAGTGTGGCTAGCAACTCAGTGCTACCAAGGTACGGCTAAATCCGCAAGAACCACAAAAACAGGTGTCCTAACCGAGTCCTACTAACCAAGTAGACATGAAAAAGTAGCATTTAGGATGCCTAAAGTATAAAACTGAGTCTACTACTCAAAAGTGGCTATGCAGTCGGTTGCATACCCAAAACCCGTACACACACGTACGAACCACTCAAAAAGCTGTAAAACCGGCTTTTATATAAATTCGTGACTTTGAAACCTTAAGTTTTAGATTTTATTAATGAATATCAGTAGTTATAATATCATATATGAGAAAATCTCAAGTCACAGTTTCGTTTGACCAAAAACGCGATTATGCGCGTAAAGTAAGGTTTACGGTTTAAAAATCCGATTCATCCGAAATTAGGGTTTTAGTGTGATTTTAGCACCCAATTTAAAAGTACAAATTTTATATTTTTAATATGATAATAATTCTGTCCAAACTCTCATTAAGACTTTTATAAAAATATTTTTTTACAAAAATTTCCAAAAATGGTAACTTTTTATAAAGTTTTAATGGACAATAATTCTAAAACCATATTTAGACATAAAATTAATGCTTGAAACTTTCACTAATTGTTCATATACATATATAAAAATTTCTGACCAATTTCCATAATCTTTCAATATCCATATTATTTATTATGAATATAATACTGTTAAAATTTAACAAATTCGGTAAAAATAGTTATAACTGTCCAAACTTCACCAAATTTCTACCAAATAAGTTTTAACTCCATATGAGATTCTATTATAAGTTTCAAGTCCTAATGTTGTCCAGGAATATATTATCCCAAATTCAATAGTTAAAACTTCATAAATACCAAACACCTACTTAGACAACTCCAATTTTTATGAAATTTGGACAGGAGTCATGTTTTATCATATACTAATTACTGATAAAATTCCAGATTTTTCCAATACTCAGAGGTATTTTTCCAAATTTTCATGTATTAAACTAGTAGAAATTTTAATAAATAATCTATAAATAGTTTAGTTACCAAAATTTTCAGATCTTACTTTTTATATAAATAATACTTTTTAAAAATAAATTTTGAAGCTAAATCAAAAGTTTATAAAAATCCATAAAAAAAATGTTGTATAAAAATAAATATATTAATTACACGTGAACCGGGATTGGGTTTATAACCTAATAACCACTCAAAATATTAAATATCTCAATACTAAATATTTTCGGGTTCAATTCCCAACCAATGACTCATAAAACTATTCTAACATAAAATTAAATCTTAACGGGTAAAGTTTATACCTTTCGTATAAATGGTTCGCGTACGCGGAACCTCCCGTATTTCACATGCAATACAAAACAAAAACACCATTAGGATCGTTTTTATCTCCCGAGCATTTCCATATCCTCAAAATTGATATGCAATGCCGTTTGGATGGCCATGCAACCCGATCAATTTCCTGTTTCGGTCCTATAAACTGTTACAATATGTTCGTATTCAAACATATAGTTCCCATCATCTGATCGGAATTTACTACGATAAACACATTCATATTTGTGCTAAGGAACTACTGTCCAAAAATCGTCACGATCCAACGGTCGGATCTACAGGGATCGACGATTCTTTGAGACCCAGTTTTTCAAATCCGAAAATCCGATCAGTCACATTCGAGGGTATGACAAGCATACCTAGAGAGCTCTGATCAAAAATTCCTCTAGTAGGGTTTTGCGTCTATATGTTGAGAACATCATATCCAAAATTCATGCATTTCTAACGGTCGGATTTCCAGGGATCGTCCGATCTTTAAGACTGCGCATGCATAAAACTTTCTGGACAGAATTTAAAAACCCTTTTTAACAAATTTAAACAAAGATTTAGACAAATCTGAGCTTACCATTGCGTTCGTAGCGTCGAGAAATGGTTCTAGGAGAAAAAAACGCATCTCCGGCCGTCTTCGACCACCGCCGGACCACCGTGGACCGCCGTCGGCCGCCACCGGACCACCACCACCACCTGAATTCTCTACCCTCTCTCTAACTTCTCTCTCAAAGTTTTTAAATGAGGGTTTTAGTGTGGTGCCCCACTATATACAGTGGGGTGGTGTTGTACCGCGTGTTGTGATGACGGTATCCCGCTAAACCAAACCCGATAAAAATAGAGGCGTTATTTTATCAAAAAATAACTTATTATAATTTATTATTTTCCCTCGAGTCCTTGTGTCTCGTAAATATATATCCTTTCGGATTTAAATTAAAATTTACGAAACCGTTCGACTCGAGTGTTAATGCGTATAAACTAGAACTTGATTAAATTTTTGACATTATAACACCCAAATAAATCTTGTTATTATTTTTCGTTTACTAACGAGTTCCTTTCGTTTGAAAGTATATTTTAACATAATAATACTATTATTATTATATAAACTCGTCAAACGCGGTGTTAACCTGAAAATTCGCGGTTGTCACAATTTAATCTTTCCATATTTAACTTTTTTTTTGAAAAATTACATAAATAAACATTTTACCAAATCAATTCACCATTATTACAATTGACTCACATTCTTTTTTAAATTATCATCAAAAGTGAATACTTAAAAAAATCAAGAATTAAAAAATAGGAGATTTAAAAAAAATGAGTTTTTAAAATTTCATTATTAAGAAAATAAAGTTTTAATTTTACATATAAAATTCAAAAATGCTACTTTTGTATTTTAAATAAATACTAGAAAGAGGTTCCGCGCGTTGCGGCGGCTTCCGAGCGATAGTGCTAGCTTTTATCCACGTGTGTTGCCGCGTGTTAAACCACGGAAGAAGTTAGCGTCCTCAAAAACTTATAAAATAAAGTCAAAAACTTTAAGTAAACTCGCCCTGCGCAAGACAAACATATAAGATTTATGTATATAAATTAAAACGTAAGAAAAAAATTGTATTAAAGCCTTTAAAACCGTGAAAGGAGTGTGGCTGTGGGTTTTGAACTCGGGTCGTATGCTTCAACGTATATCACAAACACCACTACACCAAAACCATCTGTTGTTTAGCATTTTCAAGTCCCTATTCTAATAAAAGACTAAATTTTTCGTATACAATACGAGATTTTTTTTTAAATTTAATTTAATTTTGATACGTAAATTTAATTACAACTTAAATATTTGTAAATATGTTACAACATCAAGGTTAAAGTTTCTACAAAGATGCTGATAGAGTTTCAATAAACTAATAAAATGAAAAAACAACGTATGCAAGGAAATCGTTGACCAATTTGATTATCTTCTATTTCTTTGACTCCCTCCTAGCTTCAATCAGGTTTGCACCGTCTGTGTCCTTTATTTCGATCGGTTTTACCTATTTTGTGTTTTCAGTTATTGAGGAAAAGAAACTCAATTCTTTGTTGCATTTAGTGGGTGTTAATATTTTTTGCATTTCAATTCGGTTTTGGTATTTAAATTACGAAACACTTAAGAGTATATGACGATCTTTAATTTCGCTATGTTATGTTCTTCATCTTTATGTTCTAATATGTGGGTTGTGTTTATTTTTGTGTTTTAAAAAACTCCTTTTGCACATTTGAGTTCTGGTGTTGCAAAATTTTAAACAGTTATTATGTTTCTAAAGCTGCAATCGTTGATTAGGAGTTATCATTCTCTAAATATGTTTAATGAATCAAATTCCTTGGATCAAGAAAATCACAGGTAAAATTCACGATTTTTTTCATTATATAAAGATTCAAGATTTTTTGATTCTACTCATATTTTTGTATGTTTATATGGTGTAATGTCAAGATCATGGTTTTAATTTTTATTTTTTTATATGAAATGTATGAGTTTATAATTATGTCTAGAAAGCAAAACACATTAATCTTTGTATTATTGATTCTTTTTATCTAGATATAATTTCTTTATTTATTTGTGTTATGATTAACGAAATATTGTACAATAAACGGATGTTTTTCTTTAGAAATTACATTTGTAACAACACAATATATAAAAATGTGTTTCTATTGGTAGAATCCATTTTATCTCTACTTCTCTTAGTGACGCGTATTTTTAAAAAAATTCTTTTAATCGAAATTAAAGGTTCAAGATCAATATAATCTTAACATTTAACAAAATAAAAAAGTTACCAATACAATATCAAATTTGTATAAAAAAATGTGTTAAGATATTTATCCATATAATCTTTAACATTTCATTCCGTGTAACACACGGGTTTAAAGCTAGTGATATTTATAAAACAAAATCTATTAAAAATCCATTTAATTCCTTTATTTTTAAATAATGTCTAATTTATATAACGTTTTTTTTTTTTTTTATATTAATTCCCTTTTTCATAATATTTTTATTTTACAATTTGTTTAACGTGTTAAAATAGTATTTTAGATGACACCCTCTTAAAAATAAATATAATTAATGTTCCCTTTAATCGATTTATTCTCGTCCCTCATTTTCCATGACACCAATGCACGCAACTCTCACAATCTTCACCAGCCACCAACCCACCATCATTGACCACCGATCCTCACACCGTCACTTTGATTATAAAATAGAGATAATCACACGTAATATACAGATCAATTTATGTTTGAATATTTTAGTGTAATTGAATTGATTTATTTACCAAGGTAAATCATAATATACATCAAACAAGTTAGGAGGTGCGAAGTGTACGCTTGTTTGGGTTATTATAATTTTAAGTATTTATGAACCTCATTAGTTCTTTTCGCCCCTAAGTAATGGGGTTGCAAGGGGTTGGCAGGGTCCGGGGGCAGCGCCTCTGGGAGCGGGTGCCCAAGGGACAGAGCCCCTGACTGAGGTCGAGCTGGAAAATTGTTATATATTAGAAAATTGTTTTGGGAGTTGAAAATTGCTAAAGTTAGTCATCCGGACTAACTTGTTAATCATGAGTATATTTACTCATCCGGAGTAGATTTGTTCCTCCAGAGTAGATTTGTTCATTCAGTGTAGATTTACTCATTCGGCTTAAATTTGGTCCTACGGAGTAGATTTACTCTGCCGTATAAGATTTGGTCATCCAGATCAAAATGATACTTCGGAGTAAACTTAGAACAGTTAATTTCCAAACGATTTTAAATTTGAAAAAAAAAACTGATTGATGGTAGTTATTCACCAAAATACAAATACGTTGTTTTGGTCATATATCTGGTTCACTCGAAAATCATGAGATTTTCATACTCTTGTTCTAGAGTTTTCTCTGCGTTTTATCCGATTGAGAAATTCGAGAGAACCATCGAATTGTTTCAATCTAAAATTGATCTACACGATTCACAGAGAATCCGGAATTTCTATATACTCGAATACTACAATTTTTTCCCACATCGGCTCCAATTTGTGTGTTTGCTTGGATTCATGTGTGTGGTGTTCGATTTCGATATACAAGTGTGTGTTTACTTGGATCATTTATGTTTTTTTTAACGACAAAACAGTTTATTTCAACCAAGAGAACAATCTAGCAAGATGCTAGATAACATTTATGTGGTGTTCATTTTTCAAGTGTGTGTTTTCTTGGTTTCAATTAGGATATACAAGGGTGAGGCGTTAAATAAGATGGTTCATAGGGTGTAGTGGCGGGTCCAAAACTTATTTTACTACTATTTCAAACATACCATTGCAATCATGTGTCTTCTTTTGTTTCTATCACGTAAATAATTTATATAGCAATCGTCTGAAAACACACGGTGTCACTCAACTTCTAATATATAAATTACGTGTATAAGAAGATAAATAAACCTCCAAAGTCATTTGACTCTGATACCCTAGGTCCATCCCTAATTGGGAGGTGACACTAGTCGAGGAGGTAAGGTAAGGAGATTGTAAATAATAGTAACGGTAGTATAAATATAAAAAATATAAAAAATGAATCATAAATAAAAATAAATTAAGATAAAAGTTAGACTTTAAGAATTAAGTTAGAAATCAGTCCTAATTCTTTGAATAAACTGCAGTTTTCGTCTCTGAGGTTTGATGCCATTAACAGGTTCAGTCCCCCCTTAACAGTATGGGTCCTTGATGTTATATTTCTTAACAGTTTACATCCCTTGCCCTAACGCCCGTCCAATATGCCGTTACTTCCCCCTCACGTGCCCCTCACGTGAGGGGTATTTTCGTCTTATGCAGGTTGATGAGGTACATAAGGTTAATGAGGTTGTAATATAATAGAGGCGAAAAGACGAAAATACCTCTCACGTGAGGGGCACGTGAGGGAGAAGTAACGGCATATTGGATGAGCGTTAGGGCAAGGAATGTAAACTGTTAAGAAATGTAACATCAGAGACTCATGCTGTTAATGGGGAGTGAACCTGTTAATAACAACAAACCCCAGGGAAGAAAAATGTAGTTTACTCTAATTGTTTTTAACAAATATCTATCACAACTATTATTTAAAAAAAACATAGGACCTCTCTTTAAATAAATATTCCCTAATAAACATAAGATTAAGATAAAAACAACATAAATTAAAATCGGTTATTGACTAACTTGTTATTAATTGTTAATTAAATAAACTAAATTCCAACGTTTTTATTCGCAGCTAATCCCATTAATTAAATATCTAAACTTTGGCTGTGCCCGAGCTTGTAAGGTAGTGTAAATTATTTGTCTCAATAGCCGGGAATATAATAATAAAATTAAATAAATTTAAAAGGATATGTAACATAAATCAAAGCAAAATGACAAAATCTATCAGACCACCGTTGTCATAAATCAAAGGATATGTATAGTGTTACAAACCTTTTTTTTTTTTTAAATTGAAATATATCCAAATAGGTGTTGGTTTACATGTACATATAAGTCATGTTATACTGTTGAATAACAAGTCTTTGGATTTCTATTTGAAAATTAGTGCGCTTGGAAGTCCCTGATAATTAAATAAACCAAGATTTACCGTGACTGCAATTTTAGAGAGACGAGAAAGCGAAAGCCTATGGGGGTCGCTTTTGTAATTGGATAACCAACACCGAAAATCATCTTTACATTGGATGGTTTAGCGTTTTGATGATCCCTACCTTATTGACAGCAACTTCTGTATTTATTATCGCCTTCATTGCTGCTCCTCCAGTAGATATTGATGGTATTCGTGAACTTGTTTCTGGATCTCTACTTTATGGAAGCAATATTATTTCAGGTGCTATTATTCCTACTTCTACAGCTATAGGTTTACATTTTTACCCAATATGAAAGCAACATCTGTTGATAAATGGTTATACAATGGTGGTCCTTATAAACTAATTGTTCTACACTTCTTACTTGGTGTAGCTTGTTACATGGGTCTTGAGTGAGAGCTTAGTTTCCGTCTGGGTATGACAAGATTAACTACATTTCTTTCTCTAGACGACTTACTTCAAACATTTGACTTACTTCAAACATTTGTATCTTATAAAACTAGAGGGGGTGCTCGCGCAATGTGGCGGTGAACACAGACACTGATAATTACGTAATATGTTAATTTTTCTTTAACTACATTTCTTTATGGTGTATATTAAAAAAATATATATTAACGTATGAAAAACTTATGGTCGTTTAAAAAATCATGGGGAAAGCTGGTTGAAAAGTCAACAATATATTTTAAAAGATTGTATCATATGTTTTAAAAGTTATAATTATTTAAACTTTTAAAATTATGTAAAAGTTATATTTTTGTCCTTATCATATGTATTATATTATTATTATAATATAGTATAGATATGAACTAAAAGTGTAATCTCCCTTAATAATATATTTTTAGAATCACATGAACAAGTTTAATTCTTATACTATTTATTATAACATTTGACTGAAATTCATATATATTTCGATATTTTTAAGTTTTATTTAAAAAAAACATGATATGCATATATATTATACATATAGGCATAATTTTTATATTTAAATAAAAATAAAAAAAAGAAATAAAATTAAAGAATGAATGGCAAGATCGAAATAAACTATTTTCTTTCAATTCTAGCCTTTTAACGTGTCGTGCGTTTCTCGCGGTTCTCAAGATATCAGCATTTCAATGTTTTAACGAAATATCAATTTGACTGCTCAAAAAGTCAAAATAGAAATAACTGTAACTAATGTAGAAGAATCACCAATTCGATTTCAAAGTAAATCTGACATGTGTACAAAGAAAAATCAAGACATTAATACACCGGAATAACTACATGCGGCGGTTTGGGTGGCATCTGAATCTCAATCTCTTCTACGGCGATCTTCCCTTGCGACGGTGGCTCACATGGATACGGCATTGCTATGAACCTCGGAAACTGATCTCCGGCCATTATCACCGGCAAACTCCGATCCTCCTCTCGCTGATTTTCCTGTTTCAAAAATCAAAATATAACTATATATAAGAACAAACAGATGATTACAGAAACTTGATTCTTTTAGTTTTCAAGTAACAATTAACTTGAGATCTGCGTCAAGACTGTAATCAAAAGTCCTGTTTTAGCTACACCAGATAACATCATCAGAACATGAGATGATGTCATCATACAACAAGTATTGTGGATGAAAAAATTAATACTACACGTATTGTATATTTAGTGGTGTATGAGTCATGTCGGCCATTTCCGAGTCGGATAATATTACCCGTGCGAGTGAAAAACATCAGGGATGAGTTTTTTTACGTAGAGTACCCGTACCGAACTAGTAACCGACTAACGAACCAAAAATAATGGTATTGGTATCAAACTATCAATATTTGATTTTCTAGTATTTCGGTATTAGTAATTTTGTAATTTTCGGTATCGGTATCGGTAAAAACCTTGATTTTCTAATATTTAGGTATCGGTAATTTTCGGCACCAGTAAAAGCTGAGAAATTTTGAAAAAAATATAATATGGCTTGGAAAACGGTGTACTGATAATAATCAATTAACTTACAAGGTAAACAGGTTTAGGTTTGGGAGGTGAGTGGTCGGAATCAGGATCGTCATCGGAAAATTCACCACGGAGGTGACGAAGCTTGTCCCAGTGGTAACAACAGGAGAAGATGCCGCTAAGGGTGAATACAACGATCAGAAGCAACGCGGTGCCGAGAGGAAAGCCGATGGTCGGGTGAGACGAGTCGTGATGTTGCGGTGGCGCGTGGTAAGGAGCTTCCATAGGTGGTGAAAAATGATGCAATAATTGGTCTCATGGGTGGCAGCAAGGGTGGTGTTGCTGCGTCTGGTAAGACACAGGGGTGGGAGGGGTGAGGAGGGAGTGGGGGTTGGAGGCGTATATATAACGGAAGGGGTGGGGGTGGGTGGGTACGTTTACATGGAAATGGTACAGCTGTTCGTACCTGGCTACGGTACGGAGGGAGGAGTCTTTGGTAGCGGTGCCGGTGGTAGGGTAGTCCTTTTTCATTGTTGATTTCTTGGAATCTTGAAATAAGCTTTTATTATTTAAATTATTATTATTATATTTTTAAAAGGTAAATTTCTTTAATAACATGAAAGTATGACTTTACTCATGACATGTTCAAACCTTACTGTTCCTGTCACCGTGACACCAACCGTAATCACAATTTAAACTGTCATCTAGATTATCCAAACAAGTTCAGTAATTAGTCACATAAAGAAAACATTACAAAATATTAAAAATGGATACTAATGATCAGTAACTATATAAATTGTAATTTGTAATGAGTGGTTTTTCACGTGATTGGCCAGCAACCCAATGATAAGCGTTATGGTACTCACCCGTGAGAGGCGGGTTTGAATCCCAATCCCTCCCCTCTTTCCTTGGTTTTTGGTTAGCTGACGTCATAATTAATTATTATTATTATTTTTTAAATAATTTAAATATTTATACTTAGTTTTGGGCTTGAACTTTTCAATATTATGTTTTTTTAAGTTCTAAATATATCAGTTGCAATGTGCTTATTTTTATCTACATTGTTTAGAATCGAGCGACGGCGCACGGGTATTTTATACTAGTATGTTGTTTAACAATATACGTTTCCTCCGCAATGCGTCATGTTTTACAAACGTCCTATTTTCACATAATTACCATCATTTAAATATTATAAAATAAGGGAAAATTTATTAGTTATAAATTTGTAAAAGATTACTTATTTTATAAATTAAAGTCTCTTATATTTTATAAAACTAATATTATAACTTTCTTTTTTAATAAATTTATAAATTCATAAAAGTTTTATATTTTATAAAATTTTATTATTTATCAAACAAGTATTTTATAAAATTTTAAAAATATATAAATATTTATAATTTAGTAAATACATATATATTTAGAAATTTATTAATAAATTTACTTTTACAAACATATAAATAATCAGAACATAAATATTTAAATTTTTTTAATTTAAATCGAAAAAACAAAAAAAGCACCCCTTGGCCCTTGCGTTCTTCATTACCATTGAGGACGAATGTGATAATCAAAAACGCGTTTGTAAGGACCCGCACAATGGGTGTTTGTGAGGACGTTGCATAAGGTTTTTAGAGCTATAAAATTTAATTACACGTGGTTTAAGTGTTATATTACTAATAATTTAGAACGTGGTGAATAATAAGTTCATCAAAGTTTTTTTTGCCTAGTGTAATAAACTTTATATACGTTTCAGACAAAATAAACAAAAGTCAACCAGCCTGACCGGTTCCCATTAGTTTTATTATTATTATTATCATCATTATTATTACTATTATATTATTACTTCATATTAGTTTTATTATTATTATTATTATCATCATTATTATTACTATTATATTTTTTTATTATTATTTTTATTTTAATTATTGTTACAAGTATTATTATTAATCTTGGCTTTAATATTATTACTTTATACTAGTTTTATTATTATTATTGCTATTGCTACATTAATTAAAGCCATCTTTTATCTCTTTTTTTTTCTTTTTTAATACTTTAGTTTTATGTTTGTTTTTATTAATGTTACTTTTAACATTGCGTCTATGTTTGAACGGAGTAGTATTTAAAATCGAGTCTTTTTATGGATCGTGTGTTATAGGGAACGACGTTACCATTGCGGTACCGTTACCGATCCAACCGTTTATGAGCGAACAATATCGTTGCAGGTATTTTGGTTTTATTGTAGCCGGTATCGTTGTTCGCTTTTATGATATTCGACGACCCGAACCGATAACGACCAAACTTCTGCCACGTTATGCGGGGGAAAAGACCACGCTCTCACCGCGAAGCGCATGGTCCAATTACTAGTTTGTAATATATCTAATTGTAGGCCAGCATGAAACTTGCCCTGTGATACCTTTATACCATCTAAACCATCCCAAATTGGTACCAAAATGACTAACAAATATTTCATATGCCAATGTCTCGTTTAAGGAAAACCATCAACTTTAAACTTGCATACAACCTAAGAAAACATAACATACCAGCGGGTGGGAATTAATGAAGATAAGGAATTGATTGTATTGGAATCAGAACATCTTGTTTTTCACACCTTACAAGAAATGAGAGAACAATACTTATAGATACCAGAAAGCTTAGCAATAACTATGAAAACTAGAAGGGCATGACAAATGAGAATATAAATGTGAGGTCCTTCGGTACTAGAACAAGATTTTTGAATTCCAATAGATTGAACAAATTGAAACCCTCTATTAAGTATATGAATATAATCAAAGGGGAATTGACCTAGCGGTACCCCGGTGACTTTTCATATGGGAGGTCGTCGGTTCAAGTCTTGCTCTTGGGCGAGCCAGGAGGTTTTCCCATGTGGGTTTCCTCCTGGATTGGTGGGCCAGGTCACCACGTCTTGTTTTTCGGGCGGAAGGATGATCTGTTTGCCAGGGTGATCACGGGTGGCGGGGTCTTTGCTGTTAAAAAAAGTATATGAATATAACTAGATGAAGCCTTAGAGCACCTCCAACGGAGGAAACCACAAACACAACCAAACGCGCCACATCAGCAGACATATCAGATTTCCACTCATACTTCAAAAACCCTCATTTTTACTCCAATACTACATCCACTTTCAAACACCCTATATTTCCACATTATCACATACCTTTACATTTACATTCTATATAACAAATTACATTTTTTATAATAATCTTATTTTTTATATTTTGTATTATTTAAAATAATATAATATACCAAAAAAATAAAAATAAACCAATAATTAAAAATTACATAAACTAAAAATTAAAATTACATAAGCTAAAAATTAAAAATTACATAAACTAAAAATTAAAAATTACATAAAGCTCTTCCATTTAGTCCGACTTCGCCTTCGCTTTTGCTTTTTTCCTTTGCCTTTGACTTCTTTTGACAGGTGGGACGAGTCGGTTCTTGATGCTCGTCTGGCCCATCTCCAAGATTGATCCCGAAGTCCTTAATCGAGATTGGAGCATCATCAGCGTTGAGGTCGATCGGGGTTGAGTGGCAATCGGAAGCTAATGTACAATAGTCCCCTAAACATGAAGTCTTAGTCCTATTCGGTTGAAAGGGGACCGGTTCGTGCCATTTAGGCTCTACTTTCAAGATATTCCACACATGCTTGTATTTAAACGTAGTTCCGGTGGCAGCAATGAACTCTTCTCTAGCAAGAGACATGATTTGATCGTTAGACCAACCGCTTCTCCTTTGGGATTTGATCCGGTTGAAAATGCCACCAAACCTTTGAGTTAGATTTGAAATCATATGCCAGTGTGACCTCAAGTTATTGGCCAAACGTTGAAAACCTGAATTGTCATTGAAATAACCATGGATATGCATCCATAAATTGTTGTTTTTATTTTTTGCTATTTCCAATTTGCGAATCCATGGAGATGTGAAGAAAAGCCCGAGCAAGAAGCTTCTCCTCCTCTGTGGCCCACTTCCTCTGAACCCTTGTGTAAGGCCTCTTTTCCGAGAGACCACACTTATTGGATTTACTCATAAACATAGTTATCATTACTAAACTTTAAATAAAGCATTCAAACATAGCGGAAGCGTACAACCATTCAAATACATAAACAACGAAAGTCTTTAACAATTAAGGGAAACAATTGTCTGAAAACACATAATCATAAAATGAGATATCAGTCTTGTGTTGGGCAGCCGGCACACCTTAGCACGCCCTTTCCTTTTGCTACCTGAAGTGCATACTAAAAGTCAACTAACGCTGGTGAGTTCTAGTTTAAAGCAAATAGGCATAATCATTTTTCTTTCTTGTCATATTTTCATAAGTAAGAATATATATAGGTGTATATATTTACTCTTTCAATTCTTTCTTTCATATTACATTCTTAGGTGAGTACGTATATAGATACATACATTTTTACATTCATTTGAACATACCCTAGTCTTACACATAAGGGGGATCAGCACGTCATTGATTACGTAAGTCACAAAGACAAACGTTGCGGTCTACCGTCGTAGCCCACCATACTTACAACCGTCCGACAACTAGTGTCCGTGTAAAGCCCTAAACCAGGCACCCTACAGTTTGTTCTCATAACTGGTTATACTCTTTAAAAAAACATCTAACTTTCATTTAAATAAACAGCGGAAGTCTTTCTCAAAATAATGTTATCTTTAAACTCGTTAACTTTGATAACGTTACCTGACGAATGCATGCGCACCAACCCGAGTAGTCCCGTTCCCAAGCCAAGATACCTCATCTAGCAGACTCACCTGCAAAACAATCTAACGTACATGCAAAGTCAGCTACGCTGAGTGAGTTCTAATAATTGAATTTAAGCAAAAGCCAACTCGTCTCGTTTAACATTTAATTCCACTCAAGACCCTCTGGTCTTTATAAAAATAGTTTTGTTATTTATTCATAGATAGATAACCCCCGTTATCTTACAATATCCCAAAGGATTCACCACCTCAGACTCTACCCATAACCTTGGCCCGGTATGTCCCCGACATAGAACGAGCTTACTACTCAGATAATGCATAATTTTACCACATATATTAACCATACACTGGTTAACTCATTGAACCTCTAGACACCGACTTACCAGCCCTTACCAGGACTCTCATATACCACTGAATCAACAGTTGTACACAATAAACTCATCCTGACACAACGGTCAATCTAACTCGACACACCACATTGATTCCATCTATTTAACACATCAATATAATCTCGTACATAATTAATATAACTCATCAACTGCATGCAATTTAACACATATAAAAGCACACAACGCATACCTTGTCACTGCACCCTTGTCAGGGTTATCCCCGTCGGGACACTCGTCATAAGCTCAGCACTACCCTAGTTACAGGGCCCTGATGTATTGCAAAATACATCCGTTTTACTGTCTATTTTATTCCCACTTTGTGTTTGTTTTGCGTCGGTTTTCTTCTATAACTGCTTGTACTTAATATTTCTATATATTTTGGTTGTTAGGTCACAAAGGAAGCGGATATGATTGAAAACGAAGAAGAACGAGTTTCCGGTTCGTGCGAGAGGGCTGTGGATAAAAAGAAAGAAAGTTTCTGGATTTTTAACCCCGTCGCGCTACGCGACAGGTCGTGGAATTTCGTCGCGCTACGCGAGGAATGCAAAATGACAGAATTGCCCTTTTAATGATTGTCCGACTGTTTTGTCTTTTCTGGGACCCTCGCGCTACGCGAGGAGTATGCAAGATCCCGTCGCGCTACGCGACGGGTGGTTTTCCACAGACATCTCCTTTTAAACCAAAAATTAGAAAACCCTAAAGGAGGAACGAGCCTGGAGCGGCTGGAGGCGACGAAAAGTGACGGAAAAAGGTGTTTTCAAGAGGAATCAAAGGCTGGGAAGGTATAGGATCGAAGAATCAAAGCATTGGATCAAGGATATCGGGTGTTCATCGTTCGGTT
Source organism: Smallanthus sonchifolius (assembly GCA_023525975.1). Lineage (NCBI taxonomy): Eukaryota > Viridiplantae > Streptophyta > Magnoliopsida > Asterales > Asteraceae > Smallanthus > Smallanthus sonchifolius. The sequence continues at coordinate 89,628,954 of CM042025.1, forward strand.
TACCTTGATTCTTTGTTTCTCTTTGATTTCTTGTTCTTCCTTTGTTATTAACAGATTATGAATTGTATTTATATGATGTTTCTTGGCTAAACTTTTAGAACTACCTAGGTTTAGATGATTGCATATGTTTGATATTGGTTTTTGTTGGTTTTTAGAACTTTTGAATGTGAAGAACTCATGATCTAACAAACTTGGTTTTGATCATTGGATGTGTATGCGTATTTAGTATTATCAATTAAATGATTTTTCAGTCCTCATGTGCTTTGATGAATGTCTTTCATATAATAGGTGCATGCTAGATCAATTGTCGTGTGTTTTTTATTATTGGATGGTTTGCTAGACGTAGTATTCCATAGGAATGAAATTCGTGAATTGGTAAATCTAAATATTCAACCAATCTTAATAGCTGTGAGGTGAGAGATTGTCGGTTTATCTCGTGTGTCTGATCGCTAGTTTAGAATCTTTGTGAGAAGGTCTGTCTAGTTCGTCGTTCGCATCTTGTTTACCGAGTCCAATAGGAAATTCTTAGTTATCCCTTGCACTTAGGTGTATTGAGACTTTCGCGCTGTGAGGTAGATTGTCTAGCGGATACTTCTTGAGTAGACTGGATGACCTGTGAGGGGAACCCGTCCAGCCGGTGGTTTAACGGCTTTTAGGTCTCTTAGTTGACAATCCTTGAGAAGGGTCGAGGGTGCTCTAGGTTCCCTTTGAGTTTAGTATTTTAAGATCCCGGTATCACATCAGTTCCATTACCGATAGAACCTTCGTCAGACACGTGTAGGATTCGGGCCTAGGTAGTGCTTTCACCCTATCTGTTTTCGTTCCGTAGTTATTCTCACGCTAGTTTGTTTGTCCTCGTCTTTTCCTTTATTTTCTATAGTTTATTTCTCTCTTAAATAAAAGAAACCCCCCTTTTTGTAATTAGTTATCCTGCATCTGAGTCAGTATTTCGCTGTACATACAGTGTCCGTAGGTTCGATACTCGGTCTTATCTATCTATTCTGCAAACGATCGGTACACTTGCCGTATTGTGCGCGTTAGTTTAGGTTTGTCCGTTTTATTATAAATATTAGAACTTGTAGGTTTTTGCGTATAGTTTGTAGCACACCAGGCCTCGCCACTAAACATAGCGACACACTCATCATCCATGATGACTACAAAGCCACCCACATAGTAGCTATATCATCTACCATGCGGTGACCGGCACCTCACCACATGGTGATTGGCACCTCACCACATGGTGATCGCCAGATCATACATACAATGATGACCCCGAAGGACTCCGTCCTCCACACCACTGTTGACCATAAACACGGACAACAATGCAAGCACACAAAGCAACACATATATACACATGACACTATTTGCAGATGTCCTACGACTCACCACCCTTTCTCGGATCACTTACGTGTGTAATAAAACACCTACTTTAGAAGTATCCTTTTAACGTCTAGACACATTAGCCATATCTTTACGAATGGGCAATTATACGACACGCAATCACCATACTAAACTCTAGTCCGTATATACTATGGACACCACATAAACCCATGCACACATGATACCTGCCGTGTCACAAGGACAACGACATAATACCCACAACATCAAACACATGACGCATAACAGCATATTAACATCTACCCGACTCATTAATTAACCACGTACGGGTTCCCATGCTAACTCTCCTTATATAACCATTACAGGTTTAACTAAATTCCTGACTCATCCCGACTAACTCATAAGATGACATACATAGATCATCCGAACTCTTGTTCACCCACCCCAAGGATCCCATAACAACCCTTAGCTTCGTCATTACATATTGATTTCATAAAACGCTTCAAGTTAAACTCATAACTCGTAATATGTTCGTTTAATAAAACAATCGAGTATGTACGACAGCCCCAAAACAGTAAAACGTTTAAAAGAGGGGGATTAGAAACTCACCGGTTATAGCGCGTCCAAGTCCTTGCTCTGCAACTCGTCCATCCATGTTCGAGTCCCAAACCTGACAAAAGTGTGATCACATGATCAGAACGCTCTACACATTTATTGTATAATGTATAAAATATAACCCCAACACCGTCACGTCAGCTCGTCCTTTCATTCCACAAACTCTAGTTCCACGCGTTCACTCAATCCGTATCGTCCTCGACCCGTTTAGAAACCGAATACCCGAATAGGTTACATGCATGCATGCATGCACGCACGCACGTGATCATGAAATCCTAGTCCCTTGAGTACACACACATTCGGACCGAGTTCCCATGCATGCATATATTTTGCCATGCAAAACCCTAGTGTCCCCCGATCCGGTCCTTGCACCACCACGCACCACTGTGCGCCCCGCCCGGCCACCACCGTGACCAACCCTTAATCGGGTAGAACCCTAGCCGAGACTACACCCAGCTAGTATACCTATCACCAGCACCGTAGTCGGCTCTGCTCCGCCATCGAGTGCCACCAGTTCCGACAGCCTCTACCCGAGTCCTACGCTACCTTCATCGTCCTCCGCCTTCTTCTCCTTCGTGTACCACAGCAGCGCCACCATAGTGGCCGCCTCCAGCCGTACAACATCCGTCACAGGCTACCACCTTCGCTGCCTACCATCCTTGCTTCCTCCACTACATCGGCTGCCAATACCACCCTCGTCTCTGTCAACGCCCATGCCCACGAGACCCAAACCCTAATCGGGTTTTTAAGCAAGCCACAAATGAAAATACGTAAAAAGCATAAACGAGTTCTACCTTGCCGATGTGGAGTCCTCTCCTGCTTGTTACCGCCATGAACCACCGTGAGAACACCGTTCCCGACGTCTCACTCCTCCACGTCTCCTTTCGCTGTCGTCGTGTGCACAACCCTAGTCAAATGGCTTAGGGTTTGAGACTTAAGTGGTATATAAACCCCTATTGTTCCAAATCGGGTCCCTCAAGTTCAAATTCCGCGCATTTTGTTCTCGAATTATATTTAAACGGCTAACGGCTTCAATTTCGGTAGTTAAACGTGCCTTACAATACCTCCCTTACAAAACTCCCTAATTTACATAATGGGTCGTATTTCCTACTGACCCTTTCCGTTAGCTCGCCGATTCTCGGGGTGTTACAAGTCTACCTCCCTTAAAAGAGGATTCTTCCTCGAATCCTGCGTCAGTACAACCCAACACAACATATTCTTGTGCACCCAATTCATTCGGTGCCAACATTCACCTTGACACTACATGTTTTCATTACTTCGCTTGCAATATGACCACCCTTTGTGTTCAAAGAACCTTTTCCCGTTGCCCGCTTTCGACTTTAGGACTTGTAGGTTTCGCCTACCCACACCCTCATATATCATCTTTCCAGTCATTAATCAAACGACTGCTTTTCCAACTCTCTATCCCGACACTTGCTAGAAGTCTCCATCCATAATTACCTTTATGACTAACCCCTTCACGAAGGTTTCATTATCATTGTATTTAACAATACCTTGTTGCTTTTATTATTCTTAACAACATCATACATATTAACTCTTGTACTAACGTAGCACAACACCGTCAGTTGTCCACTCACCGTCACATGCCATATTAGCTCACGGTCACAATTGCCTTTGTCTCTTATATATCCCTAATGATCTCGTCATCCCAATAGCTACCTCCCCAAGTAGGTTTCTTACCTTTCACAGATAGGAGTAATAGTTGATTTACTATTGTGTGCCCATCACGCTCCTCTCTTATGCTCCAATTACCATCTTGCGATGATTTCTCAAACTCAATCCAACTGCCCTACCCCTAAGGGCATTGCTCTTGTCCTTTTTTGACGATCTCAAGAAGCTTGTGCAAAGCTACATTGATCTCCCCTAAATTTCTTTACCATAGCATCTATTCTCTTCATTATCTCGCATTCAATACGTCCCTGAAGTAAGCTCATACTACTCAAGGTTAGAGTCACAATCAATTCTCGTGGATTCCCAAAAGTCCACCTATCACCATCATGCCTGCCTCGGAAGCAAATCATTTGCTTAGCTTAATGCTCCTCAGGAGCCTGCTTTAAACTAGCCTTACATTTACCACCGTAGGCATTTCCTTCCTAGTCACTTACGTGCAATCCTGCACTTACCCCTCCTGAATTCACTTTCCTCTATGTTACTCTACCATTACCGTACGATCACTGACCTCGTCTCATTTATCATGTATGAACATGAAGTCCGCCTGCTCACCAGCCTCAGCTATCCGTTGTCTCGTTCAAGGAAAACATCTCTATTCCTCTGGTATCTTACCTCGACTGAATTCTTTGTATGGAACGTGTTCCTTGAAGACTCTTTCGTCACCTTGTTTACTTCGTGCTGAAATCTTCAGCGCCATCACTTTGATCTCATCATGGATATCTCTGGTCCAGCGTCCACGTTCATCACTAACTCTTCAGCTCCGCCCATTGGCTTCATGCTCCAAATTTCCCGAGATATAAGCATAGGCATCTCATAAGAGCACCTCATCGATGGCTTAAAAAGATGCCAAAACTCCTCGCATCACCTCGACGTATCAACGTTGAGAAAATCGTCAAGATAGAAATACTATACTTGAGCACACCGACCCCTCATCCTATGCACGACTAACTACAAGGACACACACCGACACACATAACTACAGAACACACAATGTTCTACACTTGTACTAGTAACCCCAAACTCTAAACAAACATCATGTGTACACACACAACCGCTAGATCTGAGTAAATCTACGTGCACACAATATGATCTCGTCCTTTATAGACACACAAACTCCTGAACCTTACCTCTTACTCACTACAACGGTAGCCCATGCCACACGTCATCATATATTCACACAGAGTTTACTCGGTCGTACCCATACAGGTCGTACCCATACTTCAAGACTACACACTTCTCAGTCTAGACACAAAACATCCCTAAACATTCATACACACAAGATATAAAATTATCTTATTTCCCCACAGGATCTGGTCCTGAACATGCACATCTAAACATAAGGTATGTGCTACAATTTCCCACAGGACCTCGTCCTGAACATTTATACATACCAAAGATGTATATTTATAATTTCCCACAGGACCTCGTCCTGAATAATTACACAAGGTGCAACACACCCCTTACACTTTAAACATCACCTAAACATAACACATAGGTGACACTATCTTAAGACCGTAGACACACGCAAATTAATCAAAACTCAGGTCTACACATGTCTACTCATACAGCCTAATCAACCAAGCTCTAGCATCACATCAACGATTACATTTAGTATGAACTCACGTTGTTCAAAAGGTAATCACATAATCACACATAATTGACACTGCACCACCAAATAGCAAGCTATCACACATGCAACTATCGTTACTACATGTTAAACCATCCCATGGTAATATTTAATGTCAAGGTTAACATCAAGCAATTGAAAAACCAAGAACAAGTATTTCGTCACAAAAGTGCTTGACGGCTACTACTCAAAATGCTCTAATCCTCTAATGGTAACCACCACTGCTCTAATCACTGAACAAGTCAAAGTTATCACCCACTTGTTCCTCGTCGTCAGGTTCCTCCAGCCATCCGTTTCCCGATCCCAAATCCTGTCTTGGAGGCTGATGCTTAACAGTAAATGCGTTCCTTCCTTGTCAATCACTTCTCATGTAGAAGGAGCTACTAAGTCCCCCCTCATAGCTGCTCTGGTAGTACTGGGAGCATTAGGCACCGGAAGCGCCAAGATCACCTCCTGTGCTGGTAGCTCCTGCTCATCCTCAGCTGCTAGTGGAACCATCGTCAATGGATCAGGTGCTAAGATCCGTCTTCTCCCAAAGATAACAGTGCGAACAGCAGCCGCACGTCTAACCCGCCATTCTGTCAACCTCCTGATAAGAGTTCCCCGCCTAATCCATCTAGTCTGAATCATCATGGCGATCAGTACTTGCACAAGACAAAACGTTGGGGTGATTACTATGGGCGTCAAATTCAAAATGTGAGAGTAATCATAGATTGCCAAATCACGGTGATCAAATGCAATTTGGTGGTCCACATTACTGTTCGGATTCTAAACCTTCCCCGTTATATTCAACCTAGCTTTCTACCTTTCATACACCCCGGATGCACATGCATCCCACACAACTCACATAACACCACACAATATTCTAGCAAGTCATCATCTTTATCACAATTTCACACCATCCAAGGTTACACACAACATTACAAAATCATATCGACACACCACACTATCTCACATAACTACAATTAATGCTACTCCACATTACTCAACTCACATCATAGTCTCATTTAATCACACCACACAACTTCACGTAGTTCTACATACCACTACAGCACATAGCACACATCATGATCCCACACGAAACCATAAGTCACTTACTCACATCAATCACTTTACCTAGTGTAACACTACACAAATAGTAAATAATAATTACTGCTCAACTCGAAAGACGTACCTCTTGGCTTGCTGTTACTCGTGGTGGCATTCGTTTCACCCTTGTCCCATTTTCAGTTTAAGTTAAGGCAATTTATTTGTTTAAAAACGCCAGTTTTCTCTTAAACCATGGCTCTGATACCAACTTGTAAGGCCCCAAACCAGGCACGCTACAGTTGGTTCTCATAACTAGTTATACTGTTTAAAAAAACATCTAACTATCATTTAAATAAATTGTAACATCTTAGGCAAATCTCATATCGTTCTGTTCTGTTATGTCAACGGGAGAGATGTTGGGTTCATAAGTAATGCCCCGCCTCAAATACCACATCGCGTTTTGGGGCTTAATGCAGTGAATGAGAGGAGAACTCCACAGTTAAGCGTGCTCAGATGGGAGTAATTCAGGGATGGGTGACCCCCTGGGAAGTTTTCACCCGGGCAACCAAAAACAAATATGTGAGCTCTTAGGGGGCAAAGCGGACAATATTGTTAGTGCGAGAGGACGGATGTTACAAATGGTATCAGAGCCACTCCTGTAATATCCAGTATTTTCCGATGAACTTTTCCTAAACATTTACCCGTATTATTTTAAGCTCGGATCTAAAACTATTTTCATTTTATTTAATAGGAAATCGGTTATGCTTATATATATACACACATAAGACTTATTAAAAATATGTATATATATATACACCTTATAATAAAACTCTTGAAACTTTATAAATTTAAGAATATTATTATGGAAATAATATAAACATAAAACCTAGAAACCTTTTTATATAATTTAAACTTATAATAATAAAACATGTTTATTTTTATAAAAAGTCCAGGGACTGAAACTGTCAAACTCTGAAACTGTTTTAAACTAAAACTGTAATATTAGACTTAACAGTTAAACCCCTGAAACAACAGGGACCTGTTTTGACTCTTCCCCAAACCTTCTTTCCCCAAACCGGTCCCGAGTTCGAAACCCACAACCCCCGTTTCTTACTCCCTTTCGACCGAAAACGCGATTCCATCCACATTCATCGAACCTCGATACTCGCCTGAGGCGTGCGATCGAAACCCAAGAACCCTCAATGCTTGGGCACACCCCGAGACACGCATAAATTCAAAATTTAAACTCGTTCGGCCACCCGAAATCCTCCCACCTAAACACGCATTGAATACAAGAAATTGGCTATAAATACCGGTCTAGAAACCTCAGAAACATCACTCCACAACTTCCTTCACTCTCAATTCCTCCGATTAACACCTGAAATTTCGATTTGGAGCCGCGACCGTCGACGACGAGGCACAAGCTCCCTCTCACTCATTTCGATATAATTTCAAGTAATTTCAATGGCCAATTTATTCTAAATCTCGTTCCGATCAAAAGCCCTATGTTTGATTCGATTAACAATAGGTTAATCGATGTGCATTTACGGATTCTCAATTCTAGGGTTCATGAGGTTTGGGGGTGAATTGGGATTTTGTTTAAATATTTCATCTCCTGTGTTGTAAACAAACAACCCGACAGTTGGGCTGGTTAAGCTCGCGTGTGTGATGGGTGACCCGGTCACAGACCCGGGTTCGACCCGGGCGCACCCCCAGTTTTGTTTTTCATTTTTTTTATGCTTTTTACTCAATGATAAAATATATAATAATTTTTATAAATTATATTAAACTGTTATAATTATAAAATTTAATTTTTATTACAATTTTGTATACAGGAACTATTTTTATTTAATTAAACTTAGATGAAAACCCATAAATGTTTAAACTTTGAAATTTGTTTAAACCTTTAAAAGCTATAAAAGAATTCTTAAACTTTATAAAACTTATACATACAATAGAATACATTTTCTACTTCAGAAACTTATAAAACCTTACAAGTGTATACATATTCAATTCAAGAATTATGTATTTATTTGAAACAAATATACATTTATAAAGTTATAGACTTTATGAAATCAAAGAATTCAATTTAAATAAAGTGTAAACTTCTACACTTTATATTTTACCTAAACAGAAATCCATTTGTTAATTTTTATTATTGTATGAGAAAATAAATATACTTACGTATTTTTAGATAATTACAAACTTATAAACTTTATAAAAACTTTAAAGACTTATAACCAACATATAAATTTTACAAGAAATCTTATTTAACATTTTAAAACTTATAAATGCTTACTATCTATTTAAACTTAAAGCCACATTTTTAAACATTATGTAACTATAAGCTAATTTAATAAATACTTAATACTTAAATGCGTTAATAAATCGTAAATGATTTATATCGGTATCTATCCTTAATAATTATGCATTCTTGAAATGATTATTATAAAAACCTTAATTATCATTAAAAATTCAAAATAATAATTATCATTATATATCCTTTAAATAATTATTATAAATCTTTAATAATTACTTATTTCTTGAATAATTATTGTTAAACTTTAATAATTATTTAGTCTTCATTTAACAAATGCTTCAACTTCATTATTACTTAACATGTGTAATTAATAGTAGTAAAACTTTTGGATAATTATTTTAATTATTCTAAACTATAAACTTATGTAACTTCGATATTTAAATCTTGTGACGTTCATTCAAAACCGTAATTTGAAACTTTTGTTTAAACTTTACAAAACACAACCATGCCCATCTCCCACTTGGAACCCTAGTCGAATCTCGAAATCCTAGATCCTTACCATAGACTTATAGGATCATACTTAAATCTTTAAACTTGCATACTTAGGCTTATCGTGAGGATATTCTCCCTCCAAAGCTTGCAAATACTTATCCGTGTCGGATACTATTCATCATCCAAGTGAGTATACTTAGCCCCTTTTTCATTTACATTCTTTTGGGGTGAAACATGTTCAAACTTCAAACTTATACAATTCTTGTACAAACTATGACTAGATGCTTATTCTTATGTTAAACTTGAGACTTGTATGCTTAGATTAAACTTAAAACTAACATATTTATTAACTTTGATCAAGCCTATGGTAACAATGATAGATCTATTGTATTTGACCAATCCACTTTGATTGATTGACCCTTCGGGGGGAGCCCTTAGTGTTTGTTACTAAACCAAAACTTTGAGACTTGAGACTTATAAGGGTAACCTGCGGGTTATGCCTAAACTTGGTTGGAGGATTGAATGTGCACAATGTTTAAGATACTTGTTTTCTCATACTTACATTATAGAATGCATATATCATAGTGAATTGTAACTCTTTTCAAATACTTGTTAAACTGTGTCAAAACCTTTGTATCTCACCAACTATTTTGTAGTTGACAGATTCTTTCACATGTTTCAGGTTTTACGTCATGAGACTTATTCGTGATCACATAGGATGCTTTGGACCTAGACTACTTAAATTAAATGTTGTATTCGTATTATTCTTCCTTTGTATTGAACCTTTGAATCTATTATTAATGAAATATTGAAACTTTAATAGTCAACCTTGTGCTATTGAACAACCGCGTCCGCCCCGACGTATAATCCGCCGTCGGTTGGGGTGTGACAACTCCCGTTCTGTTCTGTTTACGATAGTGGGGCAAACCTCATCGAGGACGATGAGTCCCAAAGGGGTGTTTGTAACACCTTAGGCAAATCACATGTCGTTCTGTTCTGTTCACAGGAAAGATGCTGGGTTTATAAGTAATGCCCCGCATCAAATACCACAACACGTTTTGAGGCTTAATGTAGTTGATGAGAGAAGAACTCTACAGTTAAGCGTGCTCGGGTGGGAGTAATCCAGGGATGGGTGACCTCTGGAAAATTTTCACCCGGGCAACCAAAAACAAATCCGTGAGCTCTTAGGGGGCAAAGCGGACAATATTGTTGGTACGAGACATCGTATGTTACATAAACATCGGAAGTCTTTCTCAAAATAATGTTATCTTTAAACTCGTTAACTTTGATAACGTTACCTGACGAATGCATGCGCACCAACCCGAGTAGTCCCGTTCCCAAGCCAAGATACCTCTTCTAGCAGACTCACCTGCAAAACAATCTAACGTACATGCAAAGTTAGCTACGCTGAGTGAGTTCTAATAGTTGAATTTAAGCAAAAGCCAACTCGTCTCGTGTAACATTTAATACCACTCAAGACCCTCTGGTCTTTATAAAAATAGTTTTGTTATTTATTCATAGATAGATAACCCCCGTTATCTTACAATATCCCAAAGGATTTACCACCTTAGACTCTACCCTAACCTTGGCTCGGTATGTCCCCGACATAGATCAAGCTTACTACTCAGATAATGCACAATTTTACCACATATATTAACTATACACTGGTTAACTCATTGAACCTCTAGACACCGACTTACCAGCCCTAACCAGGACTCTCATATACCACTAACTCAACAGTTGTACACAATAAACTCATCCTGACACAACGGTCAATCTAACTCGACATACCACATTGATTCCATCTATTTAACACATCAATATAATCTCGTGCATAATTAATATAACTCATCACCTGCGTGCAATTCAACACATATGAAAGCACACAACGCATACCTTGTCACCGCACCCTCGTCAGGATTATCTTCGTCGGGACACTCGTCATAAGCTCAGTACTACCCTTGTTATAGGGCCCCGCCACTAAACATAGCGACACACTCGTCATCCATGATGACTACCCCGTCACCCACATAGTAGCTATATCATCTACCATACGGTGACCGGCACCTCACCACATGGTGACCGCCAGATCACACGTACAATGATGACCCCGAAGGACTCCGTCCTCCACACCACTGTTGACCATAAACACGGACAATAATGCAAGCATACAAAGCAACACATATATACACATGACACTATCTGCACATGTCCTACGACTCACCACCCTTTCTCGGATCACTTACGTGTGTAATAAAACACCTACTTTAGAAGTATCCTTTTAACGTCTAGACACATTAGCCATATCTTTACGAATGGGCAATTATACGACACACAATCACCATACTAAACTCTAGTCCGTATATACTATAGACACCACATAAACCCATGCACACATGATACCCGCCGTGTCACGAGGACAACGACATAATACCCACAACATAAAACACATGACGCATAACAGCATATTAACATCTAACCGACTCATTATCTAACCACGTACGGGTTCCCATGCTAACTCTTATTATATAACCATTACAGGTTTAACTAAATTCCCGACTCATCCCGACTAACTCATAAGATGACATACATAGATCATCCGAACTCTTGTTCACCCACCCAAGGATCCCATAACAACCCTTAGCTTCGTCATTACATAATGATTTCATAAAACGCTTCAAGTTAAACTCATAACTCGTAATATGTTCGTTTAATAAAACATGCGAGTATGTACGATAGCACCAAAACAGTAAAACGTTTAAAAGAAGGGGATTAGAAACTCACCGGTTATACTGCGTCCAAGTCCTTGCTCTGCAACTCGTCTGTCCACGTTCGAGTCCCAAACCTAACAAACGTGTAATCACATGATCAGAACGCTCTACACATTTATTGTATAATGCATAAAATATAACCCTAACACCGTCACTTCAGCTCGTCCTTTCATTCCACAAACTCTAGTTCCACGCGTTCACTCAATCCGTATCGTCCTCGACCCGTTTAGAAACCGAATACCCGAATAGGTTACATGCATGCATGCACGCACGTGATCATGAAATCCTAGTCCCTTGAGTACACACACATTCGGACCGAGTTCCCATGCATGCATATATTTTGCCATGCAAAACCCTAGTGTCCCCCGATCCGGTCCTTGCACCACCACGCACCACTGTGCGCCCCGCCCGGCCACCACCGTGACCAACCCTTAATCGGGTAGAACCCTAGCCGAGACTACACCCAGCTAGTATACCTATCACCAGCACCGTAGTCAGCTCCGCTCCGCCATCGAGTGCCACCAGTTCCGACAGCCTCTACCCGATTCCTACGCTACCTTCACCGTCCTCTTCCTTCTTCCTCCTCCGTGTACCACAACAGCACGCCACCACAGTGGCCGCCTCCAGCCGTACAACATCCGTCATAGGTTACCACCTTCGCCGCCTACCATCCTTGCTACCTGTAACGAACCAAAATCCGGGTTTCGTTTTCAAATAAATAAATATTTCTAATTAATATTATGGTGAAAATAATATTTTAGAAATAAGTTGAAACAAGTGGGTTTCAAGTTAGTAATGGGGTTACATTAGTTTTTAACTAATTTTGAAATGAAAATGGGTGATATGAAAGTTGAGGGACTGAAAGTGTAAAATGGCAAATCTGCCATATTTGACTAAAAGAAGTCAAAATTCAGATTTCTCTCATTTGTGTGTGGGTTGATGCTCTCAAAAAAAAAGGGAGAAAAAGGTGTTGAAGTCAAAATCGTGCAATTGAAGCTTGGATTGTGAAGGTGTTGGCTTGCACATCATCCTTCTAACATCAAGTAAGTGTTAATCATTCTTTTGATTTCACCATTGATGTGTTAATTGGTGGGTTTTGTAGAAATCCGAAATTTATGTTGCATGTTGATAATTAGTGTTAGATTATTGATAATCTAGCTAAACTAAAGTTAAAGAATGATGATTAACATCTTAGAACCCTTTGATTTTGATTATGAGAAGTTAGGGTTCATATGGTGAAAATTGGGGGTGTTTGGATCATAATGCTAGAATGTTGAATTAATGAAGATTAAGTGTTTTTAAGATGTTAGACACTTGAACAAACACCAAATTAACTTAATGATAATTTTTGAAAGAAGAATTAGTTTTAAGATTAAGTTAACGAAACTCAAGTAGGTGAGTTTGTGGTGAAAGAGGGTGTTTGGTTATGAGGATAACCCAAACGGGTCAATTTGGGTTGGAATTGGGGAAATTGAGTTGTGAACTCAATTGTAATGAAATTTTGGTATATGTTAGATTACTAAACTAGGTATGTATGTTTAGGTAATCAAATTGTGGGTCTAGAAGGCGGAGCGGGATCTTCTAACCCGAAAGGTAAGTGCCTATGCACTTACTTAGTATTGATGATAAATTGTGAATTTTGTGGATTATGTGTTATGTGATTGTGTGCATACTTGTGATATGATAAATTGTGAATGATTTAGTATGTACAATGAATGAATGTGGTTATAGTGTTAACCTATAATGGTAATGGATCATGTGTTGATCATAAACGAAACGGAGTTATGGCCTTGTACCATAATGGAAAAGGATCATGGGTTGATCGGATCATGTGTTGATCATAAACGAAACGGAGTTATGGCCTTGTACCATAATGGAAATGGATCATGTGTTGATCATAATTTAAATTTGTAGTAAGGGTGCAAGAATATGTAACCTAAATGACAATTTGGGTGGAAACGGGTCAAATGGGTGAATGGGTGAAACAAGTAGAAATTTACTTGTTTGTTGTGAATTTATCTTCATTACTAATGGTGATATATGTGGTGAATGTAGGAAAAACTCCGAGGTAGTCAAAGTCAAGTCCAAGGCGTTGGCGGATCCTCGTATGCATATTTTCATGTTTTGATGTTTTAGTGTATTTACTTGTTGCTGATGTGTTTTTGGTCAAAACCCAAGTGTTGGGAATTTTTAGTGTCTTGAAAAATGGAAAAAGTTGGAAAAATGGTTAAGTGCTGAAACCTGCAGAAAAACTGAAACTTTCTGTGAAAAAGGTCCCCTCGCGGGCCGCGACTGGGGTGGCACGTATGAGTCGCGGTACGCGACACAAAAAAAAAATAATAAAAAAATAATTCTGGGTTTAAGACTTCCGCGCGTTAAAGTTTGTTTTTAAAAGTGGTGTGTTTCACTACCTCCACTACACCGGCCGCCAACACCACCCTCGTCTTTATCAACGCCCATGCCCACGAGACCCAAACCCCTAACGGGTTTTTAAGCAAGCCACAAATGAAAATACGTAAAAAGCATAAACGAGTTCTACCTTGCCGATGTGGAATCCTCCCCTGCTTGTTACCGTCGTGAACCACCGTGAGAACACTGTTCTCGACGTCTCACTCCTCCCCATCTCCTTTCGCTGCTGTCGTGTGCACAACCCTAGCCGAATGGCTTAGGGTTTGAGACTTAAGTGGTATATAAACCCCCTAATGTTCCAAATCGGGTCCCTTAAGTTCAATTTCCACGCGTTTTGATCTCGAATTATATTTAAATGGCTAACTGCTTCAATTTCAGTAGTTAAACGTGCCTGACATTACCACCCTTACAAAACTCCCTTATTCACATAATGGGTCGTATTTCCTAGTGACCATATCCGTTAGCTCGCCGATTCTCGGGGTGTTACAGTCCGTCCGTCATTATTTTCTTACAACCGTCCGGTAAACCTTCGGTCATCCGTCATATCTTACATCCGTCCTATCATAATAGTCCATCATATCTTACAACCGTCCTACCGTCGTAGTCCGTTATATTTGTTTGTCTGCCCTAAGGCATCCGCTTTCCACCCGAACTATATATACAGTCGTGCATCGATTGAGCGATTGATTCTACCGAAGTAGTCTTAGTTTAGTCTACCTTTCTAGACTTTCATTTCTAGTTGCATAATAGTAGAGTGGTCGTCCGTCTACCGAAGTAGTTGTTGTCATCGTTTCCGTCCATAACATTTACATACATTTGTAACATGCAATATATATAAATATAAAGCAAGATTTCATTCATTTACGTTATGATGTACTTTCATTTCATTCTTTGTATACATACGTTTCATTCTTGGTCCATCATTCATTTTCATATATCACGTATGATCACATTAACATTCATATATATCATGTATGATCACATTGACTTTCATAACATTCATTCATTTAATGTATACACTTCAGCCCCAAAACATTTAAAATAGTTTACCCGTAACATGTAGGGGCACATAGAACTCACCTGATGAGCGGTTCCTGAAGTATACTAGATGGTTTAAGAGCATCACTAGGGTCACACACAATCTGTATAATCAAGTCATACAAGATAAGATAATGGACCTAAGCGACACTAAACGTTTCTATTCTTAGGGTTAGGTGAACTTAGGTAGTTTCTCTTGGTTATCATTAAGCGAACTTAATAGATTCGCCAGTTTGGATTTAAGCGAACATGTTAGTTTCGCTAGTCTAGCATTAGGCGAATCTGATAGATTCGCCAGGATAGTTCCTGAGCGAACTTAGTAGATTCGCCAGGTGGTTCATGAGCGAACTTAGTAGTTTCGTCAGGTTTGCATCAAGCGAACCTGTTAGTTTCGCTAAACGGTTTCAGGCGAACTTGATAGATTCGCCTGCGCGACCTTCTTCCCCACCAAAAAACCCTAGATCTGCATGTTGATTCCAGGTCGCCAAGACCCTAACTTTTTACGTTCAAACCTTTGATTTATTAATTGTGAAGCTAGATCTATATTTATATCCTTATCATATGCGTAAAAGTGTAACCTTTTTAGGTTAAACCCGAGTTAACCCGAAACCCCAAACCATAATCAAAACTCAGATTTGGATGAGGCCAATACCTGGATTCGCTTCATTCTTGTTGTCAAACGATGTTGTGGTGTGGAGTGACGATTCCCGAGCTTCGTGGATCGATCTCTTTACTTTCTCTCTCTAGTCGGTCACACCCTCTCTCTAGAATCCTTGTGAAAAATGAGAATGAGGTGGGAAGGGTTGAAGCTGCTTAGATTAGGGGTTTTCTCCCCCCTTGTTTTCGGCCCATGGGCCTCCTCGTGCGCAAGCCCCAACCCTTTTTCATTGGATCTGCCATTACGAGTCCCACTTCCACACCGTTTATTCATTTTATCGTTTTCAGGATGTTACACCTTGTCTTAGGAGGTTCCACTACTGATTTCCCTTTTTTTCTAGCCGACAGGGAAGCAGAGTCACCCAATATAGGTGTTGGTGTCGATGTGAATGACATTTGAGTGTCGCTAGGGGTTGGAGTTGGTGTGAGTGTAGATGTTTGAAACTGTTGGAAACCGGGATATGAAAACTGTTGTGGAATTGGTGGATAGGCTTGTTGTTGAAATTGTTTGAATTGTTGAAATACAAAGTTTGGATTCTGGTAGAGTAAGAAACCGGGATGTGGAAACTGTTGAAACCCGAAGGATGGATTCGACATTGGATTGGGGTTTGGTTTGTTAGCATCGTTTAGTAAATGTCGATACGGAGTGTTATCATCCATTTTAGAGAAATATGTAGATAAAATTTGGGTAGGTTGATAAATGTGTAGTGTTGTGTATTTATAGTGATTTTTTGAATTTTTTTTTTAAATTAGGCATATAGCCGTTGGAAGGGGTAAAAGACAAAAAAAAGTTAATTTTTAAAAAACAAGGCATATAGCCTTTGGGTTAAAAAACTAAAAAAAAGTTTTGAATTCATTTTTTTTATTAAAAAAACGATTTTAAACTGAAGAGGGGCCCACCTCCTTGCGTTTGCTTGTGTTCGGATTTGCGGATCTCACCTCCCCCGGACAAGCCTCCCAACGTAACTTGCATTCGGTTGCTTAGTCCGCCTCAAGCGGATGAGCCCTCCAACCTTGCGTTGGAGGTGCTCTTATTGTTGTATGAACCCTAAAAAGCACTGATCTCTTTGCTAGTAATCTCTCTACGAATTGCATTGAATTCTTAGTGTATGGATAAATGAGTTTTTGAAAAGGTAATGAGATATTTCAACTTTCTTAACATGGAGTATGAGCACCTTTTTCTCAATAAAAACGAGTCGAAGTTCGATATTAAAAAATATAGGGGACGGTTATCGTACAAAGGGCTCAAATCGTACGTAGCGTACGAAGGGCCCCAAACCGTCCGATTAATATGAACTAGGGTTGGGGATAACGCGGTGGCATAAACGTAATTACTTTGAAAAAATTAACGCGCCGTCCAGGTTAAAAAGGGCATAAATGTCAATTTGTACCCACAAGCATTGATTTTTTTTAATAATCACGTTTTTTACGAAATTTTTTAATTATCATGTTTTTCGTATTTTTTTTAATAATCGTGTTTTTTTTAATAATTACGCACCAAGCGTAAATTTTTTTTTCTAATCACGCTTCATGCGTGATTTTTTTGGGTGAATTTATAAAACGTGAATTTATGGATGAATTGAAATCACTCAAAATTAATAGAACGTTAATTAATAGAACGTGAATTAATAAAACATGAATTTTTTGAAACGTGAATTTATGGTTTTGGGGTATCTTTTCGATGTATTTTTAAATTTTTTATTAATTAAAAAGTGAATTAATAACGTGAATTTATGCGTATTTCAAACGTGATTTCAAGCGTAGATTTCAAACGTGGTTTTTTTTCAAGCGTGAATTTCAACTTCAAGTTTGGTGAATCCTACGTTTCGGCAATGAAATCACGTTTTTTTATTAATGAAATCACTTAATTACGCATGTATTATTAATAACTGGTAGAATGACAAAAATATCTCTCCCACTCAAAATTAAAAGAAACACGCGGCACGCTGCTATCCCTTCGTACAAAATAAGCCATTTGTATTTAAAACTTCCCCATAAAATATAAGATTTTTTTGTAAATAAAACTAGGTAACCTAAATTAATAAAAAAATAAGTTCTATTCCTTGATTCGAGAAAATATATTCATACCCATATCATCAAATTTGTTATCTTTAGTTATCATTCGTATCAACATCATTACCATATCGTATTAGTTATTTAGGTTTATTTCGATAATTATACGGATAAAATAAGGGAAAACACCACATAATAGTAATCAAGTTTAAAAAATGTTTCAATTATGTCACTTACCATAGTATACACGAGGGTGTATACCGTGTAAAATACGTATTGAGTGACCTAATTGAAACACTTTTAAAACTTGATTAATATTCTAGAAAGTTACCCTATAAAATAATAACAAAACTATTTATTTTGATTATGATTTTTGGCTTTTACAAAATCCATTCCCATTTTTCACAATTGATTCTTTGTTTAGTGTAGGATAAGTTTTTATTGTACTTTTATGTTAACTAATTGATTCTTTGTTTAGTGTAGGATAAGTTGTTTAATTTTAGTATTTAGGGAGTGAAGATATTGTTTTTTTTAAAAGCCAAATTTTATTAACACCACCCGACCCAAACAGAAGTCGAAATAAACAATACAAGGGAACTATGTCATGATTACAAAAATTTGAAAGTACATCAATCATTCCATTGGAGCGATTTAAGCTTTGATCTATTCTTTATTTATAGGAACCCGAGAGACTTAATATCTTAAAAAAATTTCTCAACCTTGGCCGTTTTGTTTGAGAAATGGGCTTCGTTTTTGCTTTCCATATGCACCAACAAACAATTAAAATAGTGTCATAAATCACTTCCATTTGGGATTCGCCTTTCCAAACTGTTTTGTGTAAGACAAGTAAATCTTTAACCGAAAATGCATAAATTTACGGGATGTTGCACTAGCTACTAGTATGATGCCATAAAATCATTGCCATATAGCAGGATGTGAGTAAATAATCTGCCATCTCTAATGCGTCACCACATAAAGGACACATTCGAGAGTCAACTTGAATATTTCTTTTGTTCAATGCTACTAGAGTTGGTAACTGATCCATCTCCGCCCTTCACCCAAAAATGTTACATTTGATGGGTATCCATTTGCTCCATTCCATAGCGAAAAAAATTACTCGTGTTAGCTTCCTTGGAGATTAATTCTTTGACCGATTTTACTGAAAATTGCTCCGAGTTATCTCCCAACCAGATCCAAGTGTCTTTAATTCTCGAGACCCGTACCTGCATGATCATGTTGCTGCATTGCTGCCATTCATTGAGTTCGGTTGGCGATTGACGTGCGTGCTTCCATCTCCACTTCCAGACAAAAGTTTGATTATGTAGTGTATAACATTCCTTTACCTTGCATTTTTTTTCCTAACGTCCAATGTGAATAAGCTTGGAAAAATGTCTTTGAAAGGTTCATTTGAGACCCAAGGATCGATCCAAAACCGGATAATCTCTGTTTCCCAAATGACCTCTGATCATGTTCTGTAATTTCAAACCTGTAATAGATAGTTTTGATTCCAACCTTGCAATATTATTCGAAGCTCCTGTTAATGCCTTCTTAACCGGTAGTATCGACCAACTTTTATTATTACGATGATAGGCCGATATCACTTATTTTCCAGAGACTTTGATCTTCATTTTAAAAATGACATACCCGTTTTTGTTAGTAAGGCATTGTCGATGTCTTTAAGAGGACAAATACCCCCCCCCCCTGACTTCTTTAGATTTAGTCACCTTAACCCAAGTGACCCAGGGAATCCTTTTTTTTATCATCGCATCCTCTCTAAAGAATCTTCTTTCTAATCGTCTCCAAGCCGTCAATAACTTTGCATGGAGCCTTGTATAAAGAATAATAATAAGTTGTAAGGCTCTCTAGAACCGACTTTAACAAAGTGAGCCTGCCACAAATGGAAAGAGTAGAGGCCTTCCATAAGGAAAGATGGTATTCAAAAGTTTCTAATACTGGCCTCCAATTATTCACCCGGTTCATGTTGGCCTCCAATTATTCACCCGGTTCATGTTGGCACCGACTAATAGATCAAGATATATGAAGGGGATCAGAGATATATTTCCAGACTTGAGAACCATTTTTTTAAATTAATTTTATCATATTTGTTTGACATGTGAGCCTTCTCCGGGTACTATCAAGATGGGAGTGTGTTCCGGTTCTCTTTATATTTTGCACTTCTAATTGATAGTGTATTCTTTAATTTGATTAGGTCTCTAATTCAATATAATAGTTGCTGGGATTTTTCGATTAGGTTTGTTGTTTGAGTGAATCTTTTCTCCGTAAAATCATGTTAATTAGTTCACTATTTTTATGATTGAAGTGTTATCCATTATTCCATGATATTTTCCTAAGGGCTTTCGTTATACATACACCCCCACCTGTTATATGTACATACAATCATTGCGCCGCATACAGGCCGTATTGTAGCATACGACCTGTAATCCCGTATGCCTACAAAACAATCAAATCATGCTCCATTACGGATAGTATGGTACAATACGGCTGAGTGCGATACGACCCGTATGCTCTATATCTTTTTAATCTTTAATTTTTTTTTTCTATTGTGAACTCAATAAAACTAGATAGATACATAGAAAAATACAAATTAACAGCTAGCAATACGTATAACATCTTTTTAATCTTTAATTTTTTTTATCAATAAAACTATATAGATACATGAAAAAATTACAGATTAACAGCTAGCAATAGGTATAACCCAAAAGATGTAGTGTATTATACCTTCACATATAATTGAAACAAAACTTCTACTAAACAGGACAACAAAAATTACATGTTCCAACAAATCAGATCCATATAATTCACCACTTGCTTTTATTGAGATAAATACTGTCAATTTCAAAAGACCCATCAGGCTCCATTGGATTTTTTATGATGTATTTGAACCAGATCTTGTAGTTCTATTTCTGTCTGCATTCGATTACAAGCTCAATTCCAATATTTTAGGCCTCCACACCATGCTAATCCATCACCTCCCCTTCCATACCAACCCCTTCGACCACCGACACCGACAACCATCGTTTGAATGTTGGATACGCATTTGTTAACTTCACGACATGTGAAATAGTCTGATTGAGGATCAGGGTTAAATGTGATAAAGTGTATGTGTGTGAAGTGTATCAGATTCTGTGAGAGGTTCTTCTACATCGTCAAATAAATTTGGATATTGTCTTTCACATGTAGATTGGTCGAACACGAAACAGTCAAATAACATGTTCCCTTGATGTGTGAACACAATAAAGTCAAACTCGTACACTTCATTATCAATCACAAACTTCCTCCAACCGTCACAAAAAACCCATATGTCGATAATATGCACCGATCATTTGTGATGCCCTTATCTCAGTATTGCTGTCACTGTAAAGTTGGAATTCAAATATTTAACAGCGAATTAGTTGACCAAACATCACATATTTCTATATCTACCTGATTATAAGCTGAAGCTTTTAGTGGTTTTGGTTCAAGCTTCATGGGTCCAAGCCTTCAGCGAGATCAAAAAATGATGCCCTCGTCTCAGTATTGCTGTTATTGTAAAGTTGGAATTCAATTATTTTCTCTGCTTTAACAAAAATGGATTTCTAACATGACACATATTGTATACCATCTGGTTGTTGCAGTGTTAAAAACCTCATCTTTTGCATCAATTATTGCCTTCATCTTTGATTCATAATTCTGCATCATCATCACATCTCCTTTTCTTGTTTCTTGATTCAAAACAATCTTCAATTTCTTGAAGTGAAACTTTCGTATTTGATGAAAACCTTATTTTATCTGCTTTAACAATGGTAGGGAAGACATAAACAAAGATATTAGTAGAAATTTTAATGTATGGTGTAGTTATTCAGTATGTTTCGGGAAATCTTAATGTACGTGTAGTTATTCGGTATGTTTCGGATCATTACGGAAGTGCAGTTTTCATTAAACGCGGAAGGTCAGTAAAGGTAGAGAAAGAGGTGTGATGTTTGGTACTTTGGTACTTTGGTCAACTAATTCGATGTTAAATATTTGCAACTGTTTATAGTTATGAAACCAATGTTTTCCTTTAACACATGTGTAAAACTTCCATGCTGCTTCAGATGTCGTGAAATTAACAAATGCGTATATGGCATTCAAATGATGCCTACGTAAACGAAGAAACTAGTAGGGATTCTGTGAGAGGTTCTTATACATCTTCAAATAAATTTTGATATTGTTTTTCACATGTATATTGGTCGAACTCCAAAAAGTCAACATCATGTTTCCTTGATGTGTGAACACAATTAGTATAGATTTTAACGTAAATGACAAAACATTGGTAGACCTTCACAAGCACTGCAACAACATAGATGCTTGCAAGGTAACAATAGGACGCACGAGCTTCTCATGTGACAGAAAAGCTTTGAAGGTAGAATGGTCATGCTCTGTAATTTGTTTGTTTGTAACATCAGAACATAATAATTATAAAGAAATTACAATTGAAAATAGTAAGGATTTTAACGTAAACGAAGAATTAGTAGGGAATATGTAAACAAAGAAATTAATAGATATTTTAACGTATGGTGAAGCATATACAGGTGAAATAGCCTGTATAAAGTATAACTGCGATTTTGATCTTACTTATTCCCGGTATTAGAAAAGGTAGAGATGTAAACAACCAACAAACAAAAAACACTATGAAAGATCTCGAACGAATCTCACCAGAGCCATCTATGGCCGGTTCAAAATAAATTGATAGGCTCGTTATTTTGATTTTTTGGTTTCGTGGCTTCAAATAATTAAAAAAAACGAAAATTCATCAATAACTCAACAACAATATGGGTCGTATGGTACAATAGAACTTGTATGTAATAACGTCAGGGGATCGTATCGTACATTACAGCCCGTATAACATTAGTCAGTATTGTATTATACGGCCCGTATGTGGTCATGAATGATTGATGTCAGGCGCGACAACTTTTGTCGTTTGACTAAGGAGAATACATGCCGTATGGTATAATATTACCCGTATTAGGTTTGTGCCAATAACAATTTTGTGTGTACCTATAGCAGCCCAACAACCCCTTTCTAAGTTGCAAATTGCTTAAGTGAAATAATACAATATTGTTTATTAGTTAATTCTGATTGAAATCTTGTTAATTAGTTTATTGTTTTTAATTGAAGTGGTTCAATGTCCATGATATTCTTGGTTGATTGTTTAGATGGAACCAAGTATAAATAGAGTTAATTGTTTATTCTCTTTTGGTTTTTTAATTGAAGTGGTTCATTGTTCATGATATTTTATAGTTGGTCATTTGGTGTAATGGTAACATCAAGACTTTTTATAATGAAAGTCTTGGATTTGAGTCTCATCTACAACAATTATTTGGGTTGAGTAATGGAGTTTTTCCGGTTGTGGGTTTTCTCCTAGGTTGGGAGTTTGATCCGGATTGATGGGGTAGTTAGATCCGATTTAGATAACGTCTATCTCTCAAGAGGATTCTGGTGTCTTTTTCAAAAAAAAAATATTAAAAAAAATAAACCAGAAGCTTTAATTGAATCAGGATAACAATTATTCGAAAAACCCCTAATGTTTCATTTTATTTTAAGTTTTTAAAATGGTTGAACCGCTGTCCGTCACTCACAAATATGTACAGATTGCTCCTAGATTTTCAATGTATAAAGATATTTTATAGTGGACAAAACATATATTTTTTTTATCATAACATCCAAATAAATAAATCATCTAAAATTTAAATAAATCGTATAAAAGTTGTACGGGCCGGTCCAGGAGCAATAGATACTTGAAGTTTATTTTTTTCCATCACATAAAAGAAAACTACAAGTTTTCACATCCAAATAAACATTTTCTTTCGATGAGAGCTAGATATTTTAAAACCCAAAAAATTATCTTTTAAAAATGTTGGTTTAGTCTTATAAAACTTAGGGTATGAGGTATACCCTCACGCAAGGGTATGTGTGAGGGTCCTCACGGCGTGATGGTGGGTAGCACACCACCCCCCTCATGCGTGAAGGGGGCGTGAGGGTGGTGCCGTGAGATGTTTCACGCGAGGAAGAGAGCAATATACCGTTTGAATATAGCCGTTGGGGAGGCTTTTGACCGTTGGAGGGGTTTGACCCATTTAAAAACAAACTACTATATATATAAACACAATCATATACCAAATCATTATCTCTATTTCACCAATTCAAACACAAACTTAATCAAAATGGCATCATCATCATCTTCCTCTTCATCTTCAAGTGACGAAGCGGCTCAAATAATGTTTCGTGCTTGGACATCCGCAGCGATTACGTGGTGGCAAGAAGCCGAATCATCACAACCTTTAACAAGAAATGCTCGTCTAAACCGAGAACGGTCGGTTGCTAATGCCCAACTACTACAAGACTACTACTTAACGAAGGGTGTACGTATGACGAGGAGCACTTTGCTACCAGGTTTCGAATGAGCCGGAATTTATTTTTAAGGATATTAATGATATAGAGAGAGAGGTTCCTTGGTTCCGACAAGGCGTTGATGCGAGAGGTCGGGTTGGTTTTACCCCCGTTCAAAAGTGTACCGCCTCGGTTCGTCAAATGGCGTACGGAAGCGCTAGTGATTCGTTCGATGATTACCTAAAGATGTCTTCCTGAACAATCAGGTCATGCATGTATAAATTTTCTAGAGCTATTATTAGATTATACGAAAGTAGATATTTACGTAAACCGTCGGCTAGCGACATTGAACAGTTACATGCAACACTTGAAGCTAAGCATGGCTTTGTCGGCATGCTTGGAAGTATCGATTGTACGCATTGGGACTGAATAAATTGCCCCAACGCATGATGAGGGCAGTTTGCACGTGGTGATCATCCTAATCCGAGTATTACGCTCGAAGCAGTTGCATCAAATGACCTATAGATTTGACATACATTTTTTGATGTTGCCTGTTCCAACAATGACTTTAATGCTCTTAGACAATCGCCTATATTTGATGATTGGATAAACGGCACCGCACCCGACTCATCTTTTGAACTTAGGGGGACAATTTACCAGTGTGGGTATTATCTTGCCGATGGAATATACCCCGAATATGCTGTAATTGTCAAGTCGCTTACAGAACCCATAGGTGTTAAACGTAATACTTATAAAAAAGCTCACGAAGCGGCAAGAAAAGATATCGAACGAGCGTTCGGTATGTTGAAGTGTAAGTAGCATATTATCCAACGTCCGGCTAGGTGTTGGTCTCAAAACAAAATTAGGAACATAATGTATGCTTGTATTATTCTCCACAATATGATTTTAGAGGACAACGACTTGACAATTTGTCACTATAACCCAAATGAAGAGGAGCCTACGTACGAAGAAATTGAAGAAGATAAAAAGCAAAGCAACCGTCAAGAAATACGAAGCCGAGAAGTTCATCACGCTTTGAAAGCGGACTTGATTGAGCATATTTTCGAACGTTCGCAACATTAGTTTTTATGTAATTTTTATTTATGTTATTTTTTTATTTATGTTATTTATGTTTTTTTATTTTATGTAACTTTTATTTATCTCAAAAATGAATATTTTATTTTAAAAAAGAATATTTTATAATATATGCATTTAATGCTTACTTGAGTTGGGTATACCCCTTGCTAAGTGAGATCCAAGTGAGGGTTACACCAATCTGATGTGACGCCTAGGTGGCAGAAAAGTTACTCTCACTTCGTAGAGTCAAGTGAGAGTATACCTCATACTCTTAAGGAAATTAAGAAATTTAAAACCCTATTTAGATAGTAACTTTACGGATAACACACGTTAATTTATTATATTTAAAAAAATTACAATACATTGCTCTATACTAAACTTATCTTATGAGATTTAAAAAATCATATGTAAATGTATGATTTAGTTTCAAAAGATTTACGTTGTGTTCCCAAGTTTACTAAAGAAACAGAAAAGAAAGGATTTCTTCCCTTCTTTTCCTTTTTCTTCAATTTGGAAGGAAGGAGATAATGCTTGTTTTTCCTTCATTTTCCTCTATTTTCCTTCTTAAAAAAAACTCTGGAACATTGTTCATTCCATTTTCTTTCTTTTTCCTCCTTAAAAAAAGTCTGTCCCCTTACTTTTTTTTCCCTCCTTAAATGAAACTCGTGAACACATCGTTAAAGTAATCTTTTATATATTTTAGGGTGGAGGGGCACCCTCATCCCCAACGCATGGCTTGCACAGCTCGCACGCCGCCACTCCCACTACGACGACTCAAGGCTATCATTCACGGCTTTGGAACATTGGTAATTGACCGTTGGGATATCAAGAACAAGCTCACCAGGGTTTGAATGTTACCTAAGCCTGTGTTTCTTGAATTGTGAGGAGATGAGGTGAAGTAAAGGTTTCCCAATGGTTGAACTCCATAATTCTGTGATGGGGAAGAACCCTTTAAACTGAATCCATCTTCTGTAGCAAAATCTTGTTATGTTGATTTAGGGTTTTGTTTGCGATTTTTGGAATTGAAGGTGGGGGGTTTTCTTCTCTTTCTCTTCCTAATTTGCTTTAACAAATACACCCGAACATTTTAAAGATCAGAAAGGTTTTCGATTGTCAATTGCAGATTGACGAGATATTTTTATTTAGTTATTTTTTTATTTTATAATTTTAGTTTGTTTTATTTTTATGATTAAGTGAATTAGTTAATTAAATTGTGTTTTTTAATTTTTAGTTAAAAAAATATAGGTTTGTGGCTTCAAGGCTTGGGTGCCGCCACCAACGTGGCTTCGTGGGGCTTCATGAGTCTTAAAATAAGGTGTCAGATTATGATCGGAGGGTGAGGGCTTCATGGCATTGGTGCCCCTCCACCCTTATGAGATTAAAAAAATCATATGTAATGGATGATTTATTTTCAAAAGATTTAAAGTAATCCAAAATTGAAGTAATTGAAATATCTATCTATATCTATACTACGTAATAAATAACTAAACTATGGGACACGTGTCATTTTCTGATGCATCATTCGCATAATTTTTTCGCATCTCTCTCTTATTAAATAATGATATTAAATAAATATATTTTTAAATATTTAATATAAATCTAATCATGAATACTTATTATTTAATTATGTATAGTTATTATATCATTAACCAAATGAATTTAATATGAATTTAACATTTATCAATTACATAAAAAAGAAATTAATACTCAGTTGAAAAAAATATTTTAAAAATTAATTTAATAGAATTTATAACTGTCACATCAAAGTACATTTTTAAAGACATATTTTTACGCGTGCATATGTTAACAGACTACATTATATTTTATTCAACTCGTGTAATACACGGGTTTTTAAAATAATAAATTTTTTATTACTAAATATATAATATTACATTTATCCAACTCGTATAATACACAAGATTCTAACCTAGTAACAAATAAAACAATGATTTAGAAAAGAAGAGGCAAACGTCATACTTTTTTTTGAACGGCAAACTCACACACACTCTAAATCTACTCCTAAATTTACATCATTTGTTCACGACAAGATTAGAACCCACAACCTCTCGGGAAAGAGGACACCATAGAATCCTCCTGGGTACCATTAGACATATGAATACTTATCATTTGGTCCAGTGGTAAGACAATGAAGGATTGAACGAAACCATGCAAGTTCAAACCCGAGCCAACCCGAGTTTTAGTCCGGAGTGTGTTACGCTACTGGGTCTTGGCTCGTGTAGCGACGCAACTGCTGTCAAGGGGCAGCATGCTCCATGGTTTCTCGGGGAACGCCTAACCCCTCGCTCTGAACCCGCGGGCCCGGTTCAGATAACGTAGTGATCAGGTATTGAGGAGTGATGGGTCTCTGACTTGTCGGAGATACGACTGTCACTCGAAAATGAAATTCGCCTTTCAAAAAAAAATTAGTAGATAACACACGAGGGCAGACTTGTCAGCAAGACACATGGCACTTTGTAAACTTGGGTTATGAATATGTGGCAGTTTTATTTCTGTTTACAATTAAATATACTATTTATTAATCGAAAAAATAGGGTAAAAATTGAATAAACCATAATTGGCCTTTGGGGGTCTCAAAGGTTTCTTGTCTCCTCGTTAGACGTTTATTCTTTATCCAAAGAATATCTTCTGCGTTACAATAAGATATTCGGTTAGTCAAAATATTTATACATATATAAATATATACATGTATATATAAGACAATCTAACATGAATTTTATAATATAAACTTATGCAAAAAAACGTGATTGATGAAGATCACATAATTAATTTGAAGGAAGATCTTTTATACATTTTGTCGCGTTTTATATAATATTGGGTAAAATAACATAAACAAGTTACTTTTTCTTTTATAAAAAGAATACTGATTGATCCTCTCACTCGTGTCATGTGGATATCGGACTAAGTTTTATTACATTTTAGTAACGTATATTAAATTTTTAAACAGAGTAAACTGTTATTTTCATTCAGCAGCGATACTACCGGAAATGACAGTTTCAATATTGCCCATACGTAATCCTTTGTATAGACATTGGGGCGGCAGGGACTTTGGGCATATTAGCAGGTCTTCAAAAAAGTTTCGGATTGTCCAGTATTCCACCAATTAGTAACCCACGATCCCAATGTGGTTTGGTTACTTTTACTACTTAGTCCTTGTGTTTTCCGAGCTTGTCATTTTAGTAACATGTCCTCGTGTTTTCTGAAACTTGTCATTTTCATCCAATTGATTAACCCCGTCAATTTTTTAACGTTGGGGTGGGAGGGGGGTATTTGTGTCTTTTTAACGGTAAATAAGGGGTATTTGTGTCTTTTTAACGCTAAATGAGGGGATTAATTAAGGGCTTAAAAATAAATAAAATAAACAAATATATTTTTTTATACTTGTATTCGGGGATGAGATTAATAAAATAAATACGTGGGGTTGGATACGGGTATTTAATTAGGTGATATCTCATCCGAGTACTTAAAATGTACATACTCGTTTACCGGGACCATAAATTTTCTTTCTATTTTCCTTTGTTTTTGGTAATAAAGTAATCCATTAATTCATAAATTTAGAAAAAGTGAGGGTGACTTTAGTAAAACACCGAATAAACTTGATTATTAGTTATTAGATGAAATATTTTTTATAAAAAATAAACATTAGGAAAATTTAATGTTAGTTATTATACCAATACATTAATAAATAATACTAATAATAATAATAATAATAATAATAAGATTATTCTCTCAATCCAAATAAATCAATGAGTCTCATATTGTAGAAAGTACTCTACTCATCGTAGATGGTTTCCACTAGACCGTAAAGAAATATTATTTGCAACCCAAAGTTGAGAATTTGGAAAAGATTGGACTTGGTCAATGTTTGTATATTGTTGTGTGCATGAGTATTTAGGATATCGAGGGAACTATCCTAACAAAAAAATATTCTATGAAAATATTTAATAAGAGAGTGTCATCTCATTTTTATATAAGTTCAATTTCAAGTACTCTAAGTGGTGAGGGCACAACCCTAAATACCCTAAAGAATTTTTTTTATTTCAATTTTTAAATTAAAACTAATATATATTTAAAATTAATTTCATTTATTTAGAAAAATAAAAATAACAATAAATAAAAATAAAAACATTACATAAATAAATAAATAAAACATAAATATTTAATCAAACTACTATTCGTCCAAATGCATCGTGCTAGCAATATGTTCCATAAGATCAAATCAAAATCTGAAATGTAAACTAGCATCATCTAACTCCGAAAGGGCATTATCATCAATAACTTGATCGGATGGAAGATCCCTTATGTAGACCGGTGATATTGCTTTTCCGTCATCTTTTATGATCATATTGTGCAGTAACATGCACGCATACACCACATTCTTAATCTTTTTCTGCTTATGATACCAGGCGTGTCGCTTAAGTATACCCCCATTTAGCTTTTAAAACACCGAAAGCTCGCTCGACATCTTTTCTTGCCGACTCTTGCACCTTTTTAAACTTCTTTTCCTTTGGATCGGTTGGATAGGCGAACGATTTCACAAAGGTAGACCAGGTAGGGTATCCCATCGGTAAGATAGTATCCACGTTTGTATTCTCGCCCGTTTACATGAAATGGAGACTTTGGCGCTATTCCAAGCTGCTCGTCGGTAAATACTGGAGATTATTGGAGAACATTGATGTCGTTGTTTGAGCCGGGCGGACCACAAAAAGCATGTCAAAACCACAAATCATTTGAAGCCATCGATTCGAGCATGATCGTCGGGTATTGGTGATCACCTCTCATATATTGTCCACGCAGCCTGGTCGGACACATTCTCCAAACAAAATGTGTACAATCGATGCTACTGAGCATACCCGGAACGCCATGCATGTTTTTCTTCATGTGCGTTGTACAAAAGTGCAACGTCGTGGCTTGTCGGTCTACGTAAGAACTCTTTGTCGTATAGTTGAATTATGGCATTACAAAAATACTCTAGGCATTCACGTGAAGTCCTATTGGCCATACTTAAATACTCATCGTATTCGTCGGGAGGATTAACGGTTACGAGTTGTTTAACCGCAGATGTGCATTTTTGTAACGCCGTGAAACTCTTTTTCATCCTCCCGTCTAAGCCTTCTTAGAACCATTCAAATTTTGATTCTACATCTCCAACAATTTTTAAAAATAATCTTTTTGACATCCAAAATCTTTCACGAAACGTACCTTCATCGTATTTTGGATTTTCCTCGACGAAATAATCTTTTATTAGAGTTTCTAGAGCTTGTTCACGATCACGTGGTACATATCTTTTTTTTTTGAGGTTGCCGTGTCTTCTTGTTTGGCTTGCACGACAATATCCGTGAGAAATTGGACACTACTGGAGCCGCTATCGTACAAGTCGAACTAATCGGATGAATCGGGAGGAATAAACAATTCACGATCCATTGTAGATAGAAAATTTGAGAGTATGTATTTGTTATTTTGTGTGTAAAAAATATTGAATGGAGATGAATTTATATAGTGGTATTGAGTATTTAAATTAGTTTTTTTAATAGTTTATAACGACTCTATAGACGTTGGACAACAACATTCTCACCAAAAAGCAATGGGTACATATACCCGAAATGCACTACCTGCTAGCCTGCCCGATTTAATGGCGCCGATGTACCTGATGAATCCGCCCTACCCGCTTGACGCCCCCAATACCCTTATATATCATCTACGCACTAGGAAACATGAAAACTATGTAGTAATTTGAGTTCTAATTTTTTTTTTTTTGAAAAGCAAATTTCTTTATTCATGTGGGAGTGAGACTTGAACCCATGACCTTCTAAAACCTTTGTATTCCAAGATGATTTACCTCTACCACTGGGTCACCAACCCCTACCACTAATAGGATTATATATATATTATTTATATTATTAATTACACGCAGTAAGAATGGGTGGATGTTAGGATGTTTAACGATGACATGCCTTTTGTGAACATGTTAGTGTATTATGAGCCGGATGGAATATGAATAACACACAACTTCTAACATTTTCCTTGACGAAATAAATATCAATCTTCATGTGTTCTATATGTTGATGTTGAACCATGTTGATTGAAAGATGCCTTATACTCATGTTATTAGAGTAGACAATAATGACACGATCTCAAGTTACAAATTTCTAAGACATGTCTGCCATTATATTAGCGACCATTTGATATCCAACTTCTGCATTCAGTTGGTAGATAATGATTGTCGTTTTTAAAACAGATAACAAGTTATCTCCCAAAAATATAAATAGCTGACGGTCGACGTGTATCTAGACATCCTCTCTAATCGTCATCGAAGTTGATAATGAAGGGGGAGGTGGATGACATATATATAGCTTCATACCATAATCTAGAGCACCTCGAATGTTCAAAATGACACGCTTAAAGTGTTATGGTGTGGCTCTTGAGGTTCACGCATTTGTAAATGTATTTGTTTTACTATGGATGGGATATTTTGCCAAGTGAAAGTTGCTATTATAGAAAACTGACAAGCCTACGATAAATATAGGGCTCCAGATATTCAGAAACCCTACCGGTTATTTTGACACTTTTGAAATTCCATACTAGTCGTATAGGAACCATACTAGTCATATGACATCCATACTACTCGTATTGTATCCATACTAGTCGTATGGATGATAGTGTGTCAGATCCGTTTCAGATCTTGTCTTTTTGAAATTCCATACTAGTCGTATGGAATCCATACTAGTCGTATGATATCCATACGACTAGAAATACTACTAGTATGGTATCCATTCTAGTCGTATGGATGATAGTGCGTCAGATCCGTGTCTTGTATCGTGTCAGATCTTGTCTGGCACTGACTCGTATACGACTAGTATTGATGAAATACGACTACTATGCAATAAATGTTATTATTGAGTCATTTTCGTCAGATTTCGTGCACCATGTGCTTCTATACAAGTAGTACTCATTCAATTTTTTGCTTATTTGCTCGGCTATAAATATGTAGCGCACTTAAGTCAATTTCACAAATTTTAAAACGAGCATACGGCTGGCAAAAAACTAGAAGATAATATGTCGTTTGGCGGGAGAAATGGAACAAGTAGAAGGAACGGGAGGCGTCCTAACAGGTCTTCTAATGCACCTGTAGAGAAAGGGTCATCTTCTAATGCACTCGTCATTGACGTCCCGACACCGGTAGAGAACCATGTATGACAGAATTAACATACTACTCGTATAGGCTGTACGGATCCGACAAATTTGCATACTAGTCGTATTGTTCCGATACTAGTCGTATTTATCAGATACTAGTAGTATTGATCCAATACTAGTCGTATGGATTCGACAAAAGCTGACTGCATTGAGAGCTGTCAGTGTGTCGCTGGTTGTTATTGAAGTTTAATACCATACAACTAGTATGACCTCATACTAGTAGTATTAAAGGTGTCAAAATATCTCCTGAGTATGTGAATAATAACCCCCTAAAGATAGGGATCTGCAACTGGAGGGCCACATAAGTACTAAAAAATTTATTTTTTTATTTTTTTATTTTTAAAGCAAGTACGGTCTAGCATCTCACATACATACTTTGAGAGAGGAATAAACCCACTTTATTGCGTGTAACCATAGGTCCATAATAACCAAAAAAATTAACATTGAAGAGGACCTAATCGTTCATAAAAAAGTTTGTGTGGATAGGATTAATAATTTAATGAAGTAGATTATCAAAAGAGTCGATAAATATAATGTCATCCACTCATAGCAAGAGAAAGACACTGTCACAATCATGCCAACAATAAACAATAGTGAGTTTGATATACTATTATGAAACGTAATACTAAACACACAAATAAATTTATAATCGTCTATGGTCTGATGGCATTAGTAATTGTTCTTCATAAAAGTAACGTGAATTTAAATTCTGTAAATATATGTTTAGGTGGTATTTTAAAAGTAAAAAGAGTACTGTCATAAAAAAGTCTAAACTTTTCCAAGATTTTATTCTAAACTGAGTTTCGGTTCAACAAGAAGTTTGACTAATCTTAAAAATGCAAAAATCATTCCGACAACATTCGATGCAAAACTCATTTCGCCTAGGTTTTGCTTAAAAAAGTAATTGGAGGGAACAACTTTTACTTCTTTACCCATCACATTATTTCATAGATATATTTTTCAAATAAAGTCATCCTTATTGGTTTCACGTCCCCTTTTCACGTCCTGTCAAGTCAGCGTCACATAAGCATATGTACAATCACTGTCCAGAATCACTAAGGTCTGTAATGGTTTCACTGCCACATCACCCACTGCTTTAATGAGTGAATTTTTTTTATTTTTAATTCATTTTATTAAGTTTTTTTAAAACAATTGATATTAGTTTTTTAAAATAATTAGTTATCATCCGAAATGTCGATCCAAACATATTACAAAACCACTTACGAGATCAAAAATAGTTTTTTGAAAACAACTCCGTTTTCATTAAAATTTATACATGATGTTCAGAAAAATAAAATAAACAAGTCCGTGTATTTTGTTGTTTTTTTAAATAATTACTGAAAATGAGTTATTTGAGAAAAACCAAATTAAATCCTAAACTAAATATCTACCGAAAATGACTTGTATTATTGTGATTGGGTGTTGGGATACAAGCTTTTTGCCCTCTTCACTGTGAATGCCCCAATGTCCCCCCATTCACGCCCCTTTCACCCATAGGGGGGCCGGTGTTCCAAGGCGTGAAAGTATGAGGTGGATCACGCCCCCCAC
Organism: Smallanthus sonchifolius; assembly: GCA_023525975.1. NCBI lineage: Eukaryota > Viridiplantae > Streptophyta > Magnoliopsida > Asterales > Asteraceae > Smallanthus > Smallanthus sonchifolius. The sequence continues at coordinate 89,663,101 of CM042025.1, forward strand.
TTTCACGGTTCCACTACGAATGGTCTAATACCAACTTTTAACTACGAACTTGCACTTTGGGATGCCAATTAGCCAACTATGATACAATAATAAATAGAGTTAAAGTACATGGATTGTCCCTATGAGATGTCCAAATTTTAGATTTAATCTCTGATTTTAAAAAATTACACTGTCAGTACCTAAATTATTCACAAACATAACATGTTGGTCCTTGGAGTGGATAACAATTAACTTTTCTGTTAAATACTTTAAAAATAACCAAAATACCCTAGCTTAAAAAATAAAAAAAATAGAAATTAAAAAAACGTATATTTCCCCTAGTTCTCAGGCGATACCATCACTTTTTCTTTTTTTTAAACCTATTTTTTTATTTTTTGTTTTTTAATCTAGGGGTATTTTGGTCATTTTTAAAATATTTAACAGAAAAGTTGACTGTCATCTACTCTAAGGACCAAATATGTTACGTTTATGCATAATTTGGGGACTAACAGTATAATTTTTTAAACTTATATCTAAAATTTAAACATACTACACGGAGTATCCGTGTACTTAACTCTAACAAATACAAGAAAATCATATATAAAAGATATTTATCAGTTAATTATATTTTCTTGCATAAGAATCCAAATAAAAAAAGTACCTAGAGTTAAATACCCATTTTCTCTCATTTTTTTATTTAAGACAATAAAAAAAAGAAAATTTTGAAACGTAATTAGCATAAAGTCAAAAGTTGAAATTAATTTTTTTTTTGAAAAAGTAGGCGGAAATATATAACCAAAAACGAAAAACCAGCCCAAGTCAGTGGCTCGGGGTAGCCCGAAATTACAAAACACGGCCAACAAAGTGACCATGTAATATCCAAGATATTCTCACCCATTTCGTAGACATTTACGTAAATATGTTACATTTGAAACTTAGATATATATGTATATATATATATATATATGAATAAACTCTTTAAATTCTAGCAAGTTTATAAACTCATTTTATTATTTAAATAAACTATGTGAATCATTTTACAAAAGTTATAAAACTATTTAAAATCTTAAACTCAAATATTATTGTTTTAAAAGTCCGGGGACTGAAACCGTAAATCACCAAAACCCATTTACACTTGAAACTACTTTTCAACATAAATGTTAAAACCATAAAACTGCAGGGACCTGTCCTGTACTAAACCTAAACTTTCGAAAACCAGAACCGGTCCTAGGTTCGAGTCCCGCATCACCGATTTTCCTTCGCGATTTACTCAAATCACGAAATCCCGTCCGGATTCGTTGAACCTTAGGTTCGCCCCTCGCGTGCGACCGTAAACCAAGGTGCCTCGGTACTCAATTTCGAGTTTAATGGCCGTGTGAGGTTCGAATACGAGTCTATCGGCCAACTCCCATCTCCCCAACCAACTAAGCATTGAATGCTAAAATCGACTATAAAATCAAACCCAGTAGCATCAACGACACCACACCACAACTCTCCAAACCCTCAATTCCATCGATCGAGACTTGCATTTTTCGAATTTGAACTCACGACCGTCGACGACAAGACCCAACTCGTTCTCCTTCAATTCGACACCATTTGAGGTAAATCTTGTACCATCGTGTTCGGAATCATGTGTAGATCGAAAGCCCTCTGTTTAATTTCATTAACAGAGGGCGAATCGATGTGTATTTGGCGATCTTCGTTTCTAGGGTTCTTACGATTTGGGGTACGATTTGAACTTCTGTTTATTAATTAAGCTTTCCAGTTACAACACTAACGAGATCCGTAGTCGGGTGGTTAGTGATGTGTGTGTATGTGCGACCCGGGGCGGGACCCGAGTTCGATCCGGCCCGACCCCAGGTTTTGTTTTTCATTATTTTCTTCCATTTTAAACAACTTTTAAATTCTTTAAAAAATGTTATAAAATCTGAAAAATTCTTAAAAACATAAAAACTATTTTTATTTCCACTTTTACTTTCTGGAATATTTTTAATTAAATTAAAACTTTAATTGTGGTTTTAAATTCATAAAAACTATAAAAACTTGTTAGAAATTTTATAAAAATTAAAATTTCACAGAAATTATTTATTTAAAATAAACTTATATTATTTGTATTAAAAGAATTCTTTATCCTAATCATTAATTTAAACTTATAAACTTATAAAACTAAATGGAAATTTTAACATTTTAAACTTGTAAATTTTATTTAAATACTTTAAGAAGCCTTATTTAAAATAGTTATAAACTTATAAATTATTTATAAGTTAGACGTTATAAAAAGTCCTATTTAACGTATTTGTTCAAACTTATAACTCCACATCTTTACCAAAACCTATAATCACGTTTTAAAACATCTTACAAGATAGTTTGTGAAACAAATACCTAATGCTTTATATAGATTATTTAATAAAGTAAGTATTTGTTTAAATAATTATTTACCCTTAACAATTAAATTGTTACTACCTTAATTATTTATTAAATAATTATTATAAACACTTAGTAGTTATTTATTAATTAAATAATTATTCTTAGTCATTATTTATTTAATATTTACTATGAATCCTTAATAGATATTCATTCTTTAAAATAATTATTATTAATCCTTGATAATTATTTATTCTTTCATTTATTAGGTACAACATTATTCATAAGATACTTAGAAAACTATTTTGATTATTCTTACCTAACTTATATAATCAATAATAATGAAACTTTTTAATAATTATTTTAATTAATAATTATTCTAATCTATAAATCTATTAAACTTGGACATACAAGTCTTGTATCAAAACCTTTATTATAAACTTGATTTAAATTTTATAAACACAAATCATATCCGTCTCCCATTTGGAACCCTAGTCAATCCCAAATCCTAGATCCTTGTCTTAGACTTTTACTTAAAACTTTAGACTTATATTCTTAGGCTTATCGTGAGGATATTCTCCCTCCAAGTCTTGCAAATACTTATCCATGTCAGATACTATTCATCATACAAGTGAGTATACTTAGCCCCTTTTTCCTTTTTATGCTTTTGGGGTGAAACATGTTCAAAATTCTTAAACTTATACAATTCTTGTACAACTATGACTACGTGTTTATTCTTATGTTAAACTTGAGACTTGTATGCTTAGATTAAACTTAAAACTAGCACATTCATTAGCTTTGATCAAGCCTATGGTAACAATGATAGATCTATTGCATTTGACAAATCCACCTTGATTGATTGACCCCTTCGGGGGGGAGCCCTTGGTGATTGTTACTGAATTAAACTTTAAACTTGAGACTTGAGACTTATAAGGGTAACCTGCGGGTTATGCCTAAACTTGGTTGGAGGGTTGATGTGCACAATGTCTAACATGCTTGTTTTCTCATACTTACATTATAGAATGCACATATCATAGTGAATTGTAATTCTTTTCAAATACTTGATAAACTGTGTCACAACCTTTGTATCTCACCAACTATTTTGTAGTTGACAGATTCTTTCACATGTTTCAGGTTTACATCATGAGACTTATTCGTGATCACATAGGATGCTTTGGACCTAGACTACTTAAATTAAATGTTGTATTCGTATTATTCTTCCTTGTATTGAATCTTAAATTATTCATTAATGAAATATCGAAACTTTAATAGTCAACCTTGTGCTATTGAACAACCGCGTCCGCCCTGACATATAATCCGCCGTCGGTTGGGGTGTGACAGACCACACCAAAAAATTACAAAAAAACGGCCCCGTCTAAGTGACAGTAAGCTGAAATGAGTTCCAAGCCTCCCAACTAATGTTCCAATTTCGCTTTACACGTAATCCATAAGTATGCTAGTTCCTTGATTTGCGCCACACAATAGTGATCCGTCATGGTCTTGTCTTCAAAAAATTTCTTGTTCCTTGCGAGCCGTAGACAATACATTGTAGTTAGTGCAATGGCAAGTATCATTTTCTTTTCTCCTTTCGTGAATTGTAAATCTTCTATATATGTGAACACTCCTTAATTGAGTTCAAATGTGTTGGTATGGGTTGTTTGCACCATCTCCAAATTTGCCACCATATTGATCTTGCAATCACGCACGTGACCAACAAATGATTTGTACTTTCTTGTACGATGCCACGATGAAACACACCACTTTTAAAAACAAAGCTTTAACGCGCGGAAGTCTAAATCCCATAATTTTTTTTTTTACCTCTCGCGTCCCGCGAGAAACATAGGCCACCCCTGTCGCGGCCCGCGAGGAAGCCTTTTTCACAGAAAATTTTCAGTTGTTTTTGCAGCTTTCATACTTAGCCAAATTTTCATTTTTTTTTAAAATACAAGGCAACAATTTGCCCAACACATGGGTATTAACCAAAAATCCTTCAACAACATGATCACACCCCAAAAACATGTTTTGTTTATCAAATTACAATCAAAAATAGAGAATTCTACCAAATCATCAAAACATGAAAATATGCATACGAGGATCCGCCAACGCCTTGGACTTGACTTTGACTACCTCGGAGTTTTTCCTACATTCACCACACATATCACCATTAGTAATGAAGATAAATTCATAACAAACAAGTAAATTTCTACTTGTTTCACCCATTCACCCATTTGACCCGTTTCCACCCAAATTGTCATTTAGGCTACATATCCTTGCACCCTTACTACAAGTTTCAATTATGATCAACACATGATCCATTTCCATTATGGCACAAAGGCCATAACTCCGTTTCGTTTATGATCAACCCATGATCCGATCAACCCATGATCCTTTTCCATTATGGTACAAGGCCATAACTCCGTTTCGTTTATGATCAACACATGATCCGATCAACCCATGATCCTTTTCCATTATGGTACAAGGCCATAACTCCGTTTCGTTTATGATCAACACATGATCCGATCAACCCATGATCCTTTTCCATTATGGTACAAGGCCATAACTCCGTTTCGTTTATGATCAACACATGATCCATTACCATTATAGGTTAACACTATAACTACATTCATTCATTGTACATACTAAATCATTCACAATTTATCATATTACAAGTATGCACACAATCACATAACACATAATCCACAAAATTCACAATTTATCATCAATACTAAGTAAGTGCATAGGCACTTACCTTTCGGGTTAGAAGATCCCGCACCACTCTCAAGCTTTGCAATTTGATTACCTAAACACATTCGCATAGTTTAGTAATCTAACATATACCAAAATTTCATTACAATTGAGTTCACAACTCAATTTCCCAATTTCAACCCAAATTGACCCGTTTGGGTTATCCTCATAACCAAACACCTTTTTTCACCACAAACTCACCTACTTGAGTTTCATTAACTTAATCTTAACACTAATTCTTCTTTCAAAAATTATTATTAAGTTAATTTGGTGTTTGTTCAAGTGTCTAACATCTTAAAAACACTTAATCTTCATTAATTCACCATTTGAGTATTATGATCCAAACACCCCCAATTTTCACCATATGAACCCTAACTTCTCATAATCAAAATCAAAGGGTTCTAGGATGTTTATCACCTTCCTACACCTTTAGTTTAGCTAGATTATCAATAATCTAACACCATTTTACCACATGCAACCATAATTTCGGGTTTTGTTAACAAGAACACATCAAAGGTGAATTAAAAATGAAGATAATCACTCACTTGATGTTAGGAAGGTATTGTGTGAGCCAAAACCTACACGAATCAAGCCTCAAACGCACGATTTAGCTTCCAATTTTGAATTCTCCTTTTCTCCTTTTCTCTTGAACGACCAAACAACCAAAATAAACCCAATTTTGACTTCTAATGCCAAATATGGCAGATTTTTATCAATTTACACTTTAGGTCCTTCCACTTCCAAATCACCCATATCTTTTCATAACTAGTTAAAAACTAGTATAACCCGTTAATAACTTGAAACCCGCTTGTTTCAACTTATTTCTAAAATATTATTTTCACCATAATATTAATTAGAAATATTTATTTATTTATTTGAAAACGAAACCCGGATTTTGGTTCGTTACAAATCACCTCCCCTTATTTGGGTTTCGTCCCCGAAACCCGACTTCACATAAAAAGGTTCGGATAATGTTTAAGCATTTCTTCTACGGTTTCCCAAGTCATTTCCGCTCCCTTTGTATGTTTCCACCTCACCAAAACTTGGCTAATCTCTTTATTGCGCAAACGCTTCACTTTTCTATCCAAGATTGCCACCGGTTCCTCAACATAATTCAACTTTTCATCCAATTCGATATCGTCCAAAGGGACAAAAGTAGATTCATCCGCCAAACACTTCCGCAAATGAGACACATGAAATGTGTTATGAAGTCTACTTAGTCCCTCCGGTAGCTCCAAACGATAAGCTACCGTACCCACCTTTGCTATCACCTTAAACGACCCGATGAAACGAGGACTTAACTTCCCCCGTTTCCTAAACCGTATCACCCCTTTCCAAGGAGAGACTTTCAGAAGCACAAAGTCCCCTACTTGAAACTCAATAGCCCGCTTCCTATTATCCGCATAAGACTTTTGGCGATCTTGAGCCGCCTTCAAGCGTGCTCTAATTTGGTCAATACTATCATTAGTTTCCTTGACCACTTCGACACTACCAAGCTCCCGTTGACCAATCTCACCCCAACACACGGGTGTTCGACACTTTCTCCCATACAATGCCTCAAAAGGCGGCATACCAATACTAGAATGGTAACTATTGTTGTAAGAGAATTCCGTCAACGGTAAATGGTCGTCCCAACTACCACCAAAATCCAAGGCACACGCTCGCAACATATCCTCGAGCGTTTGAATCGTTCGCTCGCTTTGACCATCCGTTTGTGGATGATAAGCGGTGCTAAGATTCAATCTAGTCCCCATATCCTCATGAAATTTCTTCCAAAAACGAGAAGTAAATCTCGTATCACGATCCGATATAATCGACACCGGCACACCATGACGTGACACAATTTCCTTCACATACATTTCCGCCAATCTATCCGAAGAATACGTTTCCTTTATAGGAAGGAAATGTGCACTCTTCGTCAACCGATCCACTACTACCCATATCGCATCATAACCCTTTCGAGTCTTTGGTAGTTTAGTGATCAAATCCATGGTTATATTTTCCCATTTCCAAAGCGGTATTTCAAGCGGTTGAAGCTTTCCATACGGCTTTTGATGCTCCGCCTTAACTCTTAAGCATGTGAGACACTTCTCCACATACTTAACAATATCACGCCTCATACCTGGCCACCAAAAATGACACCTCAAATCATAAAACATCTTCGTGGCCCCCGGATGGATAGAATATTTGGATTTATGTGTCACACCCCCAAATTCATTTACTTAGTGAATAAATAAACAAATTAAGGTCGCAGCGATTGGTAACATTACACAACAGCGGAAGTTAAAGTAAAGACTTCTGAATATTGAACACCATTACAAATACTATAATAAACTTGTACATTGTCCTAGAACCATGTATAGGTGAAAGCCATCTTGAAGTTTGACGATCATACTCCTTCGGTTTCTAGGGTTTAATCCAAAAGGCTAACCTATTCCAACCATGCCATAACTATGAATTACCTGAAAAACATACTTAAAAATGTCAACACAAAGGTTGGTGAGTTCACAGGTTTGATTGTTGCAATGTAAAGTGATTTTCCTTGAAAACAATGATATTGTGTACATGGCCATGACACGAAACTGTTTTCCTTGAAAACATTTAAAATATGTACACGGGTTTAATGTAAGGTTGTTTTCCTCGAAAACATGTGATGACTTCATAGTCATAAAACGAGTAGTTTTCCCAATGAAAACATGTGATGACTTCATAGTCATAAAACGAGTAGTTTTCCCAATGAAAACATGTGATGACTTCATAGTCATAAAACGAGTAGTTTTCCCAATGAAAACATGTGATGACTTCATAGTCATAAAACGAGTAGTTTTCCCAATGAAAACATGTGATGACTTCATAGTCATAAAACGAGTAGTTTTCCCAATGAAAACATGTGATGACTTCATAGTCATAAAATAAGTCATTTTTCCTGAAAACATTGATACTGTGTACATGGCCATAATATGAAACTGTTTTCCTTGAAAACATTGATAAAAACATTTCCACGTAAACGAATGGCAAAACCATCGGTGTATAAGTGATTGGCAGATCCATCTGCACGAAAACGTTTCAATGAATATGATAAACAAAACAAGTAATGTTGACCCATTTGTAGACTAGCTAGGAATACAAATAATATGTACATACATGAGGCATAACCAAACCATGACACAGGTGTTTTGCCCCTCGCTCGTACCTCACGAGCAATGATTGAACACTATGAGGTCATTTGGCCAGAGGGACCCATAGTTAGCGCGACTAACCATGACCGGGGGTGTCAATCCCAATAGTACTATCCATAGAATCCCAGGCTATCCTTAGCTAATGGTTATAAAATATGATGGTCAGGGGACTTTACGAGCTCCAAACGTGTTCACTCATGCAAACATAAAGGTTGGGTCTTGTTTTCTTGTTACCATATGGAAATGTTTATAAGTATGTGTTCCATGTTTTCTAAGATGTATCAAGTAATGATGTTTCGTGTTTTCAAACGTGTTATGGAGGTATGTTTCTCCCCCGATATTTCTAAAACATTAAAAGTTAAAAGGGGACAGTGAACTCACCTCAAGTCCAGCAAATGAGATCACAAGCTCAACTGACAACAAGTGAGCGCAACGATCCTAAACGGTTCCTATTGTTCAAACAAGTGTTGTCAATTTCAACAACAATATAACTAGGATCGTGCCCTAACATTACGGTTTCAAATCTAAATCCAACCCATGTTGAGGACATCTAAGTTGTAGAAACCAAATTCTTTATTTTTAACGAAAATTGGGCAGAGTCCCGTTTGTTTTTGGCTAAACCCGACAATATCCAATTGTCCAATCACAACATCAACTTACACCAATAATCCAATAAACCGCACTTTAGATCCTAATACTAAAGTCATACTTCAATTCGACAATTATTTGATAAATATATAAAAACTATATAATTATAATACAATTTAACGTGCCCGAAAAACGTTCTCAAAGGACGTCCCCGACAAAATTTATAGGTCCCGTGCTACTACCTGACAATAGATATATAAGTGTTTCGGGTCATACCTTAGCCTACAAGCCGTTCTAAGCGGTTTTGTACGAAAATCTGAGCACGACGCGAGAAGAAACTTGTTTCGCTCATAACTTGATCATACGAACTCCGATTGAGGTGATTCAAGCGGCCATGAACTCGTCTCGCCAAGCCCCACCAGCGCCGCCGGTCACCGCCGCCGCCGCCGTCGCCGGAAAACCGGACAGTGACCGGATTTGGTGGTTTTGGCCGGAAAGCTTCACTTTTTCGACCCAAACTTCTTCGTATGCGTAGATCGGACCTTTAGGAACCCTTTTCTAGCAAAAGCCCCATTTGTCGAGGTCGCCGGAAAAGTGTTTTTGGCCGGAATCTCCACCACCGTCGCGAATCAGAGGGAACCGTCACCACCTTTGGAATCAGGGTGACGAGACCTAGTGGGCTAGGTGGTTCACTCGCCGCCACTCGCCGGCACCGCCGCCGCCGACGCCGTGCTCCGCCGTCTGCCGTCGCAGGTCTGCCGGAGTCCGGCCACTACTCTCACTCTCCCCCATTTTCACCTTTTGTGTGTGTTAGATTTGTTTGGATAAATGAAGAGAATGAGGGGTGTTCTAGTACTTATAGGCGGAGTTTTAACGAGTTTAATTCGTGTAACGAACCCGTCTCCGTCATGTTCTTGCGTTAATCGATTGCTCAATCTTTATTTTAAAATTCTTAGAGCTTTAAAACGTCATTAATAATATTATCCACGTATTTTAAGCCGTGAGATTTAAGTTTCGGTTGATGAACGAACATGTACGCGTTGGTACCACGTTTTCACGCATTCGTTCTTTTTAAACGTTTTCGCTCCGAGTTTGTAGAATATTATTTTACCAATGATATTAAAATATTATTTGTTATATTTGTCGTATCGCATACGTATCGGTAACAATCGTACTGTTATTGTCAGTTTTATGAGCATCTAACGCGAATTAGCATCCGTTTATACGTACTACGCGTGTATTTATCTGTATAGTCTTTCATCTGAATATTAATACTTGATGTAAAATAATTCATTATCTTTCATAATCGTTCTGACGAATATCTGTTAGTGACTGATGTCTAACACGTTAAACGTTTAAAATACCGAATCGCGTACGTGCATCCATTCTTTCTTAAATTCTCATAACTGCGTAACAAGTCACTAGACTAAGCCGTGTGACTAATATGATATTCGGATTGTGTAAATTGAAACCTCTAACGTGCTTGGGTTCTTATTGGGCCTAGTTGGGCATAGTCCAACAACTAGGTTTTAGATGCAGTAATTTTTGTAGGTGTCACATTCTCCTCTCCTTAAAGAAATTTCGTCCTCGAAATTTGTCATAGATGCATGGATTAGGATTTCGTGTCCTTCTTCCATTTTCGGATTCTTAGAGAGAATGTTGGCTCATTCCAAATATCAGTCGTTAATCTAAATAAAGTGGATATCTCAACACTAATGATATTGGAGGTGTAAAGATTTGAGATGTCATTGTATCATGTAACCGTGTGTCGTTTCTGTTGAGCATGCATTAATTCAAATAAGTAGATTTAGGAAAGTATTTGAATATGTCGCTAAGTGAACAACGTTGACTATGCTACGAAGTGATAAAGTCATCACTAGAGTTCCCTGATCAAAATGAATTATAATCGGAGTGGTCATATTCGTGTAATGTATTAGTCATTAAGAGAATGTCTAATCAGTGTGGGTTCAGTTAGTGAGTTTTCACAAATCAAGTGAACAAGTCACACCAAAATAGCAATCAAGGATTAAACGTTGTAACACTTCGTTTTGAGATCCATCGCATAAATGTGAAACTGTATGATCATCATCATTGGTAATGAATAACGAAAGTGCATTCATGCACACGGATTTCCAGGAGTATATGGGTACATACTTTTTATTCAGATCCGGGTTTTCTGTCATGAAAGCTGAATCATGATGGAATCTGACGAAAATTTATCGAAAGTTTAGTAAAGATATGTCAAAAGGTTTGATGAGATGTTCAGGTCTTAGTTCAAGATCAGGTACCAGACTGTTTCTTGTAACGAGTCAATGCCTTGATGTATTCAAATCTTTCTAGAACAAAAGATTCTACGGACATTTCATCGGTCTAACCAGTAGGTGGGTTAAACTGATTCGATTGAGTTCCACGAAATAATATCAGCGTAAGCACTTTCTCACAAGGAAATTTTAATGGTTTAGCGAAACGTTAGTAGTTGTCTAGATCGTGAATTGGACAACTGTCATATGGATTATAAAACTTCATGAAGGCATGATCTCTTGAGATTAGCCTTGGTTTTATCCAATTACGTTACTCGTGACTCCATCGCACATGTCATTCGTAACCTGGATTAGATACAGAACTTAACAAAATAGGTGTCGAGCAATACGATCGAAGCAATAGAGATTTCCTAGTAACATTGTATCATGCAGATTTTTGAATCGTTCAGATTCCTATGATCTCTCCTAAGATGGAAGTGATTTCTCGATGAAGAAAGAGAATGTCAAAGTATTTGGGAATGGTCTAGTTATCTTGACTCAACATATATTAAAGATAAATGGATCTTCATAGGGTTCAAAGGAAAGTGTTTGTGAATAGTCTAGCTTTCGTGTGGAAAAGTCGTGGTTCGTCTAAATGAGGAAGTAAATATCACATCGTGGAAGTAGTCTCATAGGAATAGTGTCTCCTGAAGTTGATTCTGTGTTCGCCAATCATTGAATTGGTGAGCTTTGATGTAATCTCGTTTTTAGTTTAGACTGAGTCTTGACTCTCTTTAGATAGATATTAGAAATAGACAAGAATCAAGTATAACTTCAAAAGTTATTTAGGTTCCTTACAGAAATGTATAGATATCTCGAAGGAACTTGGAAGAATGAATGTACATTAAAAGGGAATTTGACAAGTCAAAAGAAATGTATATGTGTAGACTTACAAGAGAGTAATGTCAACTACAGTTCGTCCGTTGTTCGTCTTCCTAGTTGCGTACGGTTTTAAATGGTCATCGATCGTAGATCAGAGAATTAAATCCTCAGATTTCAAATTAGGTCCGTGATTTTCTATCGAAGTTGGTTGAAATGAATCACAAGGGTTCAGAATTTGTCTCGCGACTTAGCGATGAAGAGGGCCGAATTGATTAGTTGCCAACAACTGGTAGTACATTATGCTTGTAAAGTCCTTGGCCTTTGAATGGTATTGTCACGACTTACCAGTACGTATTTCACTCATATCGGTTATAGCCTTTAAGTCCCTAGTCCAAGGGTTTAAGCTATAAAATTGAGGTAATGAGTGTTAAATGTCAAAGCTTTGTATTTTCCCTCAGTATGTGTTAAGAAGTCGTTTCCTAAGAGTAGGCGCTCTAGAGCTCTCTAACTATAGAAGGCTGAGAGTAAGAGATGTGGATACGTCTCTCTTGCGGTATGAAGTCAGAGATTCAGCCAACAAAATGATTCCTGGAAAAGTACAAGCACAAAAGTTTGTAAGATTATCCATTAGTCTCAAGTCGGGTTTCCACAATACCCTATAGGTGTCACGCGTAAGAGAGTCAGAATAAATTTCCATCCCATTACAGGAGTTAGTGCATAGCACTTCCGATGTAAATTTCAGTAAGTGTGATACTTAATTGTAAGACAGACCCTGAGATTATGCCGTGTTTTCCGATAATAGTTGTGCAATTACTGCAAGTGTTGATCGTTGTACGGGTCAACATGGGGTTTTCGTGGCAAGTAAGATCTCAAAGGACATGAATTAGCAAGTAAAAATGGATAAGTGAAAATCTTCGTCGCTCAAGATCCACTAAGAGTTGATTAGATCCAATTGAATTTCTCCCGTTCTTCCAGATCTGCGAGAATGTTACATGAAAATTCAATAGGGAACTCAAAAATGTTAAGGTCTGACTCAAGCTAGACCGAAGATCAGCCAAAAGCGTTGGTAGATAAATAATGAGATCGAAAAGAGAAAATTTTTATAGCTGAACCTCAAAAGGTGAAACAATTCTTTACAAGGAATTTCTAAATTCGATCCGAGTATTGAGGTCAAATTAACTGAGAATAGAGATCTTCAGTGCCTCAGTCAAGATCGACATGCCTATGAAGTCTCGATAAGAATTTTAGATCCATTAGGATTCGAAGATGAAGGAGATGATGTATACTTCCAATCACTTGTGATAGCCTATCGCATCCTCCTATGCCTTTAGGCTAAACCCTTTGGTTATGGTAATTTCGATCATTAATCGAGTGACTGTGAATTGAGATTAGGAATACAGATTAATCATGAACATTAACTCGGATAGTAAGACTCACCAGACTTCTCATGCGCCGTAAATTATGATTACGTGTGCACCCGTAATGATAATTTATTTCGCATGGTCCCTCTAGTGTTTTCTCTATCTCAAGCTCTCAGCTAAAAGGAATCTGTAATGTTCATTAGTTTGTGTCATCGTGTTGCACTCTTGCGTAAGAGTGTCTATGTTCTATCGGATTACTCATAGTCATGGTATCAGCACCCATGGATCTGCCGACTAAAGCTGTTGTTGGATGGTGTTAATGGTAGAGAGACACAACCGGTGTCTTCTAATATCAGGACGTGTGCGGTGGAAGTCATGGACTATGTCAGGGTAGAGACCCTCAAATCAGTGTCTAGCAACTCATGCTCCAAGTTTGTTTGTATGTGTGGATCCACATGATCCCAATGAGTCTATGGGTCTCCTGACCCGTGGAGTTCTCTCCCGTTTAGTCCTACATATCCACCTCGGGTTCTCTTCCGATTGGGTAGTCCCGTTTGCCATATCTCATGGCGAAAGTTTTAATCATCCAACCCAGCAGATCATGAAGGAGGGTATACATATCACACCAAGTGGAGAAAACATAGGTTGGAAAAGGAAACTAACTCCATAGTTGAACTAGATACATGAGTGGCTTGATTTGTAATCTGAATAGTGATAATTCGTTGAGTAATGTTGTAGATGTGTATTATTTACACGTTGTTGCATGTGTTAAATGTTTATTCCTTGTGCTATGTAATTGTATTATATATTAGTGTAGCAAATGCTACCCTAGTGTAACTACATACACTAATGATCTACTCAAGTTGCTCGGCAACGGTTGGAATTGCTATGCTCAAGTCTTGGGTGTTCTTAGTGTGATGCAAATCTTTGAATTTTTGGTCCCTAAATGAGTCTGGTTAGAGCCTAGGTGACCCTAAGGAAACCTAATTCGCTAAAACCATTGGCTCTGATACCAATCTGTCACACCCCCAAATTCATTTACTTAGTGAATAAATAAACAAATTAAAGTCGCAACGATTGGTAACATTACACAACAGCGGAAGTTAAAGTAAAGACTTCTGAATATTGAACACCATTACAAATACTATAATAAACTTGTACATTGTCCTAGAACCATGTATAGGTGAAAGCCATCTTGAAGTTTGACGATCATACTCCTTCGGCTTCTAGGGTTTAATCCAAAAGGCTAACCTATTCCAACCATGCCATAACTATGAATTACCTGAAAAACATACTTAAAAATGTCAACACAAAGGTTGATGAGTTCACAGGTTTGATTGTTGCAATGTAAAGTGATTTTCCTTGAAAACAATGATATTGTGTACATGGCCATGACACGAAACTGTTTTCCTTGAAAACATTTAAAATATGTACACGGGTTTAATGTAAGGTTGTTTTCCTCGAAAACATGTGATGACTTCATAGTCATAAAACGAGTAGTTTTCCCTATGAAAACATGTGATGACTTCATAGTCATAAAACGAGTAGTTTTCCCAATGAAAACATGTGATGACTTCATAGTCATAAAACGAGAAGTTTTCCCAATGAAAACATGTGATGACTTCATAGTCATAAAACGAGTAGTTTTCCCAATGAAAACATGTGATGACTTCATAGTCATAAAATAAGTCATTTTTCCTGAAAACATTGATACTGTGTACATGGCCATAATATGAAACTGTTTTCCTTGAAAACATTGATAAAAACATTTCCACGTAAACGAATGGCAAAACCATCGGTGTATAAGTGATTGGCAGATCCATCTGCACGAAAACGTTTCAATGAATATGATAAACAAAACAAGTAATGTTGACCCATTTGTAGACTAGCTAGGAATACAAATAATATGTACATACATGAGGCATAACCAAACCATGACACAGGTGTTTTGCCCCTCGCTCGTACCTCACGAGCAATGATTGAACACTATGCGGTCATTTGGCCAGAGGGACCCATGGTTAGCGCGACTAACCATGACCGGGGGTGTCAATCCCAATAGTACTATCCATAGAATCCCAGGCTATCCTTAGCTAATGGTTATAAAATATGATGGTCAGGGGACTTTACGAGCTCCAAACGTGTTCACTCATGCAAACATAAAGGTCGGGTCTTGTTTTCTTGTTACCATATGAAAATGTTTATAAGTATGTGTTCCATCTTTTCTAAGATGTATCAAGTAATGATGTTTCGTGTTTTCAAACGTGTTATGGAAGTATGTTTCTCCCCCGATATTTCTAAAACATTAAAAGTTAAAAGGGGACAGTGAACTCACCTCAAGTCCAGCAAATGCGATCACAAGCTCAACTGACAACAAGTGAGCGCAACGATCCTAAACGGTTCCTATTGTTCAAACAAGTGTTGTCAATTTCAACAACAATATAACTAGGATCGTGCCCTAACATTACGGTTTCAAATCTAAATCCAACCCATGTTGAGGACATCTAAGTTGTAGAAACCAAATTCTTTATTTTTAACGAAAATTGGGCAGAGTCCCGTTTGTTATTGGCTAAACCCGACAATATCCAATTGTCCAATCACAACATCAACTTACACCAATAATCCAATAAACCGCACTTTAGATCCTAATACTAAAGTCATACTTCAATTCGACAATTATTTGATAAATATATAAAAACTATATAATTATAATACAATTTAACGTGCCCGAAAAACGTTCTCAAAGGACGTCCCCGACAAAATTTATAGGTCCCGTGCTACTACCTAACAATAGATATATAAGTGTTTCGGGTCATACCTTAGCCTACAAGCCGTTCTAAGCGGTTTTGTACGAAAATCTGAGCACGACGCGAGAAGAAACTTGTTTCGCTCATAACTTGATCATACGAACTCCGATTGAGGTGATTCAAGCGGCCATGAACTCGTCTCGCCAAGCCCCACCAGCGCCGCCGGTCACCGCCGCCGCCGCCGTCGCCGGAAAACCGGACAGTGACCGGATTTGGTGGTTTTGGCCGGAAAGCTTCACTTTTTCGACCCAAACTTCTTCGTATGCGTAGATCGGACCTTTAGGAACCCTTTTCTAGCAAAAGCCCCATTTGTCGAGGTCGCCGGAAAAGTGTTTTTGGCCGGAATCTCCACCACCGTCGCGAATCAGAGGGAACCGTCACCACCTTTGGAATCAGGGTGACGAGACCTAGTGGGCTAGGTGGTTCACTCGCCGCCACTCGCCGGCACCGCCGCCGCCGACGCCGTGCTCCGCCGTCTGCCGTCGCAGGTCTGCCGGAGTCCGGCCACTACTCTCACTCTCCCCCATTTTCACCTTTTGTGTGTGTTAGATTTGTTTGGATAAATGAAGAGAATGAGGGGTGTTCTAGTACTTATAGGCGGAGTTTTAACGAGTTTAATTCGTGTAACGAACCCGTCTCCGTCATGTTCTTGCGTTAATCGATTGCTCAATCTTTATTTTAAAATTCTTAGAGCTTTAAAACGTCATTAATAATATTATCCACGTATTTTAAGCCGTGAGATTTAAGTTTCGGTTGATGAACGAACATGTACGCGTTGGTACCACGTTTTCACGCATTCGTTCTTTTTAAACGTTTTCGCTCCGAGTTTGTAGAATATTATTTTACCAATGATATTAAAATATTATTTGTTATATTTGTCGTATCGCATACGTATCGGTAACAATCGTACTGTTATTGTCAGTTTTATGAGCATCTAACGCGAATTAGCATCCGTTTATACGTACTACGCGTGTATTTATCTGTATAGTCTTTCATCTGAATATTAATACTTGATGTAAAATAATTCATTATCTTTCATAATCGTTCTGACGAATATCTGTTAGTGACTGATGTCTAACACGTTAAACGTTTAAAATACCGAATCGCGTACGTGCATCCATTCTTTCTTAAATTCTCATAACTGCGTAACAAGTCACTAGACTAAGCCGTGTGACTAATATGATATTCGGATTGTGTAAATTGAAACCTCTAACGTGCTTGGGTTCTTATTGGGCCTCATTGGGCCTAGTTGGGCATAGTCCAACAACTAGGTTTTAGATGCAGTAATTTTTGTAGGTGTCACATTATGCGCCTCGTCAAGAATAGTTGTCAAAACACTTGACAACCTAGGTATCCAATTTCTATCAAAGCATGTCTTCAAACCCATGCTATTTTCACCAAGCTTATCAACATAAGCAATCATCCGTTCTTTCTTCAAGTCACCACCAAGTGCTAACACTTGGGCCTCCCGGATTTCATCAATAAGAGATGATGAAATTGTCATCTTAAATGACTTCACCTTGATAGGTGAATGACTTGACTTTCTACTAAGCGCATCCGCCACAACATTCGCTTTACCCGGATGATAAAGTATCTCACAATCATAATCCTTAACCAATTCTAGCCACCGCCTTTGCCTCATATTGAGGTCCTTTTGGTCAAAGAAATATTTGAGACTTTTGTGATCCGTGTAGATCGTACACTTAGCACCATACAAATAATGCCTCCAAATCTTGAGCGCGAAAACCACGGCTGCAAGCTCTAAATCATGGGTTGGGTAATTCACCTCGTGAGTCTTTAATTGCCTAGATGCATAGGCAATCACTTTCCCCCTTTGCATCAAAACACACCCCAACCCCGAATGCGAGGCATCCGAATAAACAACAAAATCCTCGGTCCCGTCCGGCAAGGATAAAACAGGCGCCTTAGTCAACTTTTCTTTCAAGAGTTGAAAGGCAGATTCTTGCTCGGGACTCCAAACAAACTTTGTCTCCTTACGAGTCAACTTCGTCATCGGCAAGGCAATCCGAGAGAAGTTTTCGATGAACCTCCGATAATAACCTGCTAATCCCAAGAAACTTCTAATCTCCGAAGGCGTCTTCGGTGATGACCATTCTTTAACCGCCATAATCTTGGATGGGTCAACGGTAATTCCTCTTTCATTAATCACATGACCCAAGAATTGGATCTCGCGCAACCAAAATGCGCACTTAGAGAATTTAGCATAAAGCTTCTCCTTTTGTAAGACTTCAAGAATCTCACGCAAATGACAAGCGTGATCACCCTCGCTCCTTGAATAGATGAGAAGATCGTCGATAAACACAATGACCGAACGATCAAGGAACGGTCTACACACCCGGTTCATGAGATCCATGAAAAACGCAGGTGCGTTGGTCAAACCGAAAGGCATAACCGTAAACTCATAGTGACCGTAACGAGTGCGAAAAGCTGTCTTATGAACATCCTCTTCCTTTACTTTCAACTGATGGTACCCGGATTTCAAATCAATCTTTGAAAACCACGACGCCCCTTGCAATTGGTCGAAAAGATCATCAATCCTAGGCAATGGGTACCTATTCTTCACTGTCAACTTGTTCAATTCCCGGTAATCCATACACATTCTCATGCTCCCATCCTTCTTTTTGACGAAGAGAACGAGCGCACCCCAAGGTGAAACACTTGGGCGTATGAAACCCTTGTCAAGAAACTCTTGTAATTGCTCCATGAGTTCTTTCATTTCTGGCGGTGCCAATCTATAAGGCGCTTTAGCTACCGGCTTAGCACCCGGCATCAAGTCAATTCCAAACTCTATCTCCCTATCCGGCGGAATCCCCGGCAACTCGTCAGGAAACACATCTACAAATTGGTTCACGACCGGTACATCGTGAATCTCCTTTACTCTTTCATTCACATCCGCGACACAAGCCATGAACGCCTTGCACCCACGCGCTATGTACTTGGTCGCCTTCACGTAAGTGCACAACCTTACTTTACCCTTTTCATCACCTTCTATGTAGATGGACTCTCCTGACGGGGAAACAAGTTGGATCGCCTTCGGTCCACATAAAATACTCGCCTTATTCTTTGACAACCAATCCATTCCCACAATAACATCAAAATCTCCCATAGCCATAGGAATCAAATCAATAAAGAAAGTTTCACCCCCCGCTCTCAACTTACAATCTCTAAAAATGTCAAAGACAAGGAAACTCTTATCATTAGCCGCTTCGATTTCTAAGGGTTCATATAACTTGCTACTTACAAAAGAAGAATGCTTAACAAATTTCAAAGACACAAACGAACGACTAGCCCCCGAATCAAATAGAACTAGTGCAGGTAATGAGTTAATCTTGAATGTACCTGACACCACCTCCGAGTTGTTCTTTGCCTCTTCCGCCGAAATGTGGAAGGCTCTTCCCTTAGGCTTTGGCGTCTCAACCTTCACCCCGCTTCCACCTTGCTGCTTTAACTCGGGACAATCCACCCTATTGTGCCCGGGCTTGTAACAGTTGTAGCATATACGGACTTGGCTTGGGCATTGATTAGCCATATGCCCCGGCTTTCCGCATTTATAGCATCTTGAAGGACCCTTTCTACATTCCCCAAAATGCACTCTTCCACATAACTTACAATCTTGCGAAGAAGGTTTAACAAACGGCTTCTTACTAGGGCTCCCGCCCTTTATCTTGCTCACCACTTGTTCCACAATTTCCCTTTTCCTCTTCTCTCCTCTAGCTTCTTGCCTCCTCAACTCCACTTCCCTTTCCCGACACCTGTTTATCAAATCCACAAGCGTGGTAAATGAGGATGGAGATATGCTATCTCTGAATTCCACAGTCAACATAGCATAAAATCTGTCAATCTTCGCCTTCTCGGTCGACACCACGTCCGGACAGAACTTGGCGCGATCAAAGAAAGCTCCAGCCAACTCATCTATTGACTCATTCTTTTGCCTCATGAGGAGAAACTCCTCAGTCATTCTATCAACTGCGGCTTGCGGGCAATGATACTTCAGAAAAGCCGACTTAAACTCCTCCCAAGACATGGAGGTCACGCCCAAAACACCCCTCTCCTTGCGGAGATTCAACAACCACTCCTTTGCCCTTCCAGTCAACAAAGGCACACTGAACATCACCCTATCCTCGGGCTTACATTTAGTAGTCTCAAAATTAGACTCCATATCCACAATCCACCTGTGGCTCAGAATCGGGTCCACTTGCCCGTCGTATTCTTTCGGTTTAATCACCATGAAATCCTTGAGAGTACAACCTCGAGGTTCCTTATCTTTCTCTTTCATGACCTCTTCAAGAGAGAGCTTAATAGTTCCCCTCATTTCCTCCATCAAGAGATTTGTGGCTTGCTCAAACGCCTTGGCCACTTCTTCCTTTATCATATCTTGGATCCTTGGATCCAACGGTTCTTCGTTCACATCAACATTTTCGTGGTGGTCACCCTCGTCCGTCATCTCTTAACTGAGAAATAGTTACAAACACCTTAATACCCTTTCACTTTCAATACCCTAGGTATCCGTTACACATTCACTATTATATGTATTAAGTATATATATACCTACCTATATACATACATACATATATAACCACCTTCACCTAATCCTTGCAAATGTTCATTGTTATATGGTTATCATAAAGTCTCTTGCACATTTCGTCTTATTAAACATATTGGCCAGACATGTTTAATAATACGCCATGCCCAATTGTAATTACCATCTCCATATAACAGGTCACAAAACAAGTTTCGGCACACATAACACCTTAACAACATTCATCATACATATATACATACACCATATATATATATATTATCATTTTATCAAATCATTACTAACCTTTCATTTCCGCAAGCTCCGAGTCTTAGTCAAGTCCTTCTTGGATTCTCGTATCTTTCCCCCATATCAAGAGCATCCGGTTTGAGTTTAGTGTCTCGCACACCAAATACCTCAAACCATTGCTCTGATACCAAGTTGAAACACACCACTTTTAAAAACAAAGCTTTAACGCGCGGAAGTCTTAAACACGCCACTTTTAAAAACAAAATTATGAATTTTGGTTGAACCCACGAGTTCCACCTGAACTCCGGGCAAGAAAAATCTGCTCCCCGTGCTTCTTCCAACTCTTTTTTTACCATGCTCACTCTAAACTCTACCTCATCCGCCATTTTCCACCCCCAAATGTTCTCATTTTGGTTCACACTCACCTGTGACAATAAATAAATTAGATGGTTTAGTTGAGAGTGATATATATCCTATAATTGTCCCCCTTTTCGTGTCCAACTCCACTTGTGAAGATCTTTCGAATAGCAACCTGCAACAAAAATCTTTTTTTCTCTAGCCAAAGAAAATAGTTTAGGAAACACATGTTTTAAGATACCGATCTCTAGCCAATGATCCAACCAAAACCTTGTGTTGTTACCTGTCCCAACTTTACATTTAATTTTGGGTTTCTTCCACCTTAGGGCTCAGAGCCTTAGACCACTCGAGTACCCGACCTTGTTTATAACAAACTAGTTGAATATCCGTGGTTTGCGGCGGGTGTCAGGTTGCCTAATTCGTTCATAATAGGTTCGATTCGTCAAAGTACCACAACGGTAATGACAGTAGATATAGGCTATGATACAAAAAAAACTCGATTTTGAATAAAACTCCGTTTTCAAATAAATTTATATCGGAACGTTGAAAAATAAAATAAAAACAACCGCACACTCCGTTTTTTAAAAAATGTTAACGCACGAAAGTTATTAAAGGAAAACGAAATTATTAGAAAATTAAACGAGTTAAAATCATATATTATATATGGTACAAGAGCTGAAAACGAAAAAAAAAAAGTAAAAGCATGACGTGGCCAAAATTCAGCGGAGATGACATTGTTCAATTAGGGTCTCCTTTAATCTATTTTATAATGATCGATATTATTATTATTTAAAACTTCAAATCAAAGTCTCGTTAATACAACTTTTTTGGGTAAGAGCATCTACGTACGGTTTGAGGTTTTTGGGGGCATAGACGGCGGACGTGTAAGAGAGAGGGAAAAAGGTTGCAGATGTGGAAGAAAAAGGAGATCGTGTGGTCCGTCTCTACGGACTGTCCGTGGGAGAAGTCCGTAAACCGTAACTTTGGAGGGTTTTTGAAGGGTAGTTGGCAGGCAAAGGTGACGTAGAGGCGCACCATGAACTCTGCGTTGCTTATGCTCTAAGCCTTTTTATTTTATTTAAATTTACTAGTTGTGGGTTTAAGTATTAGAGTCCTAATTTAATTATTTAAAAAAATAATTTCATGATTTTTCAATTACTTTTTCCTGCAAATTGATAAAAAAAAAATGTATCATTGTTGATTAAACGTAAACATGTCTTTGATTTTTAAGCAAATTATATATTAGGAGTTATAATTAGCAAAAAATTAAAATTTAACATAACATTTTGTTGAATCTCACAAGTTGGTACCATGGGATACGACGGGACTCAACCAGGACTGCGGCTTGAGTTCAGCCTCAGCTGCGTGACACAACGAACACATACAGAAGATTTGCCCGAACTAGTGCGACTTTTTATTAATAAGTACTTCAAACGATTACTTCAACAATTACAAAGAAAACGAAAACTAAACATGTCTATTTATACTAACCCTAACTTGCTCTCCAAGATTACTACTTCGACTCGAATACTAAAATATAAACAAACTAACAAATAAATTCTATATTCTAAAAAAACTATCTTTATCTCAAAACCTTATCTTCGGCTTGCGTAATAACCTTCGACCGACTTAAAACAAACCTGGACTTAAACCGACTTGAAATCAACTTCGACTCAAGTTCCCCAAGCCCAGTAGCGGCTCAAGGCATTATCAAGCCCAACCGCATCTCATGTATATGTGTGACGCGACTTAGGGTCAACCGCATCTCTCTTGTGTCGTGGCTCAGGGTACCACCAACTCCAGCCTCTTCTTGTGTGTGTCTTAGCTAAAGAATCACCATCTCCATTAGCATCTCGGGTGTGAGTATGCCGCAGCTTGGAGTGCCTTCAATACATTTATTCATCAATACAATGTCATGTATTTTAGACAATTCGAAATAGAAAGTGTTAGTATTTTATATAAATCTAAGAACACACTTCTCTATTTTATTTTTGATATTATAAAGAGAATAATAATGAAAAATAGATAATAAATTAATTTAGGTTTTATTAGAGTTATAAGCCTTTGCATAAGCAATTATAACACTTATTTAAGTGTCGGTCAACTTTTTGGAAATGCAATTCTCACCCCGCACTATTTGAAATAGCATAACTCACCCCGACTTTGTAAAATGTCACTTTGACGAATAAAAAATAAAATATATAAAAATATAAAAAGTTTAAATATATAAAATATTTTTAATAAACGAACGAATGTTGTAGCACATATAATAACATTCGTTTGTTAATTAATTTTTTTTCTTGACGTCCCGGTATAAATTTCGCTAAAAACGGAGTCATATTAAATGTAGGGTATTTTTTAGGTGTCGTGGGTTATATCGACTGACGGTAACGCACTGGTACCGTGAAGAACGAGACCGACACCTACTGAAAAACATCGATTCCTATAACTGTTTTTTATCTTTCTTTCGATCTCCACAACCGATTCGCCGTAACTTTATACGTTTCTTCTATGTAATTAACCACGTTTCTTTTTATACGTTAATGCCACCGCCTCAGACTTTTAAGATCCGCCTCCCACCGCATGGCGCAGAAGCCTACCGCTGCGGAGCGCGTGGCTCATTTTTTAGTTTATAATTAAACATAATTGGTTTTACCGTTTACGTGTATTCCCCGCGTATGCAAGAGAGAGAGGTAGTCGTCAACACTTTGGTGGTTGTGTTAATTGTTAAGTGGTGGTTGGTGCATTCTAACCAAATAAAGTCATTATCTTTACTTTATTTTCTTTGTTGGATTGTTGTTTGTAAATTTGTAAAAAGTAAAGTAAAACTCTTTATTATTTTAAGGTTAAATTACACCAATAGTAATTTGATATTGTTATATTTTGGATTTTCTCATAACTTTTGAAAATTACAAATTTAGTTATAATATTTTAAAATATTATGGGCGTTTGGTTCGTGGAATTCGTTGGAATTGGATTTGGAATTTCAAGGATTTATTTGAAAACCATAATATGTTTGGTTAGCATATTTGTTAGTGAGGACTCGGGTGCTACTCCATTGATGATGTCGTTGAATATCGGCCATTGAACAAGAACGTTGATGTCATTATTCGAACCCGCTATCAAAGAGTGTCAGATCCATAGGTCATGTGAGGCCACAACTTCTAGTATTATCGTCGGGTGTGGATGATTACCTCGCATGTATTGCCCTCGCCATACGTTAGGGAAATTCTCCCACTCCCAATGCATGCAATCAATGCTAACAACATTGCGGAAAAACTGTGTGCAGTTTTGTGCGCATCATACAGTTGTTGGATGTCATTCCATGTCGGTTTACGTAAATATATTTTTCCATAGAGCTATATGAAACCTTTACCAAATTTATAAAGACTATCATGTGAAGTTTTATCAGACATCTTCAAATAGTTGTCATATGCGTCGGAGGCGGTGCCGTATCCTAGTTGACGAACGACGGATGGGCAATTTAGTATAGGAATAAAACCCCGTCTACCTCTAGCGTCCGATGATAACTTGAAAAACGGCATCTCTCCCTCTAGATCATTAACTATTCATACAAATAGTTCTTTAGTCGTTCTTAAATGACGTCGAAACAACTTCCCCCTGCCCGCCGGGGGGGGGGGGTATAAAGGGTCAGCACCATTTTTTGCCTTGAATGTAGTCAACCCCTAGAAGACCATGTGCAGCTTCACGATCTCTATTTATTTGAGTTCTTCTAGTTCTCAGCTTCTTCGTTTAATTCCCCTTCTGCGATAGCTTCAATAACAATGCTTTCATATCTTCGCTTGATTCGGATGAGAAACCATATTCACAAGTGTGGAAAATATATGTAAAAAAGTGTGATTCGGAAAGAAAAAGGAGTGATTTACTGGAGGTTGGTTTGTGTGAAAAATATATGTAAAAGGTGTGATACATATAACTATATAAGATTTTAATTTTTTTACTAAAGTTAGCCGTTGGCTAACGGCTCCACAACCTCCAACGGTCAAAAATGGTGCGGCGATCGATTTTGAAACCACGGCTTTAATCCAGCGCAAAAACCAAAACTGCAGCGCCTAGAAGGGTGGGGGGCGGTGTTGCGGCACCCACCGCACCATCCATGTCATCAACGCCGCACCAGCAGTAACACTATAACACTTGGCCTACCGCCTAAGGACACTTAAACGACCTTTTACTATTGCTCCTAGATAATTTTGTAAGCACGTGACCACATGACATCAGCATTGGAGGGTTATCCTCACTGCCTCGATCTCTACTCACAGGGGACACAAATATACCTCTGAAACTAAAACTCCACACCCAAATCAACCGCTACCTGTAACTGTGTCATAGATTGCCATTCTTGCTTCCTTCCATTCATTAGTTTTAAAAGGGTTGGTAATCCTTGAACACCAGCCGCCACCGTCAATCTTAATAGGCCGTAGTACGACTGGCCCAACAGATTGCGTATTTGTTGGGCTTGTTCATGGGCCAGTTTGGCCCAATGGGTTGGAGACAGGAACTCAGAGTCTAGTTTTCTGACCCATAAAAAACATGTCATAAGCTTATGGATTTCAAGGAAGTGTTGGCCCATTTCAAAGCTGACCCGGGTCACAAGATTTCAAGGATTTTACTAATTTTAGTATCTCATACATTTCTAGGAAGTGTGTTTTTCGGTTAGGAGCTTAGTGTACTTACTCAAAGCGGTGTTGAGTTCCTTTTGTGTGCCTTCGAGTTGGACAAGTGACGCGATCTCCTTCAATTTGGTTTTCAGTTCACCAAGGATTGGCTTGTGGTCGGGTTGAAATGAAGGACCGTTAAGAGTTGATTGTATTGCTGATAATGTATGTTCAACTTCTCGAGTGATTTGTGCGAAGGTCTCTCGCATTTTGAGGAGGAAAGTGTTTGCTTTTTGATTATGTTATCAAATGCATCTTTGATGCAATTGAGTTCCATAATCTATATAGTTGGTTCTCCACTGTTCCTTATAAATAGAAGGAATGCCTATATCTACAGTAATGGGATGATATCATCAAACAATTTGATTTGACAACTGTTGAAAGCATATATGAACCTACTTACCAACTGCAGGCAAAACTACCAAGATTTGCAGTGGTCATTAAATCACAATTTAGAAGGATGGTGTGACTGGTGTAGTGAAAAATTAGGCCTTTTTAATGAGTCAGATATGTTCTGTTTCAGAAAATCCATTTATATGTGATGTTAAAAACAAAACTTCAATTTGGTAAGCCAACATATTGCCAAGGATGTCAACTATGACCTTTTTTGTTTAGTCAAACAAACAAATTCTATGATAACAAAAATGCAAAAAGAAGGTTAATCAAAAGTCCCTTAGCATTATGTTTCAAAGGTGCACAGTATTAGAATCTAAACAAACATTTGGAACCATAAAATTGAAACAGATTAACTCAAAAATCTTATTCTTATAGAACAATAGTCAGTAGTAATCATAAATGTGCTGATTTATGGGTAGAAAGATCATGTATACATTTCTTATGCTGCAATTATTCTGGACGTTTAAAATTTAAAAAGGTCAGAGCTAAAAAACACCACACACATACTATCCAGACACCAGTAGTCATACGACCTGTATTATAGGCAAAAATGGTCATACTGCCCGCATGATTGTTCGCCAAATCATACGGCTTACCAATAGTGAAATGACTGATGTGACCAATGATAAAGTTATAAGGCTTGTATGATTATTTTTTGCACTATCATACGGCCCGTATGGGGTCATATGGCCTGTACGGCTTGTATCACGCTTTTAAATATTCGTGAAGAAGAGGATTTGTGTGTAAAACTGAAGAAGTTTGAGAATGGGATGCTTTGTGATGAACATATGTTATATAATTTGCTTTTATATCTTAAGTGTAGTGTAACGAGCTTCACGCCGTGAAGTGATTCGGCCACTCCCTGGACCTGCGTATATACAGGAGGAGTTAAGTCACACTAGGCATGCAATGTGCCCGGTTTTTAAAAGTTTTAACCATAAACTACCTTGTTTTAGCTTGGGAAGTAACCAAGTTTCATAAATGTCTAGTTAAAATAACTTAAAACTTTTTTATTCTTCTAAATTAACTCAACTTTTATTAGATATTCAATCTTGTGAATTTTCTTATAGTTGTTAATAATTTTTTTTAAATTAAGTTACGTAAATGGAACATATATGAATCTTGGTTGCTATTTATTGATTTTTTGTTTCAATTTGACTTAAATTGAATAATTAGAAAACTTGGTATTATTTAGTAAAAAATTTTTCTATACTATTACATCCTACTTCAAGTTAATTTAGAAAAAAATAACCATTAAATAGCAACCAAGATTCATATATTTTCAATTTAGTTCACTTAATTTTACCATTTATAAAAACATTCACAAGATTAAAACACCTAATAAAAGTCAAGTGAATTTAGAGGAGAAGAAAAAACTTTAATTGACTTTAATGGAAAAAAAAATACTTGATTAGTGTGTAATTTCTAATATATATATATATATAGGGGCATGTTCTTTTGAGAACCAACCATATGTTGAGAACCGAAAGAACCGCACAAAACGTGTACATATCGCTTTAGTGAAAAAAGTAAAATTCAACAACAATGTTTTATTTATCTCTTCCCACTCTTAGTTTGAGTTTATCTCCTCTCTCCTAAATTTTTTTAAGAAAAGTATAAAAATATACATATATGCATTCATTTGTGCATATAGTGTGAGTGCATATATGCATTTTAAAAAAACGACTATAAATTCGAGTTCTTTTAAAACCAAACCTTAAACATACTGAAATGTACATGAATTCTAGTCAATTTATAGTATAAATAGAGCAAGAGTTAATGTGGTTCTCAAAAGAACATACCCCTATATATATATATATATATATATATATATATATATGACTTGTTACTCAAACTAGTCAAGTTCCAAGTGCGAAAATATTTGCGTGGTTAATCTTTATTACATAAAAAGATATAATTTTGTATTTAAACATGTAAAACAATTGAGAGTGTTCCACGTTAGTAAAAGAGTACATCATATCACAAAATCATCTGCGTAGCCTCCATATATGTAATAATTATACTAGAGTGTTCCACGTTAAAATAAAAACGATAAAATCCACATCGACCAAAATATGTGGTTTCCTACAAAACCACCTCATGCCAACGTTAGTCTTGTTCTATACTTACAGGGTGCACACACTACAGAACTAATTTTAAATAGAGAACTATAAAAACCAGAAAAATACTTGTATGTATTGTATTAAATGTGATACATAAGAATATATTTTAAGTAGAGAACTACCAATAATTAGTCACTGCTGGGATCTTGTACGCGTTTCAGTTCCAAAATTGTCAAATTCACTTGCAAACATCTCAACCGGTCATTTTCTATTTTGGTAATGAGCAAGTTCATGTACCATTCAAAGCATGGTTTGATCCAACTGCAACTCCCAATCGCTTTGCGTTGATAGATTCATAATACTTGTCTTCCCCATAAATGTGCCTGAAATTAAGCAGATCAACACCACAAACTCAGATCAGCATGCAAAAGAGTAATCGTAAAAGAAAAACAGATTAAAAAAACTTAAAAATGGTTTTGATCGTTTGGTAAGTGGTAAAGAGAACGTTATTCGTGTCTTCAGTATTAGAGGTGACAAGTTTGACGCGTTAACTTGTGACATACGCTATATCGGCCAAGTTTTCTGATCTGGTCACAGCCTTTCCTTCTGGGAGCTCCAAAGAAGTATAATGCATTATCATCTCTTTCAATGTGTACTTGGTGCTTTTGATATCATGGTCCCATAAAATGCTCTGAAACCAAAAAAAAAAGTTGATCTAGAGTCGTTAAAAAGCTTAATTTTTAGGGACAATTTCATATATACCCGAAAACTTGCATAATATCATATTTACCCAATAAAAAATTTAATATCAAATTTACCCATTCAAAACACTTGTAATTTCATATTTACTCATTTTATTAAATACAATTATAATATGACCATTAATATTATATCCTTTTTTCCTACTCACACTCCAGAATCTCATGCTAATGCAAGTTTTAAGGGAAGGGTATAAATGTCATAAATCTGAAAATGGGTATATTTGATATTATACTCTTTTATTGGGAAATTATGATATTATACCAAGTTTTGAGATGAACTAAGAAATTATCCCACATTTTTATTTTTAATTTAGAACGGCAATAATATATATGAAAATCTGATAAAAATCGCAACATAGATATTAACTTGTGATTATTTCATATACCTTCCTAACATACTCTCTTTTCACAACTTCAATAGGTGATCCTACAGGATGGAAAATAGATGCATTCCAAAGAGCTCCTCTAGCAACCAACACAGACGAGACGCCTACAATAAAAAGTTATTAGCAAAAACATTTCCCCACAAAGTATAAATAAGGGGGAATTTCATATATACCCCTACAAACATGGTAAATATCATATATACCCAACCAAAACTAAAAATATCATATATACCCGATTTAAATAAAATTTTACATTATGAGCATCCTACCCTTATCCATTATATGATTTTATTTTTATAACCTAATTTTATAGTTTTATCTCATACGTAAAAGATCACCCGTTCTCCTATTCTTGATGGCGACTATCACGATTCTCCAAACCCATTCAGAAGGCATCGATTCAGAAGGAACGATTGCGAGAAAGTTATAAATGCAATAAAAGAAAATTGCTATATATGATGTATAAATGCTATAAAATAAAATTGCTATATATGATGTATAAATGCTATAAAAGAAAACTGCTATATATGATGAATAAATGCTATAAAAGAAAATTGCTATATATGACGTATAAATGCTATAAAAGAAAATTGGTAAAATTATAAAAGGAGAAAATTAAATATAATATTTTAAGAAAACTAATGTTTATGGGTAAATATAAAATTTTAAAAGTTAAAAATAAGTAAATATGAAATTTCAAGTTTAAAATGGGTAAATATGAAATTTTAAAATTTTAGATAAATAAGGGTAAAATAGTCATCTCTTAAATTGTTTTTAATGAAATGGGTATCTATGATATTATTACATGTTTGTAAGGGTATATATGATATTTTTAGTTTTGATTGGGTACATATGATATTTTCTAAGTTTGTAGGGATATATATGAAATTGCCCCTCTCAAATTGTTTGCTTACCTGTCACAGCGCGAATGCGCTGAAAATCCTCATACTCAAATACATCACCATTGGCGATGACTGGGATAGAAAGAGCATCTACAACACTTGCAATTTCACTCCAATTAGTAGGATCTCTATGTCTATCCGCAACTCTTCTGCAATTCACTTAACAAGAAACATAAAAAAATATTACCAAATTGTTAAAATCAACAGAAAGTTTATCAAATAAATAATAAATTATTACCTTCCATGGACAGCTACAGCAGAAACCATGGTTTTTTCAATTCGTCTGGCCAATTCTACAGTTTCATGAGTTGAATTTAGCAGGCGTATTTTGCATGTTACTGGTATAGACAAGTTCCTCTTTAATGTTGTCAAAATCTGGACTCAAAATTGAAGTTTTTGAAGGATCAGCTATTGATTATAAATATTGAATTAATAAGAAATGAATATCGTGACTTGCATACATCATGGATGAGGTCTGGTTTCTTCAATAGTGCAGCTCCCATTCCTCCACTGATAGAGAATGCCTTGGGGCAACCCATGTTGATATCTATAGCTGCAACATCTTTACACCTGAGTGAAGTAACACAATTGAAATTAATATGCATTTTTAATAACAAAAGAAATGAACTCTTGACTTTCTCGTATTATAATGGGATATTGAAATGATTCGACTTTTAAAGATGTTAGAACATTTTGGTATCCTGAATTTAGATATTGTATGTGATTGAAAAGATCTGATTAGAGTTTAAGAAACATAAAACCATACCAAACTCTAGCACTTTTTTCTGAGATAAGAATACGCCACAAATTAACAGACAGTTCACTATGATCCGGCCAGCATGAGTAGGCACAAAAAATAATACACAAATAAAGTTGCACAAATCATTGATTTTATGGTGAACCAAACCTCCTGTTTAAACAGGATAAATTATTTGAACATAACAGATAGAATAAAGAAACTTACACCAACTGAGCAGCAGTCAAAGCCCTAACAGCATCTGAAGTGCCCAATTGAAATACTACCTGATTTCTTTCTTGATCACATGTTCTAAAAACAACATTCTCTGTACCCTTCTCCACTATATCAGTGGAACCAATAGTATCTAGCACATATAAACAAATCAGAATTGTCAGTCACTTTTTTTAATCATAAATATTGCGTTTTACTATAGCTAATTCTACACGACATGCTTAATATCATATATGTTGAAATTAGAAGCTGACATGATATTTTACTTTTGAAGGTGACCGAGTTGTTACCAGTGTTGCAAAAATCGGGATTAATCGCTAATCGGAGAATCACCTTGGAATTTTCATGTAATCGGTCCACTAATCGCTAGTCGGTCGAAATTGGTCCAAATCGGCCCAAAGATTTTTATTTTAGTTTTTCATTTATCACTTATTCTTTAATAAAATTACAAGTTTCAACCTCAAAATTATAGTTTTAACAAAATTGACCAAGACTTTTACATTTTTTTTTTCATTTATCACTTATTCTTTAATAAAATTACAAGTTTCATCCTCAAAATTATAGTTTTAACAAAATTGACCAAGAATTTTACATGTATGTGCATCAAGATGTTGTACATATATATTTTTTTATATATTAAAACATATATAAAGCTTATTTATAACTAAATTTTTGGTAAATAATTCTAAAAACATATAAAAATTCCAATCCGATTAATCGCTAGTCGGTACCCCCACACCCCGACTGGCGCCCAGCGATTTTTAAAACACTGGTTGTTACTGTTAGGCTGTTAGCAATTTGTAATCTAAGATAACCCTGTTTCCCTCAGTCTTGGATGATACATGTATACTTTGAATCACAATAACTACTCCATGCCACAAAAGTAGAAACCTATCAATAAATTTGGAAGAGATCTAGCAAGATCACTCAACACCATAATTAGGTAAAATCACATAACTCCTTTTGTCCCATAAAATATGTAACAATTTCAGCATATGCAAGTATGGATGGAAAAGACAGCTTATGCATTTGAGTTGGCGATGAACATGTAAAAACTTGATAAAAAAATATGACTAAAAATAAATAAAAAGGAATTGTATTACTGCAACTATATTTACCATATATGCGTCGTTCACATTTGAGTAGTTTATGATCAATAATCTCCACCCCGTATGTAATGTCTGCACCATATTGAGCTGCCAGCAATCTGAATGGCAATGTCCCCTGACAAAAAAAAGGTTGCATAACTAAACCCTTTTTATAACTTCCTGAAACAAAATTTACCAATTGCAGCAAAAAATTAAGGGAGAAGAAACCCTAAATTCGTTAATGGTTTTGTTTATACCTTTCATACATGAGCCAATAGAAATATAGTATAACCATCTTGTCTATAGCTCCCTCCATTATCAAGGATAACATTGACTTATAAGTTTCAAACTTGAATGCAAAAGCACATTTTGATCTTCTCAATCAAACCTAGTCTTGGTTTTATAAAGCGAGAAGTGCACCGAGGCAACAGCCAACAGGGTCCCGCTTTTCGTGCGCGAGGCGCAAGATGCTTATATAAACTTTTTAATATTTCTCATAGATTTATATATGATTTAATGTATAAATTACCTGCATGTACAACCTAAAAAGTATGTTGTACAAGATCCTGAGGAGCACGCCTCACCTGCACCTTAATCCGTTTTCTGGTGCGCCTTTTGAACAGAGCTCGCCTTACCTTTTTTTTTGAACGGCACCTAATCTACACCACAATTAATTTACACCAATCCTCCTATGGCGGGGCTCCAACCCTTGACCTCAAGGGGAGCTTCACCTTAACTCCAAATGGCTTTGCCCTTGACCTCAAGGCGCGCTTTTTAAAACCAAGAACCTAGTCCTTTTCAAATGCAAAATTGATATGGTTACTTAATTCAAATTCGGCACCGGCATCCTTCGATTTCTAGTACTTTTTGTGGTGTTAAGTTCCCTAACCTAATTCTTCTCCCAATTTCAAAATCCCTATAAGTTTTGAAGTCCTAACTAAATTGACAACGGAAGTTAAACTTCGATTGAATCTCGGAAGTAATAGTTCATATATTCTTATCAATCCTGTAATAACTTCTCACAATTTAAAAACTAAACCCTAGGAAGCTTAAAAACGGTGTGTGGTAACAATAATTGAGAAGGAAAAGGACTTACAACTCGAACCATTGGAGCAAGAACAAGTTTATTTATGTACTCCATCTTCGCCGGAGAATCGCACTCTCGCCGCTCGATCGGCCGGAAGTTTAGACGGAATTTGGTCAGAGAGTCCTCCGGGTCAATGTGGTTAAGGGGGTGTTTGGGATTACTTTTTAAAACAACTTATTTACTTATTATCTTTTGAAATAAGGTAATAAGTTATAAGTTTGTTTGGTAAATTCAAAATAAGACGGAAGATGTGAGAAGGAGAAGGAGAAATCCAAAAGTAAGAAATTATGACTTTTGATGAAAAAGTAATAAGAAGCTTAAATAAGTAATCCCAAACACCCCTTAAGCCTTAACCGGTTGGTATAATGGTATGGGACAAATTGGGCCAAATAAAGAATTTCTTTTGAGAATCAAGTTTCTTTCTTTCTTTGTTTTTTTTAATTCTTCTAAATAAACATTCAAATAACAAGTTTGATAAATTGCATAATTATGTGAATTATATGATCTTTTATAGCTTCAATCATAACAACAAATATAACCACTTGATTCTAATCATTTGTAGCAAAACAAACATAATGGTTTTATTATAGATTATTTGACCCTGTGAATAAATAAATAACAAGAATTGATTTCATCGTATAAGGTATCTATCTATGTGTCACAGATAAGATGTTTGAAGATCGCTTTGTTATGTTTGTACATGAACGCTTGGGTTTGCTGGCTAGTCCGGACTTATCGGGCACGACCTCAGCGGGATAAGAAGATGTACATGTCAAGATGTGCTTGCACATCGAACGCATCACTGTTCGCGAGTTATTGCCGCTTGCCTGATGAGTCCAAGGCAGGACGAAACCAGTAGACCTTGATCATAAGCGGGATAGATTGGCTAGGCTTGGGGCAACCTATGACGCCACACGGGGCCTCGAAATTGTTGTTCAGAAAAAATAAAAAAATATATAAAGTATTTATAAACTATCATATATTAAGAATGTAATTATCATGTATTACTTTCAAACCACTTGCTTAAAAACCCATTTAGGTATAAAATTCAAAAACTATCAGGTCGTATTTAAGGTTATTTGTACACTTATTAGGTGATTAGTAGTAAAAAGGATTTCATTTGATCATAATCTTCATGCATTCATGACCATTCTTTTAGTGATTTTCATTGAATTAAAATAATTGGATAATTGAAATTCTTATTCTTAACTATAAGGGTGGAAGGGCTGGAGCTCGGATTCCATCAGGATCACGGTAACACCGCCACAACCAAGTCGGGTTGTGGCTCAGGTTAGGTTTGCGGTTTCATGAAGTCGTGCGCTTTTAGGTGTGTTCCCTGTCATGGAATTGGACCGTTGTGGTAGTAGGGGTTCACGGGTTCCACCCCTTGTGAAGGGAGTAGTTTAGGGTAAAAATGACATGACAAATTTTTATTAGTTTAGGGCTAGGGTACTTTGGGTTGAAAGGGGTTCCGCCCCCTCCCCCTAAGCCCTTTGGGCTATGGTTATCAAAATCCCAAGTTTAGTATGTCCTTTAGTCATAGAATTCGGAAATACGCAGTCTTGGCGGTCCTTCACACCCCTCTTGATAGGTAGTTTAATAACTACTCATTTTGGTCGTTATGTGACGCATTTGACATGATTAGTGGCGGAACTATTCTTAATCAGGGGTTGGCTGACACCCATGAATTTTTTATTTATTTGTTATATATGCGGTATAATCTCGACTGATACTCAAGAAATTTTGACACCTAGACCCCCATTTAAACTAATAACATAATTGGACACCCGGGCTGCTCCAGAAGGGAGTAAGGGTTTAAGAAAGTCGTCTTTCAAAAAAAAAAATTAAACAATTAAGCCAAAATTTAGTTAACACATTGCCCTTTAAACAATTAAGCCGACATTTAGGTAGCCCATTAGTCCATTACTCATTTAAACAATTAAGCCCACATTTAGTTAATCTATTAGCCCATCACCAATTAATTTTTTTATACAATTCAATCTAATAAAAAATCCAAGCAGCGGCAATCTGATCCATCGACTTCGACAATTCGACGATTCATATTCATGGCTTCTGGCTTCACGCAATCAGAACAACTTCCATCGATCCATCATCCAAGTAGCGGTAATCTGATCCTTCGATTGTCAAACAATCACAATTTTTTTATTCTGATCCATCAACAATCTAATGTTGATCCTCGCTTCATTGTTAATCATGATTCAATCGACGAGATAACTTTTTTTAAAATTTTCTCTAAATTTTAATTTTGTTTACCATATTATGTTGCTATAATGCTATGCTGTATGTACTATTTTTCTCAAAATTTTGAATTTTGACTCGTATGTTATATTGTTAGCCAATTACCGATGTGTGTAACTAGTAATTTTCTTCCTACGTGCTCTGCGGATGACCAACGACCGATTTATTTATTTTTAAGGTTAATTAGTGTATCATGACGTATTTTACACTAATAATAGCTATGTACATTATATGGAAGAGGGTTCCAAATCTATCATTGGATTGGTTCACTGAATGTAATAATGACTTTAATTAACCCAAAATAATAATAATAACAATAATAGTAACATTAATAATAATAATAATATTCTTATTATTAATACTAACAAAAAGTGAAGATGGAATACAAGATCAGTTCGGTTTCGCTTAAACTTGGTTAATGGGACACCCGTAACTATAACCATAACCGATTTATCGGTTAATCACAAAACCCTAACCATAACCGTCGATTTTATTGGTTTTTGGTTAAATTTGGTGCGGTTATGGTTTGGTTATCGGTTAATGGTCGGTTATGGTTAAGGTTTGATCACTCCTGATTGCATATGTATACACACATTAAAAAATATTCCTGAACTTTCTTATATGTATTTGAACCCTGATATCCGCTTAAGGCACTACACAGGGCCGACCCTGAGCATATGCGGGGTGGGCGACCGCTCAAGGCCCGGTTCTTCGGGGGCCCAAAATTATAAATTATATAGATATATATATATTATATAAAAATATATTTAATATAAACCGAGTTTAAAAAAGAAATTAACTGATGGGCCATGTACAAATTACAATTAACAATCATTTTATAGGCCATATAAACTGAGTTTAAAAACGCATTAACAATTACTCCATCATTGGGCATGTCCAAATTAACAATTTTACCTAATAAAAAAACATACGGCGATTACTCCATCAACAGTCGTCGACGTCTTTTGCCTTCGAAATTCAATCGAACAAATTTAATCAAGAGAGGTTTTTGAATTGATTTTTTTTGAAGAAAAATCAAACCTAGTGCTATCACAATTTTCATCATATTAATGAATTTTTTTTTCATATATTTAACTTTATATTTTAGTTTTTTAGGGGCCCATTTTCTTTAGTCACACAGGGCTCAAGAAACCTCCAGGACGGCCCTGGCACTACATACTCGTAACCATATCCTTGCAACGTGAGCAACTTTATCAATAGAATGCAAGAACCCTATCACCGGAAAAGAGTCAAAGACATGGGACGTATCAATACCCTGCTAACAAATGAAACATGTAATATGCACCCGCTTGACAGGTGACCTTTAAAAGATTAAATACATAAACTAGCTAGTAGAAGTTGGATTTGAATCTGGACCTTTTCTAAAAGGTTGTGTTGTAAAATGGGCACTTGAGATCAGGGACGTCTTCGAGATTTCGGGTGCCCCAGACGAGTACTAAAAAATTGATCCTTAAATATAATTTTTTTTTCCAAAGGTCGATGATAATTGTAATAACATTAAACAAAAAAAGTTATTGTAGCGATAAATAAATACAAAACAAAGTTAAACAATAAACAGAACAAAGTTTTCTACTTATTTTGGTTCTAATTAAAAAAAATATTTATATATATACATATAATTTTTTTTTAAATTTGGTCCCCCGTAAAAACGGGCCTCAAACGATCGCCGATACCAGCTTGAGCTCCGAGACATCCTTACTTGAGATGCAACTAGGCTTGAGCCGACCCCATGCGAGGGGCTAAGCAGTTCTGATGAAGGCGTGGACGTACGAGAAGCGTGCACCTGTACGGGCTGTATGGCGGCTTTTCTTCTAATTTATGGAGCGTTAGTATGGTTGCAACTTTTCTTCTAATTTATGGGCCTACTATTTATATTACAATATTTATATATATATATTATTATTATACTATCATTCATTTAGGAACTCGTTGAACAGTAGGTTACAAGTGAAAAAGCAGCATGTACAACTCAATTACATGTGAGAAAGCAGCATTAATATTATACTATCATACATTTAGGAACTCGTTGAACAGTAGGTTACAAGTGAAAAAGCAGCATGTACAACTCAATTACATGTGAGAAAGCAGCATTAATATTAAATCAAACAATTAGTAACTTCTTGAACAGTAAGTTACATGTGGTTAGGAACTCGTTGAACAGTAGGTTACAAGTGAAAAAGCAGCATGTACAACTCAATTACATGTGAGAAAGCAGCATTAATATTATTATTATATCAAACAATTGACAACCTGTTGAACAGTAAGGTGTCTCCTCTAATGTTGTGCGTACAACCAAATCAAGCGTGAGTAATCACTCAATCAGCTTCAAACACCTCATTGTTCCCTGTTTCTCTCCTTTGGCCACCTCCTACTTCTGCTTCCACTGCTTTTACCATCTCCTCATTTCTTCAGCACTCCTCAAATCTCCTTCTTTCCTTTTCCTTCTGCACCATTAGAAGAAAAATTAAATCTCTTCCTTCAAACAACGAAACCATGAGAGAGTAGATGGTAGCGACAGGAGCTTCGCATCGGCCTTAGGTTTGTACTGAAGCTCGCCTCTTCTTCCCCATTCGGTTTCCTCGGGTGAAGGTACGTTAGGGTTTCTATTTTTCCGTTAATCTAGGGTTGTCGCCGATGAGGTCCTGCTCTCTACTGTTACAAGATTTTGGGATTTTGATTCGACATCGGAGTTTTATCCGACGACCTCTTGCACAGGTACGCCATTCGTTGCTCCCGACTTTTTTTTTAATCTGATTGCTTTGCATAGGTGCGTTTATTCTTTGCTTTTGGCCTGATTTACTATTTTTCTATGGTGGAAGAAGCAATATTAGGGTTCGTGGAGAAGAATGATGAAATAAAAGACTATGGCGAGTTCGCATTGGAGAAAGGAATCAGTCAAGAAGGGATCGTCAATGTCATTAAGAGCTTCAATGGCTTGCGATTTGTTAATGGTTAGTTCTTTTTTTCCTATTCTCATTTATGAAAGATGATGAGAGGGTTATTATGTAACTGAATTTGTCAACTCTGTATGTATTAAATTAACCGACTAATTCCTCATCCAGATAGACAAAGTATACATTCTCATTATTATATGATATAAACAGGAATGGAGATACCGGACCGTTGCTTATTTTTGAACTATGTTGACTCATGATTAGAGGTTTAAACTTTGCCCCCAAACATCATGTTGGTTTTACACTTTCACTTGCCTTCATTTGACCCAAGTTAGGTGTACGTGTGTGTCAACATGAACAACAAAACTTGGAATGGCTTCCAAATAATCTAATATAACATGTTGAACTTAAGACTAAGTGCTTTATAAATTTTGTTGCTGTCATGTTATTCTGATTGGGTGGTTGCACGCTACACTTTTGAATGGCTACATTTAGAAGAATTAAGGTGTGTTTGAGATGTATTAAGCATTAATTTTTTTTCTTTGATTCATAAGCTAAAATTTCTGAGGGATGGATTTAAAAAAAAAAAAAGCAACCAGAGAATAGCGAAGAGTGTGTGTGCAGATGAACCAAAATCGGGAAGTACGAGTCGGTTATAAAGGTCGGAGCCGGGTTAGAATCAGTAAGTCTTCCAAGAGACTGGAGCTCATACTGTTGGTTTTCTGAATGCAAGAAGTCAAGACTCTTCTAATGTGGACCTCTTGACTCAAGAGGTCCACATTAGAAAAACTAAAACCTGTACTTGAAGTTGACTAATGGATTTTCTCTTTTTATTGCAGATATGATGCTGGATTATATAAATTTTGTATAGTGCCATGTTTTAGTTACTTCAATTAGGAAGCAAAAGCTTGGTTATGATACTCTTAGGTATGTTTTTTATGTTCTTGCTATGATAACCGTCTTCATTTTAATTTTAATTAATAATACCACATTATTTGTATATGTAACTAGAGGTGGCGGTGGGTTGGGCAGGCTAATAACAGGTTAAAAAGGGTTTGGGTCAAACGGGTAAATTTTGGTACGGGTCAAAATGGGTTGGGTTGGCCCATGCAAAATTTTTATTTGTGTTTTATATTTTAGTATAGATTTAACTGTTTTGGCAGGTTTCGATACATGCTAAATACCCAGGTTCACAACATCAAATTTGTTAATTAAAATGATCAGATTTCAATTTATATCGACATGGTTAGGGAATTTCAGCTTTCATTTTAGTCGTCAGAACCAGTAATTGTAATAACCATATTCAGACAGACTATCCACACACTTATATTAGACAGAAGCAATTAACCGAGAGCATGTTTGTTACCTTAACAGTAGAACAAAAAACAACTCGGATATTGAGATGATGGTAGTGGTGGTATACAATGCATGACCCATGGCTGGTCTTTCAAATCAGAACTGATCGAGAGCCTTGAGCTGGGTCGGATGCAAAGCCGATCAGGTGCAGCAACATATTATCAAAAGAGGTTGATTTAGTGATGGGTGCTGGGTGGATTGCAGCAGTTTGGTTCACCGTAGCCGCTCAAAATGATCGCAAAGAGTGACAAGGCTAAATGCCCCTTTGTTGATGGT
Source organism: Smallanthus sonchifolius (assembly GCA_023525975.1). Classification (NCBI taxonomy): domain Eukaryota; kingdom Viridiplantae; phylum Streptophyta; class Magnoliopsida; order Asterales; family Asteraceae; genus Smallanthus; species Smallanthus sonchifolius. Next base: position 89,703,524 of record CM042025.1, read on the forward strand.
CTATTTCCTCCACTTCCTGTATTGTAAGACAATTCATTTACTAATAATTTAGCTACATTTTAGGGCTCTAATATGGGTTTTTACTACTGCATTTTGACCGTTTGTTGTTTTCAATTGGGTTTCAGTTCAATGATTCTAGGGTTCTTTGGACACATGATAGAATGCATGACAAATAATTTTAGGGTTTCTTGGATCTGCTCATCTACAGATTTCCCGCCGCAACGCGCGGGCAGAAAATTACTCCAATCTGTTTTGTTTCTTTTTCTCACTGTTTCATTATTATGTTTTGTAGTTCTTCCTTGGATATTAAACAAAAATTTCTTTGCATTTAACCTAGGCAGTTTAAATGATGCAGTTGATGGCATTCTTGGTGTATGTATCTCCATATAAATGCACAATTTTGTTCTTTCAGTTAGTAGTTAAAATTAAATAAATTGAATGGCCGTTGTTATGCTCCAAGGGTTACATGTCAACACTTTAAAGTTTCAGCAAACCAGATTTAGTCTTTTACTTTATTTGAATCATTCTCAGTTTTTTTTTTAATTTTTTTCCTAATGATTCCCTGTACAGTTGGAATGGCACTTATCTGCCAAAAAATTTACATGGCTTTTTTCATTTGTATATATTGGGTATAATAAGATCATAATATATGTTTTTTTAACTTCACAATCATTTCTAAACAATTTATCTTGAAATGTCCAGGAGGGTTCAGAAGCTATAGCTTTACTTTTTGGCATCAATGCATCTACTGGACTAAGTTTGTTAGCACTTACCAAGGTTAGGATCTTTTTTATTGTGTTTTGGATTCTCTAATTTGGGTATCGTTTACATGATGCCTACTTGATGTGAACAAAAAATGTAAAATGGCCCTAACTTAACCAGTAACAGTGGATCTCTCTGTCGACTACAATGTCCCCAAAAGGGTACCTGGCCGAATTAGTTCGTTCCTTTCTAAGTTATTACTGTTTTTCCCTATTTGTTTTACCCTGTTAAGTTTAAACCTAACTGGAATTGACCATTCATAAGTAAACGGGTCAAAATTGTAACCTCACTTATGATGCATATGATGCCATCAAAGTTTCTTTTTTTATTTATTTTCTGTCAGAAAATGCCGCACACAAGTTTGTGGGCTCGAGCATTCCTAATGCAAGAAGCTATGTTGAAGCAATAAGTTCAGCAAAGAATTCCGAAGAAGCACCATGGCTCGGAAGAAAAACACAAAGTGAGCACCCAGATACAGCATTCCTTATGCTATCTTTGTTTTTTTTCTTCAGTTTTAAAACAGTTTTTGTTTCTGCCAAAAAAGTCAAGCTGACCTCCATTATCATGGTCAATGATATGAATAATCTTATTGTTCTGAATTTTGATTTAGGTTTTAATGATTTATGATCTAAATTATCATGGTGAATGGTATGGAAAGAAAAATTTGATTGCTTGGTATGAGAAAGAAAATCTTACTGTTGTGAATTTTGATTTTAGGTTAACTTATTTTTTGGGTTTCCTCTTTCGGTTGTTGTACCGGCGATACCGGCCAAATTCCCGCCGCAACGCGCGGGGGAATTTTACTAGTTAAATCAAACAATTAGTAACTTCTTGAACAGTAAGTTACATGTGGTAGTGCATATAGTACATCCACTGGATGCATCTCACGTGTTCATTTCCACCTGTACTCTCTCTTTCTTGCCACGCGTTTCCTCTCACTCACCGATGTATCATATTTTCTGCCACGAAGCAGTTCTTATCTCAACACTACCACCATTTGATCTGTCTTCAACACCGATTTTACACCCCCGATCTTCAGCTTCAACGGCCTCGACGGTGTTTAATGGCGGCGGTGGGTAAGGTCGACATCTTCATCTGTATCTTGATTTCATGAGTATTGGTGTCAATTAATTTGTTTATTTTCTGATGTTTTTCCTGTGAAATCTTGAAGGGGGATCTAGGTATGCAAAGATTATGGAGACCCAAAATATAAAAGATCAAATGAAATCCCTCATTAGGGTTTTAGGTTCTGCCTTGACAGATTTGGGAATTTGACAAAGGGTGGTGACGATCAATCATCAACATCGGCGTAAAAATTAGGTATAATACCTGTATAAGATCTTTGATTAAGAGGCTTAGATTTTAGATCTGATTTTGCAGGAAGAAGTATTCGGATGGCCCTCTTCGGATTACGGTTTTGATTTCCGATTCGAGGTTAGAACAATTTTTTAATTATTGATTATATTATGCATTTTCTCTTCATTTGTTCATATGTGACCGCCGCCAGCGGCTTTCCACCTACACCATTCACCTTCTTCGTCATTGTATTTCTCCATAGGTTACACACTTTGAGTATTTATTTCATTTACTTTGTAATTTGAGCGTGGGTTTCTTGAAACCTTGGATTTTGCTAAGGGTCCCGTTTTCTAATAGGGAAAAAGATTTGAATTTTTTGTGTGAAGTTGTCCACCTCATTTGGTGTTTAAAAGCCTTTTGTAATCAGGTATAAATCAAAGAGGAAGGTAGGTGAATTTGATGAAAAAAGGTGATGATGTTGTTCCTGAGAAGCCATATCAGGTATTTTACTATTTCATAGTTATTTATGTTTATTTCATTCATATTTTTTTTTTCATAGTTATGTTCACTTCTTTGATATCTATGTTGTCATATTGTTTCTTCACATGCCCATGTTTTTTGTTTTATTTTTTCAGTTTCTCAACATTTGGACTCTTAGTGAGTACAAGGAATATGATATGAGAATTCCTAATCCTCCTTCCAAACATTGATTTTAGGTTGACAGGAGTAATTTCTAATTGTACCTCAACCATCATGGCGTTTTCTGCAGTCTCAAACAATCCAGCAACGCTAAACGGCAAGTCACTAAGGAAATGTTTAATATAACCTTAACAATTTCACACAAAACTGAGTTTACTTCTTCAATTTATTATAATAGAGGTTTCTCTATCTTTTAGGGTTTTTGTTATCTAGGGGTTTTAGAGCTGATGCTTTTTGTGTGTGAATTGAAGTAATTTCTTTATGCAGGTTATATGTCACATATTTAGTGGTAGGAGCAGAGGTTTTGGCTTTGTTACAATGTCAAGTGTTGAAGAATTTGAGGAAGTTGTTTGTAAATTCTACGGTTATGTAAGTTGTTATAAAATTCAGTTAGGATATAGAAAGTTGAAAGCTCTTTTACTTTTTTTAGATTTCTCATTTGAGTTTTGAACCTTTTGAAACTGACAGGAGCTACATGGGAGAGCACTGAGGGTCAACTTGGGTCCTGCACTTCCGTGGACGGACGAATCGCCTTTCGGTTGACCGAGATAAGGCAGCCATGTGCAGCGGTTTTTTCTTATGCAATCAAGTGAATCAGGTGAGCATGAACTTGGGGTTTTCTATTTTGTTTGTGTCCAGGTTTAGGGTACTGTTTTGGTGTTTTACAACCATTACTCTAGCATTGCAGTTTCTAAGTAGAGATGATCAATGGATTAATTAGGAATACCTACAGTAAAAAAGAGGTTCCAAATTGATGTTGTAGGATTACATTGTTCATTTTTTTTTGGAAAACTTCCATCTCTATCGACACTGTAAAGCTTCCAACTCAATCCTTTGTTTTTTAATCTAGCTGTTCTGCTTTGTTCGAGATGAAAGATCAAAGGAAAGCCATTAATACTTTATTATGCTTTAACAATCTGTCAAATTTTAAAACAACCTGTTATGACCCGTACCCGTTCTGAGTTTTAGTTGATTTTTTTTTCCTGAATATTTGGTGAAATCAATTTGCAGAGCACAGATTTCTAGCATAGTAATATTGCTGTTTAAGCATCTTATTACAATGATAAAAGGTATGTTACAATATACTGATAGAAACTAAGTAGTAGGCTTGATTGATTGAAACTGAAATTACAGATATACAACCCTTTCGAGTAGGGAAGAACTCCAAAACAAAGATATTAATAGATAAAATACTCGACAGAAACTTCTAAGGCCTAAACTCCTATTTAATAGTATTAAACATTTAGAAAACTGACTCCTAAAAACTGTCGCCCACTACTCCTAAAACTGCTGGACTTGGCCCCCTTTTTTAATGTGCATTTCCCCCCATGTAACTGCCCCATGTCCAGCTCCCTTTGCTGATCAGCTAACCTAACCCGGGTTCTTATCATATACCTTGCTTTTTTACATTGGGATTGTATTTACAGAAGCAAAGAAAAACAAATTAAATGTCTTACTTTGGATAAAAGAGTAAAAATGGCTTCTTTTTTTAATTCTTCTTTATTTCTGAAGATTACACCAGAAAACTATTGCATTGAATACACCCAAAAATAGAAACAATAATTGGGAATTAATCAAAAGTTAAAACTTTGAACCATTTACAAGTCAAGAAAAAAATGTAATCTTTTATCCAATTATGTTTCTGGAACATAAAACATCATGTCAGATTATTACAACATTGAGATGATAATTCAGAAATTACTAAAAATTCTTACATAAAATTAAAAAGAAAAAAATTAAGAAATCATGTATAATATATACATATGCGTGTGTATGGTGACTTACCATATGAAGATAGAAACCCATAATTGAGTAAAGGTGTAGATATATGTTCTGAATTGAAGAATATATCATCAACTTTCTGCTTCTTTGTAACCAACAGTCAGAGTAGAACGTCAGACCACAAGCCAACCAGAAAGTGCAGAACCAGATTTTTTTTAATACTTTGCAGCGGATCAGCCGGACCAGACGTGGACCAGCCGAGACCATAACAGAAACCAGCAAATAACGAGCCGGAACATCGACCAGAACAACAACTAAAACAGCAACCAAAACAGTGAACCCGTGAGCAGAACAACGACCAGAAAATACTGTAAGTCATAACCAGAAATATGAGTTTAGCCTATCTTAAGTCAACACCATAAATCTGAAATAAATCCAGAAAATATAATACCAAAAGTCTGATTTGAAACACCAGTTTTTTTTTAAGTCCAGAAACCCAGAAAGTCAAACTTCAGGAGTCAACCAGGAGTCCAACCTGCATGCTCTGGCGTGGACCAGTTGGTGGTGGTCTGGTGCACCAGCATGCTCTGGTATGCTTTGATTCGTCCGAAAGTTACGAGTTTAGAAGCTCGAAAGGCAAACTTAATATGGGTCATAACGAGTTGGGTTGTGCAACATTTTTTCACTTGTCTTTTTAAGTTTATATATTGACTTATTTATATCCTATTTGACCCGTTTCATTTTCAGTTAAGTTTTTGCTTTGTCGCGTTCAAAGAAATACATCCGTTCTCTGGTAAGGTAAATTAGCTGTCATGTAGAGAGATTTTCATTTTCTTATGTCCCATGAATATTGAAATACAAATAATGTTACAGTTACATGTGTTTGGTAGTTATATCAAGTTAGTAGGCCCAGCATGTCAATAAATGAAAAGAAGAAGAAATAACAATATTGTTGTATTCTATTTTTTTCTCCAGGTTCGTTCACCGCTACAAGTGCTACGTCACTACACTACAAGTGTCCACCTGCATCGCCCGGGTATTGGATTTCTGGGTGAAATCCAAGTTATCTTTTGGATCTATATACTTTATTGGTTAGAAGAAATGCCAACCGATCGGACAAATTGTCATGCCAGCAGAAGAATAGCCAGCAGGGAAGATCGGACCGGATGAAACGCATGGAATGTTCCCTGCCGCAAGCAGCAACAATATGTAGACTCGCACTCCCATGAAAAACAGAAAAAAGATCTACATTTTTAGCAGGCTTCCAATCACAATCGATGCCGTAGTTAAGATGCGAAAATAAAGCAGAAACATAGGTAAAACAGTAGATCTACATGTTGCTGCTTTTTGAATCCAAACATTTTGTAAAATGTAGACTTTAACCCTAATGCTAAATTTCAACTAACTCTGAATGTATGCTTATGTCTAGACTCAAAATTCAACCCTTAGCATGTCGTACCAAAACAGATTCATTCCCGCCGCAACGCGCGGCTGGAACAACCTAGTTATATAGATTAAAATACAACGCTATTGAGCAGTAAAAAAAATATTTATTTTTATTTTCACCCCTTATACTATATATAATATACACTTTTAACCCGTTTTATTTTCTAATAATTTCGTTTTTCTTTAATAACTTTCGTTCGTTAACGTTTTTTAAAAAACGGAGTGCGCGTCTATTTTTAGTTTTTTTTATCAACATTCCGATATATATATATATTTTTAAAACGGAGTTGTATTCAAAATTGAGTTTTTCTTTTAGTATCGTAACCTATAGCGAGTGCCTTTACCGTTGTGATATTGTGACGAGCTGAACCTATTATAAACGAATAACATTATTGTCGGTATTGGTACTATCGGAACCGGTCTCCGTATTCGGTTTTATGGTTTTCGACAACCCGAGCCGTTAATATTTAATTTTTTTCTTTTTTATTATTTAGTTTTATGTTTGTTTTTTATTAACATTATTTTTATCGTTACGCCTACGTTTTCCCTTTAAATTTATTAACGATCGACTTGACACCCGCCACGGAGCGCGGGTATAACCACCTAGTTTAAAATAAAGTGACAAATTTATTTTGTTGTAATACATGTGACCATGCTATTTAATGTGGCGATAATTGATTTGAAAATGTAAACACAATCTGGGTGGATATGGACACGTGGATGGGTGTACCAATGAGAGGACGATAACATTATCAAAGTGAGATCCCAAATTATGCTGACGTAGGAACCAACAAACACGTGGCGGTCTGCCAATGGTTTCAAAAAAGTACAAAAAGCAAGTGCATGGTTGGACCCAATGTTTTCAAACCCGGACCGGACCAGCCAGTCGGACCGGTCAGACCAGGACCCGGTGCCTTGGACGGTCCCGTTTAGTATGCTGAAACGATCCTGCAGAGACCCGGCCGGTCGGACCGGTAATAAACGGTTGAACCGGCTTGAATCGGGCAGCGGATATGCAGTTCCTTCATCGATCTGCGCAGTCCCAGTTCCTTCATCGATCAGATGGCAGTGGATTTAACGAAGTGATGATGTGGGTTTATTGCCTTGTCGCGTGTCGGTGTCATTTGGTAGTGGTAGTAGCAAAATAGAGAAATGAATTAAGAAGTAAAGAGCAATCGTTGGGTGCGATTGTTTGGTGGCGGCAGTATCAAAGATGGGGAGGTTAGAGAAGGAAGCGAATTAGGGTTACTAGAGAGAATGAGACGACTTTAAAGTTTAAACTTTAAACGGGTTTTTTTACCCGCGCGTTGTGGCGGGGCGTAAACTTCGTTTCGTGTGTGGCGGTGACATTAACGTGATTAAGTACATAAACGTTCAAAACATTCTAAACTTTATAGAAGAAACGAAACTGTCGCAAACCCGTACGTTATGGCGAGACTGTTGATTATACTCGTAACTTTCTATAAAAAAGGAAACCATTAAAAAATAAGTTAAAAACTTGAAATAAAAGGCCAAAAAAAAAAGACAGCGACAAATTTGTTTTAAAAAAAATTAACAAACGAAAGTTAATATGGAAAAAACATATTATATATACCATATGAGTAAACTCTAAAGTTTAGAAATTTGAGAGAGTTAAAGTGATATTTTATTAAGTTAAGGGGTCAGTTTTAACATTATACAAAGTTGATATCCATAGGGTGAAAAACTCAGAGGCTGATTTGGAATATATTAGAAGTATAGAGTGTGTTTTGGTTGGTGGCATTTTTCACCACTTTGATTCTTAAGTTAGTATATAATTGTGGGTCTCTCCGTTAAAAAAAATATGAGTATTGGAAAAGAGGAAAAGCAATTTAATAGGTATTATAAATAAATATATACACAAAAAACTGAAAACGTAATTTAAATTAAAAAGTCAAAACATTTAAGAACAATTATTTATAAATATATATTAAAAAAATTCAAGCCAAACAATTTTATATATATATATATATATATATATATATATATATATATATATAATAATAAACTAAAAATCTCGTTCGGTTTTTAAATCCGGTCTGACGGGTCCGACCAGTGAACCGGTGAGACGTCCGGTTCACTGTCCGGACCGGTTTTAAAAACATTGGTTGGACCCACTTAAAGAATAAGGTCAAAGTAAAATGTCGGAAAAGCGCAAAAGGACGGTGCTTTTTTGGATATCAAAATAGTTCAAAAATTATTATTTTTTTAAATGAAGTGAGACAACTTCTAAATATACTTATAAATCTATACTTATCCACGTAAGATCGGAATCCTCAACCATTGAAGGATAAATAGCTTTACTAGACACCTTAATACCGCAAGAATAAAAGCTTTTTGATATTAACATATAGAGTTAATTATAAGCAATTATCATGTGGTATGGTCAAATTGCAGGTTGAGTCATAAGTTAAAAAAACTACAGTTTTAGTTTACTGGGTTTGAAAAAAGTAACAAATATGAACCCCAGTTTAGATGGTCGTTAATTTTTTCTATTAAGTGCGTGTAAAATTACAAAAATACCCTAACATTAAAAGAAAATGAAAAAAATTTTAAATCCTAGTTTAGTTAATTTATACAGGCTAAGCTTTTAATGTTACTAAAAAGTCCATCCATGTTTTTGATGAATACCTAAGGCTGGGGGAGTACACCGTGGAAAGTGTTCCGTGGCTAAGCTGGACCTCGTGGGTGGCGTGGATTGGAACACCATGCCCACCTGGCGTGGACCACGGCGTGAAAGTGGCTCCGTGGAGATATCCACGAGCGTGGATGTGTGTTGGTGAGGAGGAAAGAGCCGTTGAGTGAGGGTGGGGCCTCATTCAACGGCAACTTTTTTTTAAATTGATTTTTTAATTTACTTTTCAACTATAAATAACCATCATTTTTATAAAAACCCTATACAACCAAACTACAATTCTCTTTTCTCATCACATTTTTTAGCAAAAAATATGGACCCGAACCATGCCAATCAACCGCACAATCCCAACCAATGGAACACCAATCCGTTTTGGATACCTCTGCCGCCTTGATCGCGTGTCGAAGGACGATAAAAAATATATCTAAAACCAGGTTATTAGCTACCTTAAACTATAGTATAAAAAAGTAGGGTTGTCGAATCCACATGGAACATGTGGTCAGTGTAATAAGCTTTGTTGATTAATCTAACCTAAACCTAATGAAATTATCTAAATTAAATTAAAAATGGAAAACTGCTTTGTGATTGATTTTTGATTTCAAAGAACATAAATTTAATTAACTAAACAAATATAAGAAAAGAGTAATCACTTCCGAGTTTCAAGTTCAATAGTGTACGGCCCACAAACCCGGGAGTCCTCACTCGTTGGATTTAATATTTCACAAACAGTTCTTAAACTTGAATATCAAATAATGCAGCGGAAAAATTTCGTTCGAACATAACGTCAACATTGTTAAACATGCGGAAGCGTAAACGTTATCTAAAACATAAACACATCATAACTAAAACATAACGGGATGCCAGTCATCATGATCAGCCGGGTAACTTTTCTCACTTGCTAAGCATCACCTGTAACATCCCGGAAATCCAGAAGCCAATGGTTCGGGTAGTGGACGACCCGAATCTTGATTAAATATTACGTTGAGCAAGGTTTGCCACGAATGGACATGTTAATATCAAAAAAGGGGCGGACAGTCGTTTATGGGATAGTTCGGGATAGAAACGCACGAGGCGGATTGGGAAGGACCCGAAGCGTAACCGGCGCGGGGTATTTAAACCACTTTAAGCGCAAACCCTAGGCCATTCGGCCTAGGTGTGTACGACGGCAGCAAGTGGACAAGAGGGAAGAGACGCCGGAGTTTCAGAGGGGTCGACGACGGTGGTTTTTGCGGTGGTCTCGAGCGGAGGAACTCCATACGAAGCCAAGGTATTATTCGTTTACGTTATACATGTGTTTGTTTGCATGCCTATTAGAGAAACCCGACTAGGGTTTTGATTTGTTACTTGTCCGTGAGCGACGAAGGGAGAGGGGCTGAGATGGTAGTGGCCGATGGTGTTGGTAATGGTGGCTCGTGACGGTGTTGACCAGAGCAGGGTGGAGGCCGACGACCGAGAAAGATCCTAGAGAGAGAGGAGGGTGACGGGTATAGGTGGTTTCAGAGATAGCTGAGACGATGAGGGGGCAATGGTGGTGCCCGGCAGCCGCCAGAGACGGTTGAGACGGTGCACCGCGGCGGTGGACGGCGGATGAAGGGTGGTGTTGGTGTTCGGACATGATGAGGCAACTCGATTAGGGATTTTTACGGCTAGAGAGGTTCACGGGAACGCGGGGATAACTCGAGAGGACGAAACGCGATGATGGTACTCGACGAGTGACGCTTAATAAGTGACATCCGGTGGTGGTGGTTCACGGTGGTGGACGTGGAGAGAATGGAATCGGGTCACACCCAATTAGGGTTTTGCGAACCTAGGGTTTGCATGGAAAGGTGTAGACGTGCATGAGAATCTCGGCTCGTGCACATGTGACCCATAAGACTAAGGTTTTGCATGGCACGTGAACGTGCATGCATGCAGGTTCCAAACGGGTCAAGGGTAACCTGGTTTGAGCGGACACATAGATTAGGGTATTTGCTTTGATGCAAGGGATGTGAGGATGAGAAGAGTGTCGGGAACATTTGTACTTATACGTAATTAACACATGTTTGGGACGTACTCTGACTGTGTGTTCATACGTGGCAGGTTCGGGTTCGTACAAGGGGACCATTGCAGTACTAGAGTTGGATCTTCTTATCGGTGAGTTTCTAATCCCCTCTTTTAAATGTTCTTTAATGTTTGGGGCTATCGTACATACTTTCAAGATGTGTTTTATTACATTGATTGTGTATCGAGCTTCGGGGTCTAACCCGATGAGTTTACGAAGTTAATAATTTAAATATAGGCTAAGGAACTAGATGTTAACCTTAATATGTGTAGGTTAAAAGTGGGTGTATGGTCACGAGTCGTATAGTGACCTAACAGGGATGAGTCATGATTGTAGTTACGGGTCGTACGGGTACGGCTAGGAGGTGTCACAGGGTGTGCATGCACGTGGTATGTGCTTAGATAATGAGATATAGTATCTGTATATGTGTTGCTATATTAGCCGTGTATTGTGTTATGAGTTAGTCGGGGTGAGTCGGGATATAAGCTAAACGCTTATGAATACGTGTAGGATATCTTATCCTAGTGCTATGTGTGAAGTGCAGGTGCAGTTAATGAATCATGTATGTAGAATATATTAGTATGTGATTATACATGTATTGTGTGTATTGTGTCGTTGTCCTTGTGACATGGCGGGTACTGTGTTTGCATTGTTGTCATTACGACACGACAAACGAGATTGTGGAGGACTATGTCCTTCGGGGAGGTCACCAAAGTTGACGATGTCCAACATGACAGTGATGAGCTCGGGGTGTGTCGAACGCCCTGACGAGGGTAACCCTGACGAGGGTGCAGTAATGAGGTATGTGTTTGTGTGCTTATATATTTGTGTTAAATTATTGAGTTATGTTTCTTGTGCATGAGATAGTATTAATGTGGTGAGTAGAGTTAGATTAACCGTTGCGTCTGTATTGTGATGTTGTGTTTATGACTGTTATGTCAGTTGATTTGTAAGAGCCTTGGTTAAGGCTGAGTAAGTTGATGTTTAGGGATTTGTTGTATTAACCAAATGTGGAGTTAATACGTGTACATGAGCATGAGTTATTAGTGTAGTAGGTTCGACCTATGTCAATGAGATTGCGGGATTATTATCATTACGGGAGGATTCATGGGAAATGAGTTATAATGGGATATCGGGTGATAATAGGGGTTAACTAATGGTTAATGAATTATGGATCTAATTTATAAAGACCGTGGGTCCTGAGTGAAGTTTAAATAACTTTTGAGACGTGTTGTCTTTTAATTAAACTAAACAATTAGAACTCACTCAGCGTAGCTGACTTTGTGTGTACGATAGATTTTTTTACAGGTAAGCGTGGCGTTGACGTATCTTGTCTTGGGAGCGGTGCTACTCGGGTTGGTGTGCAAGCATTCGTAAGGTAAACTAATGACACTAAATAGTAATTAAAGTTTTTAGAAAGACTTCCGATGTAGTTTAATATATCAAGAATGAGTATTTTCAAGGGAACAACCCGTTATGAGAGCCAACTGTAGGGTGCCCGGTTTGGGGTCTTACAAGTTGGTATCAGAGCCGAGGCTTAAGATAAAATTGGTGTTTTTAAACAAATAAATTGCCTTAACTTAAACTGAAAATGGGACAAGGGTGAAACGAATGCCACCACGAGTAACCGCAAGCCAAGAGGTACGTCTTTCGAGTTGAGCAGTAGTTAGTATTTACCATTTGTGTAGTGTTACACTAGGTAAAGTAATTGGTGTGAGTAAATGATTTAGGTTTCCGGGTGGGATCATGATGTGTGCTATGTGTTGTAGTATTATGTAGAACTACTTGAAGTTGTGTGGTGTGATTGAATGAGACTATGATGTGAGTTGAGAAATGCAGAGTAGCATTAATTGAAACTATGTGAGATAGTTTGATGGATGGTGTGAAATTGTGATAAATTTGATGATTTACTAGATTATTGTGTGGTGCTATGTGAGTTATGTAGGACGCAGGTGCATTTGGGGTGTATGAAGGATAGAAAGCTAGTGTGAATATGATGGGGAAGGTTTAGAATCCGAGCAGTAATATGGACCACCAAATTGCATTTAATCACCGTAATTTGGCAGTCTATGATTACTCTCATGTTCTGAATTTGACACCCATAGTAATCACTCCAACGTTCTATCTTGTGCAGGTACTGATGGCCATGACGATTCGGACTAGATGGGTTAGGCGAGGAGCCCTTATCAAGAGGGTTGATAGAGCGGCGAGCTAGACGTTTGGCTGCCATTCGCACAGTTATCTTTGGAGGGAGACGAGTCTTAGCACCTGTTCCATTGACGGTGGTTCCACCAGTGGCTGAGTACGAGTAGGAGCTACCAGCACAGGAGGTGATCTTGGCGCTTCCGGCGCCAAATGTCCCCAATATTACCAGGGCAACTATGAGGGGCGGGCTCAGTAGTTCCTTTTACAGGAGAGAAAGAAATGCATTTGCAATCAGGAGTCAGCCCTCGAGACACTACGTAGAATTAGGAAATGGATGGTTGGAGGAATCCGAGGACGAGGAGCAAGTGGGGGATAACTTCGACTTGTTCAATGACTAGAACAGTGGTGGTTACCACGAGAGGACTAGAGCATATTTGAGTAATGGCTGTCAGGCACTTTTGTGGTGAAATATTTGTTCTTGGTTTTTCAATTGTTTGATATTAACCTTGACATTGAATCTTACCACGGGATGGATTAAAAAGTAGTTAATGATAGTCGCATGTGTGATAGCTTGCTATTGACGATGTAGTGTTAATTATGTGTGATTATGTGATTACCTTTTGAACGACGTGAGTTCATACTAAATGTAATCTTTGATGTGATGCTGGAATTTGGTTGATTAGACGGTATGAGTAGACATGTATAGACCTGAGTTTTGATTACTTGTGCGCGTCTACGGTCTTAAGACAGTGTCACCTATGTGTTATACTAGGTGATGTGAGAAGTGTAAGGGGCGTTTAGCCTTACTATGATATTGAATGTCTTTATATTTTAAGGCATAGATCTTCGCGAGGTAAATGTTTTGGTGCTTAAGGACATGAGAGGGTTTTGTGAATAAACTTGTATGTCGTTAATTGAGTTCCTTATGAGTATGAGTAATTTGTGTCACGTACTTAATAGTCGTGGGGGGAGATCAAGCGTAAGCTTGATATTATGTCTGGCATTAGTCAGGCGGGAGATTAAGTGTAAGCTTGATATGGTGTTGACTTTCGTCAACAGGTTATTGTGTCTGACGACAGTCAGGCGGGAGATCGTGTTTGCTGGTGCCTTTGGGCTAAACAACATGATATACTGGTGTGTCTATAAATGACGAGGTCATATTGTATGCGCGTAGATTTACCCAGATCTAGCTAGTTGTGTGTGTGCACTTTGTGCGAGTTAGAAGGTTGATTTACTAGTACATGTGTAGAACATTGTGTGTTCTGTAGTTATGTGTGCTGGTGTGTGTCCTTGTAGTACACGCTTAGTCGTGCATAGGACGAATGGTTAGTGTGCTCAAGTATGGTATTTCTGTCTTGAAGATTTTCTCGACGCTGATACGTCAAGGTGATGCGAGGAGTTTTGACATTTTTCTAGACGATCGGTGAGGTGCTCTTATAAGATGCCTACGCTTATATCTCGGGAATTCAGAGCACGAAGCCAATGGGCGGAGCAGTGAGAGTAGATTATGAAAGCGTTTACGAGGACGCTTGACTAGAAAAGTTTATGAGAAGATCGAGGTGATGAAGCTGAAGATTTCAGCATGGATTTAACAAGGTGAAGAAGGACCTTCATGGAACACGTTCCATATGAAGAATTCAGCCAAGGTGAGACAGTAGAGGAACACGAATGTTTTCCCTGGACGAGACGACGAATAGCTGAGGCTTGTGAGCAGGCGGACTTCATGTTCGTACATGATAAATGAGATGCGGTCGGGGATCGCATGGTAATGGTAGAGTAACATAGAGAAAGGTGTAACTCGGAAAGGGCAAGTGCAAGATTGCACATAAGTGACTAAGAAGGATATGCCTATGCTAGTAAATCCAAGACCATCTTAATATGAGCTCCCATGGAGCATTTAAGGAAAGCAAGTGTTTAGATGATCGAAGCGGACACCACAAAGGCATATGGGCCTTGGGAAACATCTAGAGCTAATGAATATAACCCTAGCGTTGGGTGTGTACGTACTTACGGGACGTATTATATGCGTGATAATGAAGTAAAGAGATATCACGATAAAGAAATTTAGTGGAGACCAGGGTAGCTTTGCACGAGCTCCTGAAGATCATCGAAGAAAGGCATTAGTGGTGCCCTTATGGGTAGAGCAACGGGCTAGAGTTTGAGAAATCATCGCAGGGTGGTGATCAAGGTAATAGGCGAGAAGTACGACAACTTCACTTTGGAAGGACGACGAATGAATCCATCCATGAAAGTTACGAAACCTACTTGGGAGGATGATCGTCGGAATGATGAGACCTTTAGGATTATACGAGAGACAAAGGAAATTGTGCCAGTGAATTGGAATGAAACGTGACATGTGAAAGAGTAGTTGGTGGTGTTGTGCTACACAGTACTAGATATTATATGTGCAGTATTCTTAAAGAAATTAAGAGCGATGAGGTATTGTCAAGGACAAGGACGACGAGACCTTTATGGGAGGGTTATTAATCAAGGAAATCACGTATGGCAACTCCTAGCAAGTGCCAGGATAGCGAGAACTGGAGAGGGAGCCGTTTGACAAATGGTTGGGTAGACGAGAGACGGGAGGATGTGTAGGTGAAACCTACAAGTCCTAAAGTAGGAAGCGGGAAATGGAGAAGACTTCTTTGAAGACCAAGTGGGTGGGCATGTTGCAAAGCCGAGTAATAAGAATGATCATCGTGAAGGTAAATTCTTAGCACCGAATGGATTTGGTGCACGGGTAAGAACGAAAGTACATGTAGGGTCGGTTCGTACCAACGCAGGATTCGAGGACGAATCCTCTTTTAAAGGGCGTAGACTTGTAACATCCCGGAAATCCAGAAGCCAATGGTTCGGGTAGTGGACGACCCAAATCTTGATTATATATTATGTTGAGCAAGGTTTGCCACGAAAGGACATGTTAATATTAGAAAAAGGGGTGGGCAGTCGTTTATGGGATAGTTCGCCAGGTTTGCCACGAAAGCCAAGAGTTATGTTTCTTGTGCATGAGATAGTATTAATGTGGTGAGTAGGGTTAGATTGACCGTTGCGTCTGTATTACTGTTATGTTAGTTGATTTGTAAGAGCCTTGGTTAAGGCTGAGTAAGTTGGTGTTTAGGGATTTGTTGTGTTAACCAAGTGTCGAGTTAATACGTGTACATGAGTATGAGTTATTAGTAGTAGGTTCGACCTATGTCAATGAGATTTCGGGATTATTATCATTACGGGAGGATTCATGGGAAATGAGTTATAATGGGATATCGGGTGATAATAGGGGTTAACTAATGGTTAATGAATTGTGGATCTAATTTATAAGGATCGTGGGTCCTGAGTAAAGTTTAAATAACTTTTGAGACAGGTTGACTTTTAATTAAACTAAACTATTAAAACTCACTCAGCGTAGCTGACTTTGTGTGTGCGATAGATTTTTTTTACAGGTAAGCGTGGCGTTGACGTATCTTGGTTTGGGAGCGGTGCTGCTCGGGTTGGTGTGCAAGCATTCATAAGGTAAACTAATGACACTAAATAGTAATTAAAGTTTTTAGAAAGACTTCCGTTGTAGTTTAATATATCAAGAATGAGTATTTTCAAGGGAACAACCCGTTATTAGAGCCAACTGTAGGGTGCCCGGTTTGGGGTCTTATATCACCGTTACTCGTCCATACATGTCCTTAACCTGAATGTGCACACTAAAAACATAAAACTTTTAACTTCAAATATTTTGCCAAAAACATAACATTTAAAGTTCATTAATAAAAGCGTACGTAAAGAATGCAAAATCATAACAAAACACATAAGTCAACAAACATATCGAATCTCCGCCTTTTCGTAACCGTCAATTCCAAACTTCAAGTACGATACCTCATAGGATATACGTACCAAACTTCAAGCACGGCATCACAAGGATGACACGTACCAAACTTCCAGCACGATACTTCGATGAGTAGTAGTACCTAATTTCCAGCACGATTACCCCGTAAGGTAAGTCGTACCTACTTCAAGGATCACGGTAATCCCAATGTTGACCGTCATCACCCCAGTTATACATCAGTTGGCCAGCCAAAAAGGCCCCTAAAAGGTAAGACCCATAACATACATCACATACCCATAACCTCAATTCCCTAAGGAATAATGGCAGATTCGTTCCTTTATGACTTTCATAAACATTCACTTCTTTACATCAAAACTTAAGTTAAAGCATTCGTATGTTTTATTAAAAATCATTCGTTCGTAAACACATCGTAAATCTCATTTGGCAAAACATTTCATAAACACATCGTTCATAACCTTTCTTTCCAAAACATCGTTCATAAGCATCGTTTTATAAAACATCATAAACATCAAACATCGATTTTATAAAACCATCACATCGTTACGTATGCACACCAGCCTGAAAACATTTTTTTAAACATTTAAAAAGGGCTTCATAGAACTCACCTTAGCTAATGCTCAATTCACAAGTTATTATTTCATCACGTTTTTCACTTCCCCTAGAAATATCATAGACTGGTCAGTATAAAAACTATACTTAAAGACTTCTGATCGTAAATTCATTTGGTGAAAATAAACATCTATATGTTTGGAAGCTACAATACAAATTTCATTTCATTTCAACGGTCGGATCTCCGGGAAAACCCGATCTATGCAGCTGCTCTTTCAGAAAAACATAGCACCGACTTGCTGTCAAAACGGCTATAAAATTCGAACTTAAACAACTATATTTCTTATTTCCACCGTTCAAATTGATCATCTAAGTGTTATAAACCCTCTGTTTAAAAATCAAGATGATCCAACGGTTGGATTTTCCAGATCGTTCGATTCTTTAAAACCGCGCACATAAAAACTATTCTGGACAGATTCTAAAAACTCATTTTTAGCGACCTTAAGACAAGATTCAGGGAAATCGGAGCTTACCAACGCGTTCAGAACGTCGAGAAATGGTTTTGGGTGAAGACCCGTAACTCCAATCACCGTGCACCACCGCGTCGAACCACCACCGGTCGCCGGAAGTTCTTCCTCTCTCTTTCTCTTTAGTCTTTCTCTCTCTAGCCTTTCACTCTCTCTCTAAAATCTTGAAAATGATGAGAGAGAGGCTGCTATATATAGATTTTTTTTGGTTTGTTAATGTGATGACAAGTGTTACGCCACATGGCGCGATGTGGCGCTATGTCTTTGAGGTGGTGACATGTGTCGCCATGCGTCACCGTGTGGCACTTCATCATTAAGGTAATGAAACATGCACCTACTCTTTATCATTGTCAAATTTGGCCCGGCCCCTCGAATTTATATCTAACTTCTCACTTTTAACGATCTGACTAAAAATTCGGGGTGTTACACACAGATTAACAAAAGACTTAGTTTTAACTAGGTTGACTCCACTAAACGTGACACTGACATTTTAATTAAAGTGATAAATGTGAGACAATCTTTTAAGACTCGTTCGTCCACCCAAATACCAATTCACAAGTGCAAGGAGGTACAAATTAACCAAATAGCTAACGATGCAAGAAAATCGAAATCGGATGGCAATTAAGACAACCTCAACATAGACAAACAATTTAATTTAACTAAAAGCACGTGTACTCAACTGTCACTCAAGAACACAAAGCAAAACAGTAGGAAAACCCAAAATAATGTATCATTGAGACGAACTATCCACCCGAAATTAATCATATAAAACTTAGCCAATCATAATAAATAGAAAAACATATACTCTCAGTATACGATTCTCTATTTAAAATTAACCAACTCAAATCACCACTTGTGTTCTAAAAGTTGAATTAAAATAATACTGAAAAACCTTCTATTGTTCTAATCTTGGTCAACGCAACAAGTAGCAAAAATAAGTAAAGAGGTTTTGACCTCGTGATCCGTGCAAGGCAAAAACCCAAAGGCTGTTCCTTCCGCCTCGTAAACCATGCCCTATGACTCCTCAGAATTGCAGTATTTTTTTCTTCTATTCACGTTGGTTCCTATTTGTTGTTTCAAGGGCCACATAATTCATTTATGAGCTGCCATTATATTTCTTTTTCTTTCATTTGAATGGCCCAACTCACAAAAACATGAACTAGTTTAGTTCATATCATTTTAGTTTAAGCCCACATTTGCATTCCATTTACACAGAATCTTCATTCCATGTCATACTTTATTTAATTTCATCAACTTGTTTTCATTTTAGCTTAAATATGCTTATTAATTCCAAAACACGCATTTTAAGCTCCATTAACCTGCACACAAAACACCTAACAAAGTAAACGTATTTCATGTAATTCAAACACTAAAAACATATTACTAAAACCAATTTATGTCATACAACAACCACTACATCACGCCTCCCGCTCATTACTTTTAAGTCGGCGCCCCACAATTCAATTTTTGGAACTATCAACTACAACAACCCGTCTCTTCTTTTTCCCCACAACAACCGCCATCATCTCCATCACCCTTTCCACAACAAGACTACTTTCAAGGTGGCGCCCCATAATTCGATTTATTTTTAATGTAATGTTTTTAATTATTTTAAATGTAATGTTTTTTTTAGTTTTTTAAGTAATTTTTTTAAATGTAACGTTTTTTAGTTTTTATTTAAGAAAATGACGTGGCGGTGAGGAGATGTGGAACCATTTCCCTCAAATGTGGAGGGGTGTGGAAAAGTTGTGGAATCGGATGTTGTGCTAACGTGGAAGGGTGTGGAGGTGTGAAAATTGTGGGTAGTGCCCTTAGCCTAAGCGGTAGAGATCAGGTCACAACGATCTTTATTTTTCATTTTATAAAACAAGGTTTCTAAACAATTAAGTGTTTTTTGCGAAACAAGTCCACCTCGCACACGTGATGCCTGCACCTTCGCCTCTCGCCTTGGCTAACCCTTTCGCCTCGATGTGTTTTTAATCTGCTTATTTACAAGTAATTTGAATTGTTAGTAGACTGTTAGTGTCTTTGAATCATTAGTAGTGTGAAAAGTAAATCAATACTACAACTGTGATTTGAACCCATGTTTGCTAGTGTGTGTGCGTAAAAGAATGCAAAAGATCACTATCAGATACATGATGTTAGAGTTTGGAAATTATTTTCTACTGAGACCAGTTTCGGGTTAGGTCGTTAGCATAATTAATGAGGTTCATCTCACTGCCTATACTCACAATTGTGCAATGAGAGATTGAATCAAGACATGTCTTTACATCAACCGTTGAGCGTGTATTCACCCTAGAATCACTCCTGGTTCATTGAATTCAAATCCAGATAAAAGTTTGATCCCCTTACCTAAATCCTCAAACACCATATTCATTATCCTGAATCATTATACCGATATTCACTGAAGAAATCACATGAAACCAAGACAAATGAATCACTAGATTCTGAATCTTATTATTCCTGATAATCCTTATGGATTCTGTTTGATTTTTCCTGTGCTAATTGATGTAGCCTCATTCTGGAAATTTAGAAAATCATTGGAAAAATCTTAGATGCCTTGAGATAAGTGCAAAGTAAGTTAATAGCATAACTGTGGGGCACACGTTGTATATTAATAACTATTACCATAACACACAAGAACATGATACTAAGACGCTCATGGTTTCAAATCTTATAATATTGCCAACTTGAATTACTTGTTTATGTGCTTATTACGTATGAATAAATTGTAATCCATGACATTATCCCATATTAGTTGATGTTTATCTTGTATCATTATTGCTATAGATTAGCCTGATATGATCCTCTGCTCGTGTCATTGAACAAAAATAGCTTGTGTGTGAATATGTGTATATCGTTATTCTGAAAAGATCAAAAAGATTTTAAGTTTGTGTATAGTTCAAATTCCAATCAGAAAAACCAAAAATATTTGTGATTAACCTTCGTGAATTGACTTTGAATCCTCTTGATTGAATGTGCTTTTCATGTTCGTTATTTGACTTTGACTTCTTCATAATTTGAGTTGAAAATTGACTTCACATAAGTCTCTGCGTACTTAACAGGTGCGCAAGGGTTAAACCCTGCGTACTTATCAAGTACGCAAGACTTAAGTCATGCGTACCTAGTAAGTACGCAGGAGTTAAGTCCTACGCACTTAATAAGTACGCACGACTGTTGTGGTCCGGGTATATAAACAGATGTTAGAATTTTTTACTCGGTTCATCTCATTCAAATGAACTTAACAATGTTGTATACTCCCTTTTCGATTTTCACTCAAAATTTGTGTGATCCCAAACTCATTTTTCGTCCCGCTCATTGTTTCATCTTCTGTTAAACCATCTTTGGTGAGAATCTGAGACCATTTTATCTGTTAAATCATGAGTTATGGAACGATTTGTGACATTATAGAACTAGGTTTTGAACTTCGATTCTTGACAATTTTGGGTTGTTTCCGACCGGCATTATGACCTAAAATATGTTTAAAATCATCATTCGAAGCTCAATCATCTAGAATTCATCCTTAACTTGTCTTGATTTTGGTTTTGACCTCTTGCTTGAGCCGAAGGTTCACGTCGGTTCGTACCGAGGTCAAAATGACAAGGTTTTAGTACCATTTTGTTGTTGGTTTTGGTTCCAGTGGTCTTTAACATGTTTTTCGATTATGTGGTGACCATAACCTACAACAAGATCCCTCATTCATGGATTCTGGAAATTCTAAAAAATTTAAGTGATGGGTTCCTGTGCACTTATCAAGTACGCAAGAAGTAATTCATGCGTACTTGCTAAGTACGCAAGACCAACTACCTGCGTACTTGCTAAGTACACAGGAATGGACACTTAGAAAATTTTCTAAGTCTAGAAACTTGTTCAATGTGAATGTGCTATACCTTATGATGTTTATTAAATTCCAAAGATGCTTCTTGTTCTTATTGTGTTTACTGGTTGTTTTTGTAGAGATGGCTCGTGCATTTACAAATGAGTTTAATCTGCTTGCACTTACTGAACTGGAATGGAAGGGTGTTGCACTTGAGTACCGAGAGATCATTGATTTCTTGAACCGCTCAAGGATAAGCTATGCTATTTCAGCAGACCCTGTCATATCAAGACCATACTTGGAGTAGTTCTGGGATACAGCAGAACATGACTGCACAGTAACCCCCAATGTCTTTCGGGCTACCGTGGCAGGTCATGATATTGTCATTTCTGAAGACACCATCAGGCGGGTCTTACAGTTCAGAGATCTTGAAACCGACCCAATCTCCTATCCTGATTACTTTGTGGATGGGTGTTGGAGACAACGTATGGGATATGTCGGTGTGCAGGATTATTCATCTTACAAGAAGATGTGGGTGCTGGATCAGTGGAGGTAGGTTGCTCACATTATGATCGTGTGCATGTCTTCCAGGAAGGCAGGGAAGGATGCCATGGGTCATGATCTAGCAGCCGCTATGGTTGGGTTGTCTCTCAACAAGGGCTACAACTTCTCCCGCTACATCTACAAGGCTATCATTGATCAAATTAACACAGCGGAGAGGCATAGGTTCTTGTTATACCCCAGATTTGTGCAACTCTTGATAAATGATGTGTTTTGGGGAGAGACTGCAAGTTAAGCGGGTGACCAAGAGAGTTTTCTCAAAGTTCTTAACGCCAGGCAATGTAGAACCTACCCCTGAGCATACTCCACTCTTTGGCCACCTGATCAATGAAGCGTGCGTGGCACCTGCAGATTGGAGATGTTATAGTGCAGAGTCTAAGCATGAACTCAGTGAACCCAGTGATGAACAATAGGAAGAAGAGGAAGTTGAATCTGAGGATGATGTGTCTGAAGATGAAGAACAGGGAAGTGGGGGAGCTGAAGAATCCGACTCAGAAATGACCGAGTCAGATTCATCTTATTCTCCTGATGCACCATCCCAGGCACACCCAAGCAGATTGACGAAGGTAACCCTTCCCGAGTCATCTTCCAAGAGAAAGAGACAAGAGACTAGCAGTGAATATGAGCCCGATTCTGATTCGGACACTGCTATACAAAGACGCAGACGGGAAAGTATCAACAAGCGTCGTGGAGATAGGCCACATCAACCTTTTCTTCGTGAGGTGGAAGTAAGTGCTCAGAGGCAAGTAACTGTAACAGCTGCGAGCACTGAATCGACTTCTACTTCACCTTCACAGTAGCTTTATCGACGACAGAGGATGAGGCCATTGGTAACATTTGTTGAGGCTGCTACTACTATCACAGAGGAGGTTCCTGTGATAGTAACCCTCCCTGTATAATCTGTCTGGGTGGCGGTAACGACTCCAATTCTGACCGAGTCTGTCACCATCACCCCTACCACCATCCAAACAACCACCGTCCCTACCTCAATCCCCACAACCACTCTCCAACACATCAGTGAACTATTTCTTGAGTTAGATTTTTACTCATGGATTTGATTTTGTTGAAATCTTCACCTTCCCAACTCATCAAGCCGAAGCCTCGTCGTCTAGGGGTCCCGATCCTAGAGATGCCAGGATCGCTACTCTAGAGACTCACGTTGCTGGATTACTAGAAATGGTACGGAAATCACGTGATGAGTCTGACAAGCAACAAGGCCAGATAAACTCACTGATTGATGAAGTTGCCGCTTTGAAGAAAAAACAAGCGGTTGATGAAAAGCAGCGTAGGGAGCATGATGCTATGGTTAAACTAGTATGTGACATGGCCAAGACGCTTGCTGCTCACGGGAGAGATTGAAATAATTGTTGGAAAAGTAACCACCTAATCCTAGTAGTGAAGAGGCTTGTCACTCAGTTGATCTATCTAAGGCTGATGATCAGGACAAGGATCCTGAAGCCGGACCGAGGGGAAGTGAGCAGAAATCGTTGGTTTTGGTGATTGTTCCCATTTTTTCCGTGCCTACGGCTTATGGGGAGTCTACTCGGAGTGAAGGTGGAGGTGATGCTGTGGGTTGTGATAAAGGAAAGTCTGTGGATGATGTACTGAAAGATCTATCTGATGACGTATTGGAAGATGTGATCCTATTATTAGAGCCAGACTATTCCAAAGAAGCACAAATCAACACACTCTGCAATCTGGAAGAGGGAGAGATCGAGTCTGGTGACGACTAGGATGAGGAGGATGAGGATGTTGTGATTGAAGTTCCCAAGGGAGATGGGGAAGGAGAATATGAGTTTAAGGATGGAGAGATTTTTGAAGCTCCATTCTTTGAAACTAATCTTGACACAGGTTTAGTCGAGCCTGTAAGTACTGTTGAGGCGTCGACTGAAGCCTCTCCTACCGACCCTACACATGTGGATCCAGAGGCGCAGAAAAGCAAACATACGCCTGCAAGTTCATCAAAGGATCCGGTTCCTGTCTGGCAGAAGACATCAATCATACACAAACATGGAGCGACAAGTATGATCTTATCTGTGAGGTTCGAGGATGACAAGAAGCTGTTTGCATTTAAGCGAGCTGGGGGGTTCAATACTTGAAACCAACCAGTGAAGCTTTCAGCTCCTTGCCAAAGTTAGACCTTCTGAACCTAGTAAACCGAGAGCTGCTG
Source organism: Smallanthus sonchifolius (assembly GCA_023525975.1). Classification (NCBI taxonomy): domain Eukaryota; kingdom Viridiplantae; phylum Streptophyta; class Magnoliopsida; order Asterales; family Asteraceae; genus Smallanthus; species Smallanthus sonchifolius. The sequence goes on from CM042025.1 coordinate 89,727,744, forward strand.
GGTCACTCAAATCACGCAGTAGCGATGGGTTTGTAGCAGGTTTTGCAGCGAGAGGTAAGATCTGGGAAGTTTGAAATGTTTAAGCCTCAAGTGCCCAAACGAGTCAGTGATAAGAACGTTAGACATCCTGTGACTCATAAAAGCTTAAAGAAACTGGTATACAAGCCAGTGCTGTGTGAAACCAAGATTCCCCTAAGCAATTTACCTCAGGATATCCTCGGTAACATATGGTACTGGTACGTAGATCCTAAATCAGGCGATGCAGTGATGATTGGAAAGGTGTGGTCCGAGAGTGGAAGCTTAGTTCCAAGGGAACTGATCAGAGTTTTTGATGAAGTCTGCTTCATAAACTTTTCTGTGAAAGATCTGGAGGCGCTAGCTGACAAGTACTGCATGTACACGGACGAGTGGACAAAGTTCCTTGCTTCTAAGTACGACAAGGTGGTCAAGTTCTGCCTTGATTACAAGAAGAAGATGGAAGCTAAAGCTGGGGAGCAGTGAAGACCGAAGACAATCCACAGCTGTTGTCAAGGGGGAGTTTGTTGCAGCACGTTTTTGTGACAAACACTCTGGATATTGTCTTAGCTCTTGTGTTTTGTCTTGTATGTATTAGTCTTTGTATGTTAGTGTCTGTATGTATTACTTATCAAGTTGTAATTACTAATGTATGTACTAGTCGTCTGTTTTCTCTAAGTGTTTTGCGCACTTAGCATGTGCGCAGGAATGACTTGATACTCTGCGTACTTGTTAAGTACGCTGGAACAATTAGCCCTGCGCACTTGTTAAGTGTGCAGAGATCAGGTCTAGTATAAATAGGTTGTGGTGATAGAAGTTATGTATGCACTCATTTTGTAACATCTCTGTAACCTACAAGTTTTATAATAGACGAAGTTTGAAAGTGTTTTAACCGTCGGTTTACTTTGTGTTACTTGATTCTCCACTAGTCACTGGTATTCCGCACCCGGTCCGACTAGTCACACACCCACACGTCACGATCCGAGACACCCGGGGACCTTTTGTAGGTCCCTTGAGCATCGTCGCGCAACGAAAATAACACGGACCTGTTATGTGGTTTGTGTGGGAACCAAGAAACGAGACAGAGAAACACGAACATAAACAAAAGATAATGAAACCACACGTAATCCATAACATAAAAGTCATCCCGTATTACAGACTACATACCGAAGGAGCACACATCTTTCATCTAAGTTCTCGGTCCAGGGGTTGGAAGAGCTCGTCCCGACCCGGACACCTCTCAACCTTGTTCCAGAAGTTCCACCTACAAATGAAAACAAGTTTTCAATTTATAGGGGCAGAAACACTACCTGCGTACTTAGCTAAGTACGCAGGGCATTGGTCATGCGTACTTGCTAAGTACGCAAGGCAAAAGCCTTGCGTACTTACTAAGTACGCAGGACCAACTGGTGAACAAGCTAAGTACGCAGGAAAACCCTCCTGCGTACTAGCCTAGTACACCGATACATAGAATTTAATCTATAGTTACTAAAACATGCTTCTACAGACTCCCTCTTAACTATAGTATCAAATTCTATCTATCACTAACACTGATAATCATCAGTTTACAAAGAATGTCCTAACAGACTCCCTCTAAACTAATGACATCACGTGTCTTCTGGCGAGAGTTGATCTTCTGGCATTCCACTTGAGATATTCAAATCTTCAAACTCCAGTCTTTAGTTGCCGAGTGATGACAAACCCGAATCCCTCTTAACTGTAGCTTTCATTGTAGACCAAACCAAGTACTTCAATAAGAACCAACTAACGCAACACAACTCATTGTAGTTCATCCTCTCAACAGTAGCAACCTCCACCCTAACTTAGAATTCTTCCAAATCAGCTGGCATATGATAGAGAGTTTGAATTTCCAATAACCTGCATCAAACTAATCAGCTCCCTTAGGAATTCAAGTAATATAAACTTTAGTCTTCACACCAGATGTGTCCAACTCTATCCTCTATCTTCACGAGTCAACCAAATTCCCGAAGATGTTCATTTCCAATTTCCCCTTTCAATGTAAGCTTCTCCTTACTAGACCAGAAACAAGGGTATGTTTCTTATCCCATCGTCCAATGATAAAAGGTTCCATCTTCAACTAATAATCCAACGGATATCCAGCTTCATCCTGAAAACACTTGATAGAATCAAACACAAAATCATGCTCAGCAGTGATCACCTTATATCCAAAGTCCAACATTCTTCAATTAGATCTTCATTCCTAGTTAACACCTCCTAATCTGTATACGTTCACCTCGGTGAAGTTCCATAACTAGGTTGTCTATCTGGATTTGGCCCAGATCCCAAGTGAGAAATCCCATCATAATTGAATCACATCAAATCTTGAACACAGGCTTGACGAATGAGCACGAAAAATATAGTTTACAAGAGAAATCACGGTTGATGATACATCCCCCCCTATTTCTCTGTAAACTATGACCAGCTTCATCATCACTTCACTCAAATCCTCAAAAAACACAACTAGCCAACTCCAGCATTTTATTCTTTTATTCATTTGCAAAGATCCAAAACAGCAAATCCTTGAGTTCAAGTTGTTACAGTATTCATCCCCTATTAAAGAAGTATCCCGGATACTCGTAGCCTACATATTCAGGTTTGAATACCTAAACAAGATGATTCTTTTTCCGAAAAACCCAAAACAGCCACATCTTCACAAATAGAACGAAACCTTTAGCCGATGACGGCCCAATTGCTCCCATTAGTTCAACATTCATATCATATTAAATAAGTATCCCGGATACTCGTAGCCTACATTTTCAGGTATGGACACTTAAACAATGTATGACAAGTGGTATCATCCAACAAAAATCTCGTCCATGTTTCGCCAAGCCACATCGTATACAAATTCTGGCCCGGAAAAACCAAAATTACTATCTTCTCAAAATGGCCAGAAACACGCGTACAAATGATCCCTAAAAAAATTGGCCAAGAAAAGTTTTTCCGCCAAAAAACTTTTTTTTGAATCCCAGATGCTAGTTCATTCATACTTAGTAAATACGCACATAAGGGGTGTTCATGCGTATTTAGTAAATACGCAAAGTCAAGTACCCATACGTACTTGTTAAGTGCGTAGAGAAATACTCTTGCGTACTTAGCTAAGTACGCATGTCACTTCTCATACATACTTACTTAGTACACAGGTGACTTCTCCTTCCGCCTCGTAAACAGTGCCCTATGACTCCTCAGAATTGCAGTCTTTTTTTCTTCTATTCACGTTGGTTCCTATTTGCTGTTTCAAGGGCCACATATATCATTTATGAGCTGTCATTATATTTCTTTTTCTTTCATTTAAATGGCCCAACTCACAGAAACATGAACTAGTTTAGTTCATATCATTTTAGTTTAAGCCCACATTTGCATTCCATTTACTCAGAATCTTCATTCCATGTCATACTTCATTTAATTTCATCCCCTTGTTATCATTTTAGCTTAAATATGCTTATTAATTCCAAAACATGCATTTTAAGCTCCATTAACCTGCACACAAAACACCTAACAAGGTAAACGTATTTCGTGTAAATTAAACACTAAAAACACATTATTAAAACCAATTAATTTCATACAACAACCACTACATCATGTCTCTCGCTCATTACTTTTAAAGCGGCGCCCCATAATTTAGTTTTTGGAATTATCAAACTACAACAACCCGCCTCTCCTTTTTCCCCACAACAACCTCCACCATCTCCATCACCCTTTCCACAGCAAGACTACTTTCAAGGCGGCGCCCCATAGTTCGATTTATTTTTAATGTAATGTTTTTAATTATTTTAAATGTAATGTTTTTTTAGTTTTTTATGTAATTTTTTTAAATGTAATGTTTTTTAGTTTTTATTTAAGTTGTTATATAAAATTAATTAAATTAGAAAAAGAAATTGACGTGGCGGTGGGAAGATGTGGAACCATTTCCCTCAAATGTGGAGGGGTGTGGAAAAGTTGTGGAATCTGATGTGGTGCTAACGTGGAGGGGTGTGGAGGTGTGAAAATTGTGGGTAGTACCCTTAGCTTAAGCGGCAGAGATCAGGTCACAACGATCTTTATTTTTCATTTTATAAAACAAGGTTTCTAAACAATTAAGTGTTTTTGCGAAACAAGTCCACCTCGCACACGTGATGCCTGCACCTTCGCCTCTCGCCTTGGCTAACCCTTTCACCTCGGTGTACGCTTTTTAAAACATACAGAAGGATTCAGACGCTTAACACTCCCCCTATCTTATGATGAATTTAAGTAGAAAATATGTGCCTTTGTAAAGAGGTTATATTTCTTGTTTGGTTGAGTTCATAAAGTAGGAGAAAGGTTTTTTTAGACCTTGTCAAAAGTTAGGTTTTTAAAGGGGTGGTTAATGTTCTTGAATCCACTTATTCTTGATTCAGAGGTTATATGGAACTTTTCAACTGGAAAGTTGTTAAAGATAAGGGTGTTCAATATTTGGTTTCAAACCGATTAAATTGATAACCAAACCAAAACCGAAACCGATTAAAACCAAACCGAATTACATATTTGGTTTTCGATTTGGTTCAAACCGTAAACCGAATATGTAATTTGGTTTTTGGTTTGGTTTAGGTTTCAAGATTTTGAATTTGGTTTGAACTGAAAAACCCGAATTGGGTTATACCACTATTTTAATCCATATTTTATAGTTAACCTAATTCATTTATATCAATAACCAATACCCATATATGTATTATAAATCATTATTTGATGAAGTTATGTTTTTGTTTAGACTTTCTTAACATGTTTTATTGTTTAAACCGAATAAGTTATAGCTAATCAAAAGAAAAAAAAGTTTTTTTTTGGTTAATTCGGTTTGTTAGGTTCAAACCGAAAACCAAACCGAATTACAATGTGGTTTTAGGTTCGGATTAGGTTTCCTCAAATGTGGTTCGGTTCGGATTATGGTTTCAACAAAAAAATATCCAACCCGAAAAACCCTCAACCCGACCCGATGAACACCTCTACTTAAAGACATATAACGGTCACACAAACTCAAAATACTGCATCTCATCGTCATTTTCCATCACTAATGACAAATACATCGTGAGCGGTTCAGAGGACAATTGTGTATATTTGTGGGAACTCCAAACAAAAAAAATTAGTGCAGAAACTTGAAGGTCACACTGATAGTGTTATAGCGGCTGCGTATCATCCAACTGAGAATATGATCTCTTTAGGGCCCTTAAAAATGATAGAACAGTTAAAATCTGGACATTCATAAATAGGAGTATCTGTGTGTCGTGATTTAATAACAGAAACGGGTCGATCAGTTTTTGATCAAATCCCGAGTTTGTGGTTGTGATTTTTGGGCTTGTGACATCACATGATCTTGTGATGAGATCGCATCGCTGCGGTTGATGCAAATACCATTTCATGATGTGCACGTGATGCGGCTGGTATGGTCTGATACAATACATTATGCAGATGACTAGTATATGAAAAAAATTAGATCATCCATTGCAATGGTTCTGAGTTTTTAAAATCTGATTGAACAAATCTGACAAATCTAACAATCGATTGAGCAATGGGTTTGAATATTTAGAAAAATTAGACGATCGATTCAACAAATCTGACCTTTTGGGTTTAAAACATATCGCAGTGTTACACGCTTTTTAAAATTAAGGTTAAAGGTGATTTTCAATCTTGGTTTTGGAGGTTTATTTTATTAGAATTTTGATAACATTATAAATAACAGGCTTATATTATTACTAAAATAGTTTAATTATTTCCAATTTAAAAAGTCTGATAAGGAATTAAAAAGATTTTTATTTAATAAAAACAATTCAATATTATTTTCTTTTAATATACTTTTTCTAGAAAGCAAATTCAACAGTGACCTTATTTTGGTATCATATTATTAACCTTTTAATGTCATCGACATAAAGTCTGGTCCCTCTCCCTCTTCTAGAATCCTATTAGATAATATTTTAATGTTTCTCCACTATACATCAATACATCCCGCACGTTTATTGTTTGTAACAACCAGGTGGTTACACCCGTCACGGACACGGGTGTCGGGTTGATCATTAATAAGACTTAAATTAAAATGTAGCCGTAATGGTAAAATTAATGTTAATAAAAAATAAACATAAAAAATAATAAAAAAGAAAAAAAAAACTAATATTACCGGTTCGGATCATGAAAAATAACTCCTGTTGCAAAGTACTTCTTAGTGTTGTTAAAGTCCCTTCACTAAATGTGAGCTTGGTGCGAAGACCCAGTAATTAAGATTCCTGCACCATACGTTCATATGCCGACATCTGTCGCTGCTATTCAATCCACCAATTGTAACACCCTACTTTTAAAATACCGGTTATAATAAACATTTAAAAAGCGCGGACGCATTTATCCCATTTTTTTTATAGATCCCTTGCGTACCGCGAGAAACCAGGCCCCATCCCCTCGCGTACCGCGGGGGAGCCTCAGAAAGCCAAGCCGGAATCCAGGTCCCTCGCGTACCGCGAGAGAACCCAACCTGGTTCTTCACGTACCGCGAGGGACCTTCCTTCATAGAAAGTTTCCTGGACCTACAGATTTCAACACTTAGCCATTTTTTCAACTTTTCCATTTCAACATGACACCAAAAATTCCCAAACACCTGGGATTTTGACCAAAAGTATACATACACCACAATATCACCAAAACATCAATTCTTGTCCCAAATTCACACACCCTTTCGAGGATTTCAATACACATCCCAAAATCAACCATTTACACATACGAGAATCCGCCAACGCCTTGGACTTGCCTTGGACTACATCGAAGCTTTTCTTACATAATCCCATAAACATATCACCATTAGTAATGAAGATAAAACATAACAAACAAGTAAAATTCTACTTGTTCCACCCATTCACCCATTTGACCCGTTTCTACCCAATTTGTCATTAGGCAACCTATCACTTGCATATTCACTTACAAGTTTCACCCTTTTCGTTTCATTTTCATGCTTATCACATTTCCATTTCCATTATGAAACATAGGCCATAACTTCATCACCAGATTTTTATTATGATTCTTAAATCATAACTTCATATCCACATATCCATTATGGTACTTAAACCATAACTCCATATCCACATATCCATTATAGTATTAATATTGTAACTACATTCTTTCACTTATTCATGCACTTTTATACACATTCATACTACATAACACATTATGCAACTTAACACATTATGCATACAACATTTCATATAACACCATTTATCATCAATTACAAAGTAAGTGCAAAAGCACTTACCTTGTGGATTTGAAGGTCCCGATTCCACTTCACGTTTTGAAATTTGATTACCTAAACACATTCATCTAGTTTAGTAATCTAACATACATCAAAATCACATTTTAATTGGGTTCACAACCCAATTTTCTATTTCCAACCCAAACTGACCCGTTTGAGTTATACTCATATCCAAACACCCTCTTTCACCCCAAACTCACCTACTTGAGTTTCATTATCCTTACATTAACACTAATTTTTCATTCAATAGTTATTATTAGGTTAATTTGGTGTTTGTTCAAGTGTCTAACATCATACAAACACTTAATCATCATTAATTCAACATTCTATCATCATAATCTAAACACCCCCAAATTTCTCCATATAAACCCTAACTCATCATAATCAAAATCAAAGGGTTCTAGGATGTTAATCACCATTCTTTACCTTTATTTTAGCTAGATTATCAACAATCTAACACCAATTTACCATATGCATTCAAAATTCCGGATTTTTACCCAAAACCCATCAAGAACACCATAAATGGTGGATTCAAGAGATGAAGAAGGAACTTACTTGATGTTAGGAAGGTATTGTGTGAATCAACACCCTAAATCCAGAGCATGCAAGCCTCTAATTTCGTTCTTGATCAATTTTCTCCTCTTCCTCCTTTTTCTCTTGCAACCATCGACACCCACACCCACTGAAATCCTGAATTTTGACTTCATATAAGTCAAATATGGCAGATTTGCCGTATTTGCACTTTCAGTCCCTCAACTTCTATTTCATCCATTTTCATTCCAAAATTAGTTAAAACTAATATAACCCATTACTAACTTGAAACCCACTTGTTTCAACTTATTTCTAAAATATTATTTTCACCATAATATTTATTAGAATATTTATTTATTTATAACGAAACCCGGATTTTGGTTCGTTACAAATCACCTCCCCTTATTTGGGTTTCGTCCCCGAAACCCGACTTCATATAAAAAGGTTCGGATAATATTTGAGCATTTCTTCCTCGGTTTCCCAAGTCATTTCCACTCCCTTCTTATGTTTCCACCTCACCAAAACTTGGCAAATCTCTTTATTGCGTAAACGGTTCACCTTTCGATCCAAGATTGCACCAGTTCCTCAACATAATTCAACTTTTCATCCAATTCAATATCATCCAATGGAACAAAAGTAGATTCATCCGCCAAACATTTTCGCAAATGAGACACGTGAAATGTGTTATGAAGTCTACTTAGTCCTTCCGGTAGCTCCAAACGATAAGCCACCGCACCCACCCTTACTATCACCTTAAACGGTCCGATGAAACGTGGAATTAACTTCTCCTGTTTCCTAAACCGTATCACCCCTTTCCAAGGAGAGACTTTCAAAAGCACAAAGTCCCCCACTTGAAACTCAATCGCCCGCTTTCTACTATCCGCATAGGACTTTTGGCGATCTTGAGCCGCCTTCAAGCGTGCCCTTATTTGGTTAATACTACTATTAGTTTCCTTGACCACCTCTTTACTACCAAGTTCCCATTGACCACTCTCACCCCAACACACGGGTGTTCGACATTTCTCCCATACAATGCCTCGAAGGGAGGCATACCAATGCTAGAATGGTAGCTATTGTTGTAAGAAAATTCCGCTAACGGTAAATGGTCGTCCCAATTACCCCCAAAATCCAAAGCACACGCTCGCAACATATCCTTGAGCGTTTGAATCGTCCGCTCGCTTTGACCATCCGTTTGTGGATGATAAACGATGCTAAGATTCAATCTAGTCCCCATATCCTCATGGAATTTCTTCCAAAAACGAGAAGTAAATCTCGTATCACGATCCGATATAATCGACACCGACACTCCATGACGTGACACAATTTCCTTCACATACATTTCCGCCAATCTATCCGATGAATACGATTCCTTAATAGGAAGGAAATGTGCACTCTTTGTCAACTGATCCACTACTACCCATATCGCGTCATAAACCTTTCTAGTCTTTGGTAGTTTAGTGATCAAATCCATGGTTATGTTCTCCTATTTCCAAAGCGGTATTTCAAGCGGTTGAAGCTTTCCATACGGCTTTTGGTGCTCCGCCTTTACCCTTAAACATGTAAGACATCTCTCCACATACTTAACAATATCACGCCTCATACACGGCCACAAAAAATTACACCTCAAATCATAAACATTTTTATGGCCCCCGGATGGATAGAATACTTGGACTTATGCGCCTCATCCAAAATAGTTGTCAAAACACTTGACAACCTAGGAATCCAAATTCTATCAAAGCATGTCTTTAAACCCGAACTATTTTCCCCAAGCTTATCAACATAAGCAACCATCCGTTCCTTCTTCAAATCACCACCAAGTGCTAACACTTGAGCCTCCCGGATTTCATCAATAAGAGATGATGAAATTGTCATCTTAAATGACTTCACCTTAATAGGTGTATGGCTCGTTTTCCGACTAAGAGCATCCGCCACCACATTCGCTTTACCAGGATGATAAAGTATCTCACAATCATAGTCCTTGACCAATTCAAGCCACCACCTTTGCCTCATGTTGAGATCCTTTTGGTCAAAGAAGTACTTAAGACTTTTGTGATCCGTGTACATCGTACACTTAGCCCCGTACAAATAATGCCTCCAAATCTTGAGCGCAAAAACCACAGCCGCAAGTTTTAAATCATGGGTAGGGTAATTCACCTCGTGAGTCTTCAATTGCCTAGACGCGTAAGCAATCACTTTCCCCCGTTGCATCAAAACACAACCCAATCCCGAATGCGAGGCATCCGAATACACCACAAAATCTTCATCCTTTTGCGTCAACTTCGTCATCGGCAAAGCAATCCAAGAGAAGTTTTCAATAAACCGTCGATAATAACCCGCCAACCCCAAGAAACTTATAATCTCCGAAGGCTTTTTCGGCGATGACCAATCTTTAACCGCCACTATCTTGGATGGGTCGACAGTAATCCCTTTCTCATTAATCACATGACCCAATAATTAGATTTCGCGCAACCAAAATTCACACTTAGAAAATTTTGCATAAAGCTTTTCCCTTTGAAGAACTTCAAGAATCTCACGCAAATGACAAGCATGATCACCTTCGCTCCTTGAATAAATGAGAAGTTCTTCAATAAACATAATGACTAAACGGTCGATGAACGGTCTACACACTCGGTTCATAAGATCCATGAAAACCGCAGGTGCGTTGGTTAAACCGAATGGCATAACCGTAAACTTGTAGTGACCGTATCGAGTGCAAAAAGCTGTCTTATGAACATCATCTTCTTTCACTTTCAATTGATGGTACCCGGATTTTAAATCAATCTTAGAGAACCATGACGCCCCTTGCAATTGATCGAAGAGGTCGTCAATCCGAGGTAATGGGTACCTATTCTTCACCGTCAACTTGTTCAACTACCGATAATTCATCTGGAAACACATCCTCAAACTGATTCACAACCGGAACATCGCGAATATCTTTCACTTTCTCGATCATATCCGCAACACAAGCCATGTACGCCTTGCACCCACGCGCCATGTACTTTGTTGCCGTCACATAAGAACACAATCTTACCTTACATTTCTTTTCACCTTCTATGTAAAAGGACTCACCCGTCGGGGAAACGAGTTGTATCACTTTAGGCCCACATAGAATATTCGCTTTATTCTTTGATAACCAATCCATCCTTACTATTACATCAAAATCCCCCATGGTCATAGGAATTAAGTCTATAGGGAACGTTTCACCCCTGCCCTTAACTTGCAATTTTTATAAATATCAAACACTAGGAAACTCTTATCATTTGCCGCCTCGATTTCTAAGGGTTCATCTAACTTGCTACTTAGAAACGAAGAATGCTTAACAAATTTCAAGGAAACAAATGAACGACTAGCCCCGAATCAAATAGAACTAGTGCAGGTAAAGAGTTAATCTTGAATGTACCTGACACCACCTTCGAGTTATTCCTTGCCTCTTCCGCCGAGATGTGGAAAGCTCTACCCTTTGGCTTTGGTATTTCAACCTTCCTTTCACTTCCACCTTGCTTCAGTTCGGGGCAATCTACCCTATTGTGCACTGGCTTGTAACAATTATAGCATATACAGATTTGGCTTGGACATTGATTAGCCATATGCCCCGGCTTCCCACATTTATAGCAATTCGACGTTCCCTTCCTACACTCCCTAAAGTGCTCCTTTCCACAAACCTTGCATCCCCGTGGAGAAAACTTGCTAAAAGGCTTCTTATTAGGGCTCCCACCCTTTATCTTCTTCACAACTTGTTCAACAATTTCACGCTTTCTCTTTTCACCTCTAGCCTCTTTCCTCCTCAACTCCACCTCTCTTTCCCGACACCTATTTATCAAGTCAACAAGTGTGGCAAAAGAGGAAGGAGATATGCTATCTCTGAACTCCACAGTCAACATAGCATAAAATCTGTCAATCTTTGCCTTCTCGGTCGACACCACGTCTGGACAGAACTTGGCGCGATAAAAGAAAGTCCCTGCCAACTCATCAATCGACTCTTTCGTTTGCCTCATGAGGAGAAACTCCCCAGTCATCCTGTCAACTGCGGCTTGTGGGCAGTGGTATTTCAGAAAAGCCGCCTTAAACTCCTCCCAAGTCATGGAGGTCACACCCAAATCACCCCTCTCCTTTCGGAGATTCAACAACCATTCCTTTGCCCTCCTAGTCAACAGTGGCACACTGAACATCACCCTGTCTTCGGGCTTACATTTAGTCATTTTAAAGTTGGATTCCATATCCACCACCCACCTGTGGCTAAGGATCGGGTCCACTTTCCTGTTATACTCCTTTGGCTTGATTACCATGAACTCCTTAAGGGTACAACCTTGAGGTTCCTTCTCTTTCTCTTTCGATACCTCCTCGAGAGTAAGCTTAATAGCCCCTCTCATTTCTTCCATAAACAGAGTTGTGGCTTGCTCAAAAGCCTTGGCCACTTCTTCCTTTATCAACTCTTGGATTCTTGGATCCAAAGGTTCTCTATTCGCATCGTCTGTCATCTCTTAGCTGAGAATTAGAACCAAAACACCTTAACATCCTTACACTTTCAATACCTAAGGTATCCATCACACTTACACTCTTATGTATTAAGTATATATATATATATATCTACCTATATTCATGCATACATATATAATCACCTTCACCTAATCTTTGCAAATGTTCATTGTTATATGGTTATCATAAAGACCCTTGCATATCTCGTCTTATTAACCATATTAGCCAGACATGTTTAATAATAAGTTATGCCCAAGTGTAATTATCATATTCATATAACAAATCATAAAACAAGTTTCGGCTCACATAACACTTTGTCATTCAATCATACATATACATACACACCTTATGTAACAACATTATTCATAACATTACTAACCTTTCATTTTCGTAAGCTCCGAGTCTTAGTCAAGTCCTTCATGGATTCTCGTATCATTTCCCCCATATCAAAAGCATCCCGTTTGAGTTTGGTGCCTCGCACACCAAATCCCTCAAACCATCGCTCTGATACCAAGTTGTAACACCCTACTTTTAAAACACCGGTTATAATAAACATTTAAAACGCGCGGAAGTATTTATCCCAATTTTTTTATACGTCCCTCGCGTACCGCGAGAGACCAGGCCCCATCCCTTCGCGTACCTCGGGGGAGCCTCAAAAAGCCAAGCCGGAATCCAGGTCCCTCGCGTACCGCGAGAGAACCCAACCTGGTTCTTCGCGTACCGCGAGGCACCTTCCTTCAGAGAAAATTTCCTAGACCTGCAGATTTCAACACTTAGCCATTTTTCCAACTTTTCCATTTTAACTTGACACCAAAACTTCCCAAAAACCTGGGATTTTGACCAAAATTACACCACAATATCACCAAAACATCAATTCTTGTCCCAAATTCACACCCCCTTTCGAGGATTTCAAAACATATCCTAAAATTAATCATTTACACATACGAGAATCCGCCAACGCCTTGGACTTGACTTGTACTATATCAGAGCTTTTCCTACATAACCACATAAATATATCACCATTAGTAATGAAGATAAAACATAACAAACAAGTAAAATTCTACTTGTTTCAACCATTTACCCATTTGACCCGTTTCCAGCCAATTTGGTATTATGCAACCTATCACTTGCATATTCACCTACAAGTTTCACCCTTTTCGTTTCATATTCATGCTTATCACATTTCCATTTCCATTTCGATTATGACACATAGGCCATAACTTCATCACCACATTTCCATTATGATTCTTAGATCATAACTTCAGATCCACATATCCATTAAGGTACTTAGACCATAACTCCATATCTACATATCCATTATAGTATTAGTACTTTAACTGCATTCTTTAACTTATTCATGCAATTTTATACACATTCATACTACATAACACATTATGCAACTTAACACATTATGCATACAACATTTCATATAACACCATTTATCATCAATTACAAAGTAAGTGCAAAAGCACTTACCTTGTGGATTTGAAGGTCCCGATTCCAGTTCACGTTTTGAAATTTGATTACCTAAACACATTCATCTAGTTTAGTAATCTAACATACATCAAAATCACATTTTAATTGGGTTCACAACCCAATTTTCTATTTCCAACCCAAACTGACCCGTTTGAGTTATACTCATATCCAAACACCCTCTTTCACCCCAAACTCACCTACTTGAGTTTCATTATCCTTACATTAACACTAATTTTTCATTCAATAGTTATTATTAGGTTAATTTGGTGTTTGTTCAAGTGTCTAACATCATACAAACACTTAATCATCATTAATTCAACATTCTATCATCATAATCTAAACACCCCCAAATTTCTCCATATAAACCCTAACTCATCATAATCAAAATCAAAGGGTTCTAGGATGTTAATCACCATTCTTTACCTTTATTTTAGCTAGATTATCAACAATCTAACACCAATTTACCATATGCATTCAAAATTCTGGATTTTTACCCAAAACCCATCAAGAACACCATAAATGGTGGATTCAAGAGATGAAGAAGGAACTTACTTGATGTTAGGAAGGTATTGTGTGAATCAACACCCTAAATCCAGAGCATGCAAGCCTCTAATTTCGTTCTTGATCAATTTTCTCCTCTTCCTCCTTTTTCTCTTGCAACCATCGACACCCACACCCACTGAAATCCTGAATTTTGACTTCATATAAGTCAAATATGGCAGATTTGCCATATTTGCACTTTCAGTCCCTCAACTTCTATTTCATCCATTTTCATTCCCAAATTAGTTAAAACTAATATAACCCCATTACTAACTTGAAACCCACTTATTTCAACTTATTTCTAAAATATTATTTTCACCATAATATTTATTAGAATATTTATTTATTTATAACGAAATCCGTATTTTGGTTCGTTACACCAATCGCAAGGTGGAGGGACATGAACATGTGGGGGCAGATAACGTGGTGTAAACACCGACATGGGACCCCCCATCATTGGCCACACAGGTGGGGGAAAATAAGGAGAATATGGGAATGTAGCAGGTATTAGGTTAAGAATTTGTGATGTATTAGGGATGGAAGATTATGCCAATGGTTGGTATGGAAATATAGGATGAATCACAGGTGGAACAGATGTAACCGTGGTATAAATTGGTGTAGTAATATTGGGAGGGGTAAATGTGACATGAGATTGAGAGGACGATGGCCGTGATCTCAGATTCGAGACACCAGTAGCAGTAGCTGTCTGGTTTGGTTGTGAAATTTGTTGCAAAATAGGCGAATCCGGCTCACCTCCATTGGTGTTTTCTCCTACCGTCGTCATGTTTTCATCATGTTGATGAGTTAACTGTCATTGGGAGAGGGCATAGTGGTGGATTGAAAAGATTACTCGCCACAAATGCACCGAAAGAGATGAGGAGATCTAGCTTGCTAGACCACAGGATGACGCCAATGTTGACGTAAATCCAAATCTTATGGTGTATTTAGGTTGATACGCCACTGACTCACTTCCTACTTGTTCATGACTAAGTAACCCCAATGCTTATCTTGGATTTTAATCTTCCGATCTCACTCCTACATAGATAACAAACGCGATAGGGCATCACAATGGAGGAAGGGCCACTGTAACAACCCTCCGACGTGATAATAAGTAGTGATCGGAGGAAAATAAAGATATTTGAAGTTATAGGTGGTTAACAATGGTGAAGGGGGAAAACATACATGCCTCCGTTCTTTATTTCTCTTGTTTATACTTTTCAATTATGGTTTACCTTATCTCTTTTTCCTGTTATTTTGGTGGGGTCCATTCTAGGGAGTATGAAGGTCACGCTTTTGTCACTCCCCCTTTTGATTGGTGTTTGTAAAACTTCTCATGTGGATTGGCGACACGAGTCTCGGTATGAAGGAAAAATAATAATTGTCGGGTCAAGGTTTTTTAATATATATTGGGTCATTCGGATTAATACTCTTCAGGTAATTTTGCTTTGATTTTGATGATGTTTGGGAATGTAACTTTTTTGTACTTAGCCTAATTCATTAACTTCATTAAGTTTTTGAAAACTGCTTATAATTGTTAGAATTTTATGAGCAATTTCCATGTATATCTTTAGGGCTTTGGATTCATGCAATGGGATGCTCAGCAGTGGTGGGTTTGGCTTCTATAATTTGTCTAATTCTACTGCCATTGATATTATGTGAGTTGATTAACCATTAACTTTCAGTTCTATTGCCTATAATTTGGATTTAAGTTCTTGAAGTTTAAGGAAACCTTCAAAAATCATATGAATAATTTGTCGTTTGAGGATGACGATTTGGAGAGGTTGTGATTATTAATTACAATGAATCTGAGTGGATTTAAGTATTTGGTGAGACCAATGATGTTAGAAATTAACTACACTTTAAAACCCGTTCTGACCTGAACCTGACTCAAACACATTCTGACCCGAAACAAAATTATGATTTTTTTAAAAGCGAACCTGAACTCGTTCTGACATGTTACCAACCTGTTTTGTGTAAGAATTTTGGGTTTGTGTAGTTGTGATTGCCCGGATTCTCTGTGAATCCCCTTGATCTGCAATATTCCAAGCAACACAATAACGAACAATCTCCTGGAAAGGCGGAATCAATCCAAGAGACTCTAAGATCGAAAACTGACGAATCAAACAACGAATCTAAGATAATACGCCATCAAACTGAGATAATCACAAAACATCATCTTGTATTCACTTAGAGAATCAGTACAATCAGTAGTGCAATACTATGAATTACAGAGATACAAATCAGATACAAGTTCTAGTCCTATCTAGCTTTCAAATACAAGACTTATATATAGTAATAAGATTGATCTTCCGAAAAAGATTTCGATCGAAATCTTTTTCAATCGATAAAGTTTTCGGTCAAAAACTTTACACTTAAGCATATATCAAAATAGAAACTTGAATTCGATGGACTACTAGGTTCCAACAATCTCCCCCTAGTCCATTGAATCCCAAGTTCTATGTCTTGTCTGCATCCAGTTTCTTCTCTTGCTTCACTTTCCTTGAATCCAGATCCTGTAACCTTTTCTTGATCAGTCTAGCTTCAGCTCTTAGAGATAAAAAATGAGACACCACTCTCATATACAACTTTGCTTCGTTCTTTATCATCAAGCTCATATCACACTGAATCGTGTTATAATACAAAATCTTTAGATCTTCATCTGAAAAACTGAATAGATCCATCGGATCAAAGATTCTGACTTCAGGAAGTCCCCTCTGTTGAGTAACTGCTTCATGTGATGAAGAATCACAAAACCACATTTCAAAATCCTTGATGAAGCTCTCTCTTATTTCAGGTATATACACAGCTGTCACAGTATCAGCTGGTTTGACTATGTATTTGTACTTGATCTTCTCATTTGTTATGTATTTCTTCTTGATCCTTCTTCGTACAGGAATTTGAGGCTGAAATAATGTAAATTTATCTTGATTACATTGATTCCTGAGAAGTCCTTCAAAAGCAGAAGCTCGAGTATTGTTTGATTCATTAATCAACTTCAAACGACTCAAATCTCTTATATCCCATCTTGGTATTGTCTGTAATTTATGAAATGTATCAAAATATTGAATATCACCAGCAACCCTCTTGATCACATACATCTTCTTATCACTATCAAATTTCCAACCCAAAATCAATCCAGTCAATGCCTTTCTTGGATTCCTTATTCTTTGTGTTATTCTTTCAAAAGTTGACGGTTTTTCATTAACTTTCCACCACAAACTTTTATCATCAGAAGCTTTCTTTACAGTAGATTCTTTTTTAGCTTCATCTGCTTCACTCTCTTCAAACAATTCATCAAAAGGAATTCTCTCATCTACTACTTTATCTAACCTTCCAATTTCATTCTCGTCACATTCAACATACGTCTGTTTTTCTTCATATTCATATTTCTCATAAATTGCATTAGAATCTTTGTCATTACTTGACTCTTCATTATTTGCTCCACTGCCACCAACTCCAGATCCATCACTACTGCTATCATCATCATCAGAAGGATCCGCATCATTTTTCTTGATATCATTGATATTAACATCTTCATCTTCCTCTTTTTCATCTTCTTCCTTCTCCTTATCTTCATCTCCTACCTCGTTGTTGGCCGTTATAACATCGGAGTTTTGCTTTGTCAAAACCAACACTCTTACCAAACTGGAGCTTGTCTTTTTCGACCTTTAAAGATACTTCTTTGCTCTAATAGCAATCATGGCCATTTTCCATTGTAAATCCATGTATTCGAGATCGTTTGGATTTATTTGCACAAGATCTTCTACATCATGCACAGCCGGTTGAAGCTTGCCAGTCACCAAGGCATCATAGCTACTCATAAAGGCTCCTAATAAGGCAATTTGATCCTCAGGAATCTGACCAGTTGTCTTAACCTTTTCTCCAGAAGAATGCTCACAACAACCCTTACCCTTTTCAAACTTAGAACCACTGCTCCCGTCACTTGTTTCAGAAAACAGAGATGCATTAACTGAACCCGAACCATTTGGCTTGTCTGGATTATTCAACTCTCGTTTCTTTGCATCCATCTCATATGACTCAAGCAAGCAGATAATATCATCAAGTGACTTGTTCTTCAACTATGGAGTAGTATTTTTGATCAACATGCATGGTATGCTCCATCAGTCAGGTAGTGAATCCATC
Source organism: Smallanthus sonchifolius (assembly GCA_023525975.1). Taxonomy (NCBI): domain Eukaryota; kingdom Viridiplantae; phylum Streptophyta; class Magnoliopsida; order Asterales; family Asteraceae; genus Smallanthus; species Smallanthus sonchifolius. Next base: position 89,746,183 of record CM042025.1, read on the forward strand.
AGCTTCTTTCCCAAATCATACTTCTCAAACTTGGCACACATCTTCCTTAGTCTGTTAATCAATGTAGTAAACCTTGTGACCTGTTCACTCAGGGTTTCACTCTTTTTGTAACTAAACATATTATACTGCTTCAACAGAAGATCAGTTCGACTTTCTTGCAGTGTTGCATTTCCTTCAAACCTTAGACACAATGCATCCCACAATCCCTGAGCTGTCTCATGTTGCTCAAAATTGAGATACAATTCAGTCGGAAGAGACAAGATGATTGATCTCAAAGCTCTGTTATCTCTCTCAATCAGCTTCTTGTCTTCCTCGGAATACAAATCAGGATCTGTAATAGGAACTAAACCATCAGCGTTCACAGTTTTTGGTATATGAGGACCTTTTGCAATTGACTCCCATAGAGTGTGCTCAGTGAACTTGAAATATGCTTTCATCATAATTTTCCAGTTGGAAAACTCTGATATTGACTTAAGCTTCGGTGGTGACTTTCCCATAACTCTCTCAGTATCATAAACCTTACCCGCCATTGAATAAACACAAAGTATCAAAATCAGAAATTTTCACAACTCTGGAGATTTCGGTCGAAATCCTTTTCGATCGGAAACTTTTTTGAACAGACTTTTCGATCAAAAACTTTGACATTTCGGACAACAGATTTCTGATGAAGAGATTTCGGACAAAATCAACTTTTCGGACGAAAACAGATTTCGGCTCCTTCAAATGAGATTTCAGACACTTCAAACTCAGCACCTTCAGACCGCACCTGCAACTGATCCGACTATGAAATCAACCTCCAAACTTAATCCCATTAGTCATCTCCATGAAAATTCGATCAGAAAAATTAATAATGGCAGTAAAATACACTCTAATCGATCTTCAATCAAAGAAAATACTTGAAAAAACTTGAAATATCTAGAGCTTCAACCGAAAGCTCTGATACCACTTGTGAATTCCCTTGATTTGCAATATTCCAAGCAACACAATAACTAACAATATCCTGGAAAGGCGGAATCAATCCAAGAGACTCTAAGATCGAAAATCGACGAATCAAACAACGAATCTAAGATAATACGCCATCAAACTGAGATAATCACAAAACATCATCTTGTATTCACTTAGAGAATCAGTACAATCAGTAGTGCAATACTATGAATTACAGCGATACAAATCAGATACAAGTTCTAGTCCTATCTAGCTTTCAAATACAAGACTTATATATAGTAATAAGATTTCGTCCTAAAACTCCGATCGTCCGAAAAAGATTTCGATCGAAATCTTTTTCGATCGATAAAGTTTTCGGTCAAAAACTTTACACTTAAGCATATATCAAAATCGAAACTTGAATTCGATGGACTACTAGGTTCCAACATTCTCTGATAATCGCAGATAGGTTCGCTTTCAGATTGAAGTATTTATGTGGTATACAAAGAATTCAATCGGATAAGAAAGTCTATTAGGAATTTCGTGTATTTTACAATGACCAAATTCACATGTATTTAAGGGGTAAAAAGCTACACTAGAACGTTATGATGATTATTGGCTGAATACCACCACAACCGTCAGTCCATAACTGCAGTCATTCTACTCTGGAGGAGTAAAATTACTAAGCATGAGCAATCTGGTCCGGGGGACCAACTTTCAACACTTTTCACTTTGAGTTAGTTATGCAAGTTTGCTTCTTAAAAGCCCATGAGATAGCTCCTCCCCCAAGCAGAAAAACCCATCCACTAGTTGAGGAGTGATCTTCCAAATTAGTAATCTAACTTGCATCTGAATGACCTTCAAGAACAGAAGGAAATCACCATAACTTAGAACATAGTTCATTGTCCTGTTCAAATACTTAAATACTATTCTAATAGCTTGGCAATGATGTGTACTTGGGTTGCTAGTAAACCTACTAAGCTTCCCAACGGCAAAGGCAATATCTGACCTTGTGCTAATCATTGCATACATGTAGCAACCAATGGCTCTTGAATGTTCAAGTTGAGGCACAATTTCATCTTTGTTTGGTAGAAGCTTGATGTTTGGGACAATAGAAGTGCTAACTTGAGAACAGTTATCATAATTGAATTTCTTCAATAGTTTCTCAATATAATGACACTGTGAGATAGATATACCATTGTTCTCATGCTTGATCCTAATGCATAAGATCACCTCAACCTCCCCTAAATATTTCATAGAGAAGTTAGATGACAAAAATTCTTTTATTTTATCAACCTGGTCTTGACTAGTCCCAAAGATTAACATGTCATAAGCTTAACCCTAGCCAGGGACGTTGCCCCTTGGACCCCACTAGGGGCTTCCACCCCTAGGACCCTGCTAACCAGGGCCGATGCCCCTGGCCCCCATTGTTCAGTGGGATTCACATCCTTGATACAAAAAGGTGTCTTTAGCACCATAAATCATATAAGATCATCAAACAAGTGTGCACTCCACACCAACTTATTTGATGTTTCTATATAGATTCCCATTTGGTCACCAAGTAAATTCAAATACACCTAATAGCTTGATGACACTAAAATCACCAACATTCCTCCACTATTTTAATGTAATCCTTGATTCACTTAAAGCATACCATAACATAAACAAACTCATGCATAAATATAAATGTCTCGAAGATTGTATTTCTATATTAGTATATTACACATTCCAAATATTCAATATCAGGGTGTCCGTATGGATTGAACCCTTGCTATCCATTTGAATACATGAAGATAATATACACACAAGTTCAAAATATTCCTTTGCTCTTACTTGACATTATCTTTTACTAGCCTTGTCTCCTATCCTTCAACGAGTATATAGAAGCCAAGTACCAAACTCCTTTGAAGTGGCTAAACTTCATACTCATATAGGTAGCTCCTTTGCTCTTGCACCTAAAATGCAATTTTTCAAAGGATCTATTAAGAAGTCAAAACTTCAACCTAACCCACTGTAGTCTGAACACTAACTTGGGATAATTTTGTACATGTGATCCAATCTCTAGATGTTAAGCTTTCCACATTGAATTCAACATTTAGTGTTGTACTAAATGGGAATTGGGTATCTTAACATGAGAGATTTAAGTGGAGTTTAATCCCGTTCCCATAGCCGACTTGTGCATAAGATCTCTTCATAACCCTTGGGTTAAATGATCGGCTAGATTATGTTTTTGTAACATCCCGAGTTTTAGAGCACGAGAGAATTCACGAGGAATTAAAACTTAAATAAAAAGAAAGGAATCGGGCTTGGGCCGGGGTGTATGGGCCGAAAGGGGCAAGGGTCGGGCCCTTATAAGCCTCAAGATCAGCCAAAAGCTCTCATTTCCACTATCATTTTCGTTTCTAGAGAGAGAAGGTGAGAGAGAGTCTAGAGAGAGAAAGTCCCGTTTTTCAAATCCGAGCTCATAGGACTGTGGGCATACGTATCTGGACCGTTTAGCTGTGAAGGAGAAGCGATTTCAGGTAACCTATTCTCTTAGATCTGAGTTTTAGTTCGTTTTTGGGATTTTCGGGTTTTGGATAAAAAGGCAACGATTTTGCGGATGGAACTTGAAAATGAGCTTAGGTATAGCATCTAGAATGGAAACCGAACATTTTGATCTAAGAAAAGTTGAGATACTGACTCGATCAAACTCGCATGCAAAAGCTTCAGATTTTTGGAAAGACAATCTGTGCAGACCCATCGAAACTACCTAGTTTCGATATGTTCAGACCCCATCGAAACTACAAGTTTCGATATGTTCAGACCCCATCGAAACTACAAGTTTCGATATGTTCAGACCCCATCGAAACTACAAGTTTCGATATGTTCAGACCCCATCGAAACTACAAGTTTCGATATGTTCAGACCCCATCGAAACTACAAGTTTCGATATGTTCAGACCCCATCGAAACTACAAGTTTCGATATGTGCAGACCCATCGAAACTACCTAGTTTCGATAGGTGCAAATCCATCGAAACTACTAGGTTTAAGCATAGAGATGTCTAGTGTCATCTAGGAGCACTACCTTACAAGTACGGCTTTATTATAACAGATCGTGGGTGACATTAGTGACGCGCAGTAACCAGCTAAGAGTATTTCAGAACTGCTTATCAGGTGAGTTCTAATCCCCTTTTTGCCTTCTTTAGGGGTGGTATGCATACTTAGTGTAAAGTGTTTATTATATTTTATATATTATAAACTGAAGAGAAAAGCTATGTTTTAGTGAAAGGTTTAAAAGAGGCAAAAGTATGTTTCAGTAAAAGCAAAGATATATCATTTGGCAAGCGTTTACTATATTTTTATATACATAAACAAAGGCATGATATATGTGTTAAGATATGTTTCAGTAAAAGCAAAGATATATCATTTGGCAAGCGTTTACTATATTTTTATATACATAAACAAAGGCATGATATATGTGTTAAGATATGTTTCAGTAAAAGCAAAGATATATCACTTGGCAAGCGTTTACTATATTTTTATATACATAAACAAAGGCATGATATATATGATAAGCTATGTTTCAGAAAGTAAGATGTATTTTATGATAAGCTATGTTTCAGAAAGTAAGATGTATTTTATGATAAGCTATGTTTCAGAAAGTAAGATATATTTTATGATAAGCTATGTTTCAGTAAAAGCAAAGATATATCATTTGGCAAGCGTTTACTATATTTTTATATACATAAACAAAGGCATGATATATGTGTTAAGATATGTTTCAGTAAAAGCAAAGATATATCACTTGGCAAGCGTTTACTATATTTTTATATACATAAACAAAGGCATGATATATGTTAAGTTATGAACAAGATTTACAGAAAGATTTATGAACAGTAAAGTGAACAGTAAAGAGAACAGTTTTCCTTCGGGAATATGTACCAGCTATAAAGGTCCTTGGGACAGATGTTACTTGTACAAGATGTCAGATATGGGTTCTACCCATTAGTAAGAACCTTAGGGTTCGTTAACAGTTGTACAATTGGGATGAGTGACGGCGGTTGCTCGGGAGGTCCACGCAACCTCCCCTTAGCGTTAAGCGGTATTGTCGGTTCATGGATGTAAGCCATGGGGGCATTGACCAGGGTATTGTCGGTTCATGGTCGTTGATCATGGGGGCATTGACCAGGTACTCGTCGGTTCATGGATGAAAGCCATGGGGGCGGTACAGTAGTGACAAGGAATTGACGGATAAGCGGTATTGTCGGTTCATGGTCGTTGATCATGGGGGCATTGACCAGGTACTTGTCGGTTCATGGATGTAAGCCATGAGGGCAGTACAGTAAAGAGGAATTGACGGTTTATTATACGTTTTAAACTGTTTGAAAAGTAAAGTGTGTTAAGTTTAGCCTTAATGGCAGTATATATATGTTTGAAAAGTAAAGTGTGTTAAGTTTAGCCTTATTGGCAGTATATATGTTTTAGTAAATCTTTTGTATAATTGATTTAAAGTAAACGTTAGAACTCACTCAGCGTTGCTGATTTTTAGTATGCATATCAGTTAAGTGCAGGTTTAGATGATGGATGTGGATGCTTGGGCTTAGAGAGAAGAGTTACCCGAAGATCAGTGTCTGGCATCCCGATTATGTTTATGTTATATTTTAGCTTGACGTTGTTAAAGACAATTTGTATTAGACATGTTTATGTTTCCGCTGCGTATGTAAGAAGATTAAATCGTTTCCGCTGTATTAATGAATGCCTTACGTTTAAAGTGCTATGTGTTGATGAGTAAATCCAATAAGTGAGGTCTCCCGGGATCGGGGCCTCACAGTTTTGTATGAACATATTCAACTGATATCACACCATACATGATGAGCTCACGAATCATGCTATGTCTAACACCTAAATGTCTAGACTTCCCATTATACACTTGGCTATAGGCCTTAGCCAAGGTAGCAGCACTAGCACACCTAATAGATATTGGTGATATCGGTTTGGGCCATAAGGGAATCTCATACACTAAATTTCTTAGCCATTCAACTTCTTTACCAGCTGCTGCTAAGGCAACAAATTCAGATTCCAATGTTGAGTTAGTTATGCAAGTTTGCTTCTTAGAAGCCCATGAGAAAGCTCATCATCCATGCAGAAAAACCCTTCCACTAGTTGAGGAGTGATCTTCCAAATTAGTAATCCAACTTGCATCTGAATAACCTTCAAGAACATAAAGAAATTCACCATAACTCATAACATAGTTCATGGTCCCCTTCAAATACTTGAATACTCTAAAAATTGCTTGCCAATGATGTGTACTTGGGTTGCTAGTAAACCTACTAAGCTTCCCAACGACAAAGACAATATCCGGCCTTGTGCTAATCATTGCATACATCAAGCAGCCAATGGCTCTTGAATCTTCAAGTTGAGACACACATTCTTGTTGAAGCACTTTCCGTGTGACAAACACTCTGGATAGAGTACTTTCATTGTATGTATTTGTCTTTGTTTGTAAGTGTCTTTATATATTAGTTATCGAGTTGTATTTACTAATGCATGTTGATAGTTGCTGAAATCTCTAAGTGTTTTGCGCACTTGTATGTGCGTAGGAATTAGTTCATGCGTACTTAGCAAGTACGCAAGAATACCTTGCGTACTTGCTAAGTACGCATAAGCAATTTGTCCTGCGCACTTGCTAAGTGCGCAGAGACAAGGTCGTGTATAAATATGATAGGTTGACAGTAGACAAGTACGCAGTCATATACTCAGACAATGTAAACTCAGTATTTCTCTTTGTAACCTTCAAGTGTTTATAATAGACGAAAGTTTAAAGTGATTCTCTTGTCGGTTTACTTTGTGTTGTAAGACTCTCCACCTAGTCACGGGCATTCCGCACCCGGTCCGACTCAGGAACACACTTGCATGTGACTATCCGCCATACCCGAGGGACCTACAAGTGGTATCAGAGCATTGCTCTTGATTTCGAGTGTTCTGAGTGTGTTTGGAGAGTTTTCTACAAAGATTTTACAAGCAAAAGTGGGTATTTTTGTTGATTTTTGTGATAAAATAGGGGTAGCTCTTGAGCACTATTTTAGAAGCAAAAATCACTCAAAAACTGATTTTTGTTGTGTATTTGAGTGTTTTGAGTAACAAAGGTTGGTTAGAAACAAGTTTCTGACCCTTTGGCTCATTTTGTTTGTTCATCTGTCCGATTTTTTCCATCTCCGGTGAGATTCCAGTGACCGGAATAGTTTGGTGAGAGTTGGTGAAAAGGTTACCTGCGTACTTACCATATCTGGCAAAAAGTTCAGTCTTGCTGCGTACTTATCAAGTACGCAAGACCAATCTTATGCATACTTAATTTATCTCCTGCGTACTTATCATTTACTCCTGCGTACTTACTAAGTACGCAAGAGCAAATCCTAACTACACAAGACCATTTCTCTAAGTGCGCAGGGCCAATATCAAGTGCGCAAGTGTCTTTGACCTTTCTGAAATTTGACTAAGTGTTCACCATGTCTAATCTTCAGAACCTCGGTAACCTTCTGAACTATGACAACGAGATCGGAACACCTCAGAAACCGCCAAAGTTGCTAAATGTAAATGATTACTCTAATTGGAAAGCACGCTTTGAGCATTACATTTCTTATACCGATTCTTCGTTATGGATACCAATTCTAGAGGGATATAAGCATCCCACACACCTTTACCTTGATGAAGTAATGCCCAAGCCCATCTCTAAACTCGATGAAGAAGAAAAGAAAGTTTATGATCGAGAGAAGAAGGCTCACGGTTCTATCACTATGGCCTTGACTAGGGAGTTATTCCACAATTTTAGAGGATATGATAACTCCAAGGATTTTTGGAAGGCGTTACAGAAAAGATTCGAGGGCAATAGTGACATCAAGAAAAGTAAGCAGGATCTCCTTAGGAAGCAGTAAGTGTGCTTTAGATTTCTGGAGAAAGAATCTATAGACGAGCTCATCTCTAGATTCTATCATCTACAGACCGAGTTGAAAGCTTTTGAGCTAAAGTATCCTGATGAAGAATTAGTTGAAAAGTTTCTGGACGCTTTGCCACCCAAGTTTGAGATGTATACAACCCTGATGAGAGAGAATTCTAAATTCTATGAGATGACAATTGATGAGGCAATTGGAAAGGTTCAAGCTCATGACATGAACCTAAAAAGGAAAGAGAGCTCAGGAAGACCTCAGATACAAGACCCTTCTATGTATCATGGGACGTCTTCTACAACCAAGTCATCGGGCTCTGGAATTGCCCTGTTCTCAGGAAACTCTCATGAGGAAGAAACTGTAAAGGCTTGTAGTGGTTATGCATGCTATGCAGCATCTGGTTCTGGATCTCAACATCAGAACTCCTCAAGAAATCCTTCTCCCACATCTTCAGCTAACCAATCAGTAATAGCCAAGATAGCTGAAGATCATGTGGCTTTATTCTCTTCATATATGCTTGCCTATGAAAACTTCATTGGAGGTAAGCTAACGGATCCTGAAACTATCGAAGAAGACTTCAATCAGGTGGATCCGAATGATATGGAGGACATGGATATTCAGTGGAATATGGACATGGTATTGAGGAGAGCCAAGCGTTTCCTGAACAGAACTGGCCAAAAGTTCATTGGTGGCCATTCTAATGCCAAGGTTGGTTTTGAAAAATCCAAGGCCAAGTGCTACAAGTGTCTGAACTTTGGACACTTTGCTCGTGAATGTCAAAAGGACAGAGCACCGGCTTCGGGTTTCACCAGACCTAGCCAAGGAAACAACCAAGGCTACAACAACTCAAACAACCACAATCATAGCCAAGGTGGAACGTCCAATGCATTGGTAGCTCAACAGGACGATAGCTTTGATTGGGGAGTTCATCTGGAGGAGGCCATTATTGCACAAACTCAGGTTGGTCTCATGGCTGAGGTTATGGAGATGATGGAAGCTGAGGAAAGGGAAGCTTCTGTGGCTGATCCAGAAGAGTCTACAACTGCTGTTGTCCTCATGGCTATCGGAGAGGCATCACATTCATCAAATGAGGTAGATTCTAATCCTTTTACTGTTATTTCTTGTTCCAAATGTCTAGGCTTAAAAATTGAAAACTCTAAGCTTCAAGACAAGGTCGAACCCCTTCGTATTGCAGCTTTAAGCTACAAAGAAAATGAAAAACGATTTAAAGATTCAATTGAAACGTTGAAGAAAGAAAAATGTGATTATTCACTTAAAATGAGCGATCAACAGCTTCACTTGGATATTGCATACATGGGGTTAGAAAAAAGGAACAATGAGATCAACAAGCTGCAAAATGAGATCTTGCAGTTGAAATGTACTAATGAGAAGTTGAAAAATTCTCGTTTTATGGTGGAACACTACGAATCTGTAGTGAGACAAATGAATGGCTTAGGGCTGGGTACTAATGCCATTCCTCCACCAGTTAGCGGGAAATTTGTCAACGGCTTAGTAGACATTGATCTAACTTGCCTTGATGAGTCCTCAGGTATGGATGATTCCTCAGACAAGGATGATTCCTCAAGTAAGACCAACTCCACATCTAATGAGGAGTTCTTTACTACTTCTGATGATGGGTCGATTAACACCTGCCCTGAAGGAGTAGTATCTGAGGAGTTGTTATCTGAACAGAAAGTCAAGAAAAACATTATCACTAATAGTGACAATTGTATTTTAACTGAACCCGATATCATTGAATCAAATGATAAATTAAAGGTAATGCTTTATAGGGGTATAAAAATCTTAATCAAGTTAAGAAAGAAGCTTTTTTAGCTCACTATGGCCTTGGTTGTAAAGAAAATTTGCAAAAATACTATACTCCCAAAAACAAATCTATATCGGGTCAAACTTCTGTTCACAAACCAACTCCTCCTGGTCATCATGCTGAGTCATCTAATGCCAGATCAAATGAGCCTTATTGGAGGACTTACACAGACAAGAGGACTTGCTTTCAATGTGGTATGGTTGGTCACATTTTTGTGAACTGCCCTTCTAAGAACCAAGGGAAACGGCCTATTGTTTCCCAACCGGCTGTCATCCCTAAGTCACCACCAGTGAAACATCCCAAAAGTCCAAAGACAAATGTGGTGAAACCACCAGTAAAACGATGGTAAAGCCAAAGATAACCTCTGAGGCTAAACCGTCTGTTTCAAGAAAGGGAAAGCAACCTGCTATACCTTGTGTATCTACCTCTGGTAGTACACCTACTGGTGAGAAATCTGTGGTGAAACTCTCTAAGCCACAGAGAAGGAGGAGAAGGAACAAGAGGTTGAGAAAGCTAGAACAGCTGACTAGAGTTCAATCAGGTGAAGCTTCCATTAGTTCACCGGTTGTTGTTGAACCTATGTGTACTGTTTCAGTTAAGAAACAGAAGAGGTCATGGACTGCCAAATCTAAAAGTTCTCAATCTCCTTGTCCTAAATCTTCTAAAGATTCATCCATTTTGAACAGTCACGACTGTGAGTTAAAAGAGGTTGTTTATTTTGAAAAACACGGACGACCCAAGACCACTATGGCTTGGGTCTCCAAATCTAACTAATTCTTTTTGTGACTCGTGTATGGACATTCGAAGGGTACTATCTCTAACCGTTGGTATGTAGATAGTGGATGCTCCCAGCACATGACAGGAAACATGGCCTTGCTTCAAGACGTGAAACCATTTAGAGGCGGCTATGTGGCCTTTGCTGGAGAGAAAGGCGGTAGTATCACATGTCAAGGCGTGGTGTTAAATGGTTGTGTCAGCTTTGACAATGTCAACTTTTGCGAGCAGCTGAAGCATAACCTGTTGAGTGTCTCCCAAATGTGCGACAAGGAGTACTCGGTGATGTTTGACAAGAATGAATGCTTGATACTCAAACCTGGTTTTGAGGTTCCCGAAGATTGGATTCTGATGAGAGCGCCAAGGACAAACGACACCTATCAGATTGATATGAGCATAGGAACAACCACCTCATCAGTTGCTACCTGTTTGCTTACCAAAGCGACAGAACTTGACTCTATCTTGTGGCATAGGAAACTCGGACATATTTCTTATCATAAAATGAATCATCTGGTCCAAAACGGTTTGGTAACCGGTGTTCCTAAGCTGAGATTTATCGTTGCAGATGACTGTATGCCTTGTAAAAAGGGCAAACAGCAACGGAAGTCTCACAAGCCCAAGCTCCAAAACTCCATCGATACCCCTTTGGAGCTATTACATATGGATCTGTTTGGCCCCATAAGTATCAGGAGTACTGGAGGTAAGTCATTCTGTCTGGTTGTAACTGATGATTTCTCACATTTTTCTTGGGTGCATTTTTTAGGTATGAAGGACGAAACTGCTGACATTCTTCAATACCTGATCCTGAGCTTGGAATCTCTGTGCAAGCTGAAGGTTAGAAGAATAAGGAGTGACAACGGAACTGAGTTCAAGAATAATTTGATGGAACTTTTCTGTCTCAAGAAGGGTATCCGTCATGAATTTAGTGCCCCGTACACACCTCAGCAGAATGGAGTTGCAGAACGGAAGAACAGAACATTGATTGAGACTGCAAGGACAATGCTGTCGGATGCAAAGCTTCCTGTCACTTTCTGGGCAGAAGCAGTTAATACAGCTTGTCACTTCTTGAACAGAATTTTGGTTGTGAAGAGGCACAACAAGACTTGTTACGAGTTGATCAACAATCGAACTCCCAATCTTGATTACCTAGTTCCTTTTGGTAGTCCCTGTTCCTTGTTGCTACAGTACAAAGACCGCAAGTCTAAGTTTCATGCAAAAGTGGTGGAAGGCATCTTCTTAGGATACGTTGCCAACTCACCTTGCAAGAGAGTGTACAACATAGGAAATCGTACTGTCAAGGAATGGTTTGAAGTGGATTGTAGTAAACACAACATTCCACCAGAACCAACTGGTCCAGCTTGGGGTTTTGATTATGATGCGCTATTCAAGTCATTCAATCTTCCTGATTTGTCTGCAATTGATGCCGCAAATGTATATGAATTATTGGGTGGCGGTGATGACTCCAGTTTCTCAACTCGTGCGACTGTACCGATTGTAACTCCTGATTCCAATGCTGCATCTGCATCTGGAACTCTTAATGGTGATAACAGTGAAGATGTTCATGTTGAAGTAAATGACGCTCAAGCTAATCCTAACACTAGTGTAGGAAATGAAGCTCCAGTTGATCCAATTAACATTGAATCTTCTTCTTCTGGAACACAGGATATGGGGGAGTTAAGCACGAACCTTGATTCAGAAATTCAGGAACCGAATGTACCAGAGGCGAGAGTGCATAAGAATCATCCAATTGACAACATTATTGGTGATCCTCATGCCGGTGTTCAAACTCGTCATCGAACCATTACTGAGAACTCTAGTATGTACTCAGAGATACTTAACACTGGTGTCATGGAAACATGTCTGCATGTTGCATTCATGTCCCAGTTAGAGCCGAAGAATGTGAAGGAGGCTCTCACTGACAACTGCTGGATTGAGGCGATGCAAGATGAATTGTCTCAATTCCAAAGTTGCATGTATGGGATTTGGTTGACTTGCCAAGGGTCGTACAACCAATTGGCACCATATGGGTGTTCAAATGCAAGACGGATGATCGTCATGTTGTGGTGAAGAACAAAGCAAGATTGGTTGTTCAGGGTTTTTATCAACAAGAGGGCTTGGATTACACAGAAGTATATGCCCAGTTGCTAGACTTGAAGCCATCTGACTGTTTCTGGCTTATGCCTCATATGTTGGCTTCAAGGTCTATCAACTTGACGTGAAGAGTGCTTTCCTGTATGGAAAAGTTCATGAAGAGGTCTATGTCACTCAACCTCCCGGCTTTGAAGTTCCGCATAATATCAATAAAGTGTACAAGCTCGACAAAGCACTTTATGGTCTTCATCAAGCGCCACGGGCATGGTATGAGACATTATCTAAGCATTGACTCGACCCTCTTCATTAGGAAAGCAGGAGGTGACATTCTTCTTGTACAAGTCTACGTCGACGACATTATTTTTGGATCTATAAATGAAGGGATGTGTAGGGAATTCGAACAGGTGATGAAGTCCAAGTTTGAAATGAGTAACATGGGTGAATTGTCGTTCTTCCTGGGTCTGCAAGTCAGTCAACGAGAGGATGGAATTTATCTGCATCAAACTAAGTATGTGCAGGACATCCTGTCAAAATACAAGATGAATGATAGCAGTACTTATGGCACACCTATCCCAGTCAATCATGGTCTGCATCCTGACAAAGATGGAAAGGATGTGGATTGCAGATTGTACCGTGGGATGATCGGATCACTTATGTATCTCACAGCTTCAAGACCCGATATAATGTTTGATGTGTGCTTGTGCTCAAGGTTTCAGTCACAACCGAAGGAGTCCCACATGATAGACGTGAAGAGAATTTTCAGATACTTGAAAGGGAAACCCCGATTGGGTCTTTGGTACTCTAAGCAGCAGTCATTTGACTTCAAAGCCTACACTGATTCAGATTATGGCGGTTGTAACCTTGATAGAAAGTCAACTTCTGGTGGATGTCAATTCTTAGGAGACAGACTGGTTTCCTTGCAGTGTAAGAAGCAGTCAACGGTTTCTGTCTCAACTTGTGAAGCAGAATACATTGCTGCGGCGAGCGGTTGTTCTCAGATATTGTGGATTCAGCAGCAATTGAGAGATTACGGCTTAAACTTCACTGGAACTCCTCTGTTAATTGACAACAACGCCACAATCTCCATCACAAATAACCCGGTGAAACATTCCAAAACTAAACATATTGAAATTCGCCATCATTTCATCCGTGATTGTGCTGAAAAGCATTTAATTGAACTTGTAAATGTTTACACGGATGACAATCTTGCTGACCTTTTCACTAAGGCATTTGATCGATCCCGTTTTGAGCATCTTGTCAACTTGATAGGAATGTTTAATCCTGAGTGAAAACTTGTTTTTCTTAAATCAATTAAATTCATGAAAGTTAAATTTTATTTCAGTTAAATTTTCTGTATAGTTCTTTTAATCTTCAAAATATTTTACAAAATAAAAAAAAATAGAAAATGGAGAAAATTTCAAAGTTAACTTGAGAAAAGAGGAAATGATAGTACATCAGAAATGATCTAAACGTCATAGACTGCTCATATGGGAAATGATTGTGTCATGCTTACTTAATTGTTTAAATTGTTATGTTTTTAATCTGCTTATTTACAAATAATTTGAATTGTCAGTAGGCTGTATGCCTCTTTGAATCACTAGTAATGTGGAAACTAAATCTAAATTACAACTGTGATTTGAACCCATGTTTGCTAGTGTGTGTGCGTAAAAGAATAGAAAAGATCATTATCAGATAAATGATGTTAGATTTGGGCAATAATTTTCTTCTGAGATCAGTTTTGGGTTATGTCGTTAGCACAATTAATGCGGTTCATCTCACTGCCCATACTCACAAGTATGCAATGAGAGATTGAATCAAGACATGTCTCTACATCAATCGTTGAGCATGTATTCACCCTTGAATCACTCCTGATTCATTGAAATCAAATCCAGATAAAAGTTGGATTCCCCTACCCGAATATTGAAACACCATATTCATTATCCTGAATCATCATACCGATATTCACTGAAGAAACCAAATGAAACCAAGACAAATGAATCACTCGATTCTGAATCTTATGATTCCTGATAATCCTTATGGATTCTGCTTGATTTTTCCTGTGCTAATTGATGTAGCTTCATTCTGAAAATTTAGAAAATAATTGGGAAAATCTTAGATGCCTTGAGATAGTGCAACTTACATTACTGTAGCATATCAGTGGGGTACACGTTGTATATCTTATAATTAATACCTTAACACACAAGAACGTGATACAAAGATGCTTATAGTTTCAAATCTTATAATATTTTCAACTTGAATTACTTGTTTATGTGCTTATTACGTAAGAATAAATAGTAATCCATGACATGATCCCATATTCTTTGATGTTTATATTGTATCGTTTTTGCTATAAGTTAGCCTGATATGATTCTCTGCTCGTGTCTTTGATAAAAAAAAAATAGTTTGTGTGAATACGTGTATATTTCTATCAAGAAAAGATCAGAAATATTTTAAGTTTGTGTATAGTTCAATCTTAATCAGAAAAGCCAAAAATATTTGTGTTTAACCTTCCTGAATTGATTTTGAATCCTCTTGATTGAATGTTGTTTATCTTGTTCGTTATTTGACTTGAAATCTTCATAATTTGAGTTGAAAGTTTGCGCACATAAGGGTTTCTGCGTACTTGACAAGTGCGCATGAAGTAAGCCCTGCGTACTTAACAAGTACGCAAGAGTTAAGTCTTGCGCACTTAGTAAGTACGCATGAGTTAAGTCTTGCACACTTAGCAAGTACGCAAGACCTTTTTTGTGTTGGGTATAAAAACAGGACTTGGAAAATTTTCAGATTTTTTTATCTCATTCAAATACTTACGCCTGTTCATTTCCCTCTGCAAATTTTACTCAAAAATTCGAGTGTTCTTAATCGATTTTTCGTCCCGTTACTAGTATCATCATCGTATTACACTCACTTGGTGAGAATCTAGAGGCATTTTATCCGCTAAATCGAGAATTAAGGACCATTATAAATTTTGAAATTTCGAAGGGTTTGATTCTTCATTTTGGACGTTTATTAGTCGATTTGGTAAAACATTAAGATTAAAACATGTTTTAAATCATCAATCGAACCTTAGTCTATACCTAATCGTCCTTATTGATTCTTGATTTTGACCTTGACCCCTCGACTGACCGTCTTTCGTCTGGGTAGTCATTTAGGTCAAATTGTGATTAATGTAATAGCTATTTGGTGTTGATTTTGGTTCCATGGGTCTTGATCACTGATTTCGACCCTGTGGTGACCTAATCCACATTAATGTTCTTCATTAGTTGAGAAATCGGATTTCTGAAAATTTGAACAAGTGCGTCTCTTGCGCACTTAACAAGTACGCAAGAAGTAATTCATGCGTACTTGTTAAGTACGCAAGAACAAATTCCTGCATACTTGCTAAGTATGCAGGACCAACACTTGTGAAAAATTTCTAAGTCTGAAATTTCAGTTCAATGAGTAACTACTATATTGAGTCATGTGTTTTCAATTCCAATGAAACTTGTTGTTCTTATTGTGTTTTCTATGTGTTTTTGCAGGTATGGCTCGTGCGTTTACAAATGAGTTCAATCTCCTAGCACATACAGAACCAGAGTGGAAGGGTGCTGCACTGCAGTACCGAGAGATAATTTAATTCTTGAACCGTTCAAGAATCAGTTATGCTATTTCTGCACACCCGATTGTTTCAAGACCATATCTCGAGCAGTTCTGGGAGACCACGGAGCATGATTGCACGGTAACCCCCAATGTTATAAGGGCTACCGTGGCGGGTCATGACATTGCCTTTTCTGAAGACACAACTAGACGGGTCTTGCAATTCTGAGATCTCTCCATCGACCCAACAACCTATCCTGACTATTTTGTGGATGGTTGTTGGAGGCAACGAATGGGGTACGTCAGTGTTAGAGATTATGCTTCATACAAGAAAATGTGGGTGCTCGATCAATGGAGATATTTTGCCCACGTCATGATCATGTGCATCTCCTCAAGAAAGGCTGGAAAGGATGCAATGGGTCATGATCTTGCTGCATCCATGGTTAGCTTATCTCTCAACAAGGGCTACAACTTCTCAAGATACATATTCAAAGCCATAAATGATCAGATAAACACGGCTGAGAGGTTCAAGTTCTTGTTATACCAAAGGTTTGTGCAACTACTGATTGACGATGCGTTGCCAAACCTCCTTGCTGCTGTGGAGAGATTGCAGGTCAAGAGGGTGGACAAGAGGGTGTTTGCACAATTCTTGAAGCCAGGTAGTGTAGAACCTATCCCTGAGCACACATCACTCTTTGGCCACCTGATAAACGAAGCGTATGTGGCACCGGCTGACTGGAGATGGTTTAGCCACGACTCGGAGCCAGAATTAAGTTCACATTCGGATGAACAACAACAACAAGTAGAGGAAGTTGAAAGTGTGGATGAATCGTCGGAAAGTGGAGACGAAGAAGCAGGTCATGATGGTGCTGAGGGGTCCGACTCCGAAGAGACAGAGTCTGATTCTTCTGGTTCTGATGATGCACCATCACAGGCACACCCGAGGAGAATGACGAAGGTGACCCTTCCTGAGTCGTCCTCAAAGAGAAAGAATACGAGCCAGATTCTGACTCTGACGCTGCTATTCAGAGACAAAGGCGTGAAAGTATAAACAAGAACAGGGGCGATAGGCAGCAACATGCTATTCCCAGTGAGGTGGAGGTCAGTGCCTAGTAGCAAGTACAAGTTTCAGCTGCAAGTACCGATTTAGCCTCTACCCCACCTTCACAACAAATATACCGGCGACAGAGGAGAAGGCCACAGGTACAACCTGATGTGGCGGTCACTACTAGCAGAGAGGAAGTTCCTGTGATAGTGACCCTCCCTGTCACATCTGTCCAGGTGGCGGTGACTACTCCAATTCTCACAGAGTCAGTCACCATCACACCTTCCATCACCCCTACAACCATCATCACATCCGCAATCCCTACAACCACCGAACCTATAAGTCAACCCTTCAACTATGGAGAATTCACTCAGGGGTTTGACTTTGATACTATCTTCTCCTCCCCAATTCACCATGCTAAAGCGTCTACATCCAGACATCCTGATCCTAATGAAAAAAGGTTAGAAATTCTGGAAACCCAAGTTGCTGGTCTGCTGGAAACTGTTCGGAAGTCAAAGGAGGAATCTGACGCTCAACAGGCACAGATTAATTCGTTGGTGGACGAAGTTAGAATTCTAAGAAGCTAGAGAACGGGGACAAATGAGAGACTCAAGAATGTAATGGCCAAGAACGAGCTTCTAATCAAGACAAATAATATGATTATGGGACACAGGTCATCTCTTGAGCTGAAGTTTGATATTCAGCAGAAAGAGCATGGACTGATGGTCAAACTAATTGATGATCTGACCAAGAAGCTTGATGCTCAGGGGGAGAAAAAGAAAGAGAAGACATCAACACCTACTGGTGATGAGCTTTGTAATCCTGTTGATTTGACTAAGGATGATGACAAAGACAAGGATCCCGAAGTCGGTCCTAGTGGAAGTGAGCACCAAGCTTTAGCAATCGTGCCTATTTTTGCTATTCCAATGGCTGGGGGGAGTCTACTCATCAGGAAGGTGGTGATACCTCTGGTGGTGACAAAGGAAAGTCAGCGGCTGATGTTCTAAAGGATCTATCTGACGAGGAGATCTTATACTTAGAGCCTGACTATTCCAAGGAAGCACAGATCGATGCTCTCTACAATCTTGAAGAAGGAGAGATCGACTCTGGTGATGATTGGGATGAAGATGATGAGGATGTAGTTATTGAAGTTCCCAAGGGCGATGGGGAAGGAGAGTATGAGTACGAAGATGGTGAGATCTTTGAAGTGCCATCCTTTGAATCGCAGCTCGACACAGGTTCAGTCGACACTACTAGTAACGTTGAAGCATCGACTGAAGCCTCCCCAGTTGACCCTACACATGTGGATCCAGAGGCACCGAAAGATAAAGATATGCCTGCTAGTTCATCAAAGGGTCCAGCTCCTGTTTGGCAAAAGACTTCTATCATAGACAAACAAGGAACAACAGGGACGATCTTAGCTGTAAGGTTCGAGGAAGATAAGCAGTTGTTCGCAATCAAACGATATGGGGGGGTTCAATACTTGAAACCAACTAGTGAAGCGTTCAAATCCTTACCTAAATACGACCTTGTGAACCTAGCAAACTGAGAGCTACTGGGTCACTCAAATCACGCAGTGGCGATGGGTTTGTGGCAGGTTCTACAGCGGGAAGCAAGATCTGGGAAGTTTGAAATGTTCAAGCCTCAAGTGCCCAAGCGAGTCAAGGATAAGAATGCTAGACATCCTGTGACTAAGAAACGCTTAAAGAAACTGGTATACAAGCCAGTGCTATGTGAAACCAAGATTCCCCTGAGCAAGTTATCTCAGGATATCCTCGGTGACATGTGGTACTGGTACGTAGATCCTAAAACGGGCGAGGCTATGGTGATAGGAAAGGTACAGTCAGAAAGTGGATGCTTAGTGCCGAGGGAGCTGATCAGAGTATTTGATGAAGTCTGCTTCATTAACTTCTCTGTTAAAGATCTGGAGGCACTAGCAGACAGGTATTGCATGCATACGGACGAATGGACGAAATTCCTTGCTTCTAAATATGACAAGGTGATCAAGTTTTGCCTTGACTACAAGAAGAAGATGGAAGCTAAAGATGCAGAGCTGTGAAGACCGAAGACCGGAGACCGAAGACGATCCAGAGCTGTTGTCAAGAGGGAATTTGTTGAAGCACTTTTCGTGTGACAAACATCTAGATAGAGTCTTAGTTTTGTACCTTCATTGTATGTATTTGTCTTTGTTTGTAAGTGTCTTTATGTATTAGTTATCGAGTTGTATTTACTAATGCATGATGATAGTTGCTGAAATCTCTAAGTGTTTTGCGCACTTGTATGTGCGCAGGAATTAGTTCCTGTGTACTTAGCAAGTACGCAAGAATACCTTGCGTACTTGCTAAGTACGCATGAGCAATTTGCCCTACGCACTTGCTAAGTGCGCAAAGACCAGGTCGTGTATAAATAGGATAGGTTGACAGTAGACAAGTACACAGTCATATACTCAGACATTGTAAACTCAGTATTTCTCTCTGTAACCTTCAAGTGTTTATAATAGACGAAAGTTTAAAGTGATTCTCTTGTTTGTTTACTTTGTGTTGTAAGACTCTCCACCTAGTCACGAGCATTCCGCACCCGGTCCGACTCAGGAACACACTTGCATGTGACGATCCGGCACACCCGAGGGACCTACAACCTTCTCCTTTGTTTGGTAGAATCTTGATGTTTGGGTTAATAAGAGTGCTAACTAGAGAACAATTCTCACAACTGAATTTCTTCAGTACTTTCTCAATATAATGAGACTGTGAGATAGATATACCATTGTTCTAATGCTTGTCCTAATGCCTAGGATCAACTCAGTCTCCCCTAAATCCTTCATAGAGAAGTTATATGACAAAAATTCTTTTGTTTTATCAACCTGATCTTGACTAGTCCCAAAGATTAACATGTCATCAGCTTAACCGCAGTCAGGGGCGTTGCCCCTTGGACCCCTCTAGGGGCTGCCGCCCCTAGGACCCTGCTAACAAGGGGCATTGCCCCCGACCCCCGTTGTTCAGTGGGCTTCGCCCCCTTGATACAACAAGTTGTCTTTAGCACATAAGTCATAAGATCAACAAAGAAGTATGCAGTCCACACTTTTCAACTTGTTTGATGTTTTGATATGACTTCTCATTTGGTCACCAATTGTAAATCTAAATACACTAAATAGCTTGATGACACTAAGACATCTTATTTTGTCACGTAAACTTAAAACCGTGGGTTAGAGACTCATGATGAAAATTTTTATCGTTCATACTTATGAGTAAAGCTTCCATTTTTTACTTTGGGACCATAGTCCATGGGTTCATTACACCTCTTTATTTTCACAAGCGGTACATTGTCCGTATATATTTGCTTTATTATGTCTGTCTAGGAGGTGATAATAGTATTTTATATTATTCAAAGGGATCGCATCAAAATTACCGTACTGAAGATGTTGACAAAATATAAACGCAGGAGGCCGGTCGGCACATCATTTAACATGTTCATGTAATCGATATTTATTTGTTTTACATGAAACCATAAATGCAAAAAGTTTGATTCCTTTTTAATTTGGTCCAAAAAGTTTACATTATATAAATATATTAAATTAGAATCACGTGTATAATACATTTTAAATAAATGTAATTTTATATATTTAGTAATGATAAAAAAATTATGTCTTTAAAAACACATGTATTACACGGGTTAAATAAACTCGTGTATTACATGAGTTGAATAAAATATAATGTAACTTATTAACACATACAATCGTCAAAATATGTATTTAAAAATGTATTTTGACGTGACAGTTATAAATTATGTTAAGTTAATTTTTAAACATTTTTTTCAACTAAGTATTAATTTTTTTTATACAATTGACAAATTTTAATTCATATTAAATTTATTTGGTTAATGCTATAATAAGTATCAGTAATTAGGTTTATATTTAATGACAGAGAGGCGAGAAAAACATGCTGAGGAGACACTAGAAAGTGATACGCGTCATCTAGTTTAGTTGCTTATTAGTGAGTGTGTGTGTGTGTGTGTGTATATATATATAGGGGAAGTGCAGAATAAAAACCTCCTTGAGTTGGAAAAACCCACGAAACCCTTTGAAAAAAAAATCAAATTTCTTTTATAAAATTTGGCATTGATTATTTACCCAAAAAAAGTAGGTTCGCAAAAAAAAATGAAAAAAACACCGAATAAAAATAAAAATAAAAAAACATGTTAAAAATAACAAAAATCAGCGTTTTTTTTCTTACGTATACAATACGTCAACGTTTACATATGTAAAAAATAACATTTACATATGTAAAAAACGTCAGATTTTAAAAAAAAAATTAAAAAAAAACCACCTGGCGTTTTTTATTTTTTTCACCAAAAGTGATAAAATTGAATATAGAATCTATCTGAAAAATAATTTTTTTTTACATATATAGAACAGGGTTTAGTGGGTTTTTCCAACTCAATGGAGGGTTTTTTATTAGAACCACCCCCTATATATATGTATATACAAAAACACACACACATATATATATATATGTGTATATATATATATATATATATATATATATATATATATATATATATATATATATATATATATATAGTTGGGATCTTTAATTAATAACTCTCTGTTATTGTGTTAATCCAAAAAAACCTCGTAAAAATCGATTCAATCATTATTTTTTTAATAACATTATTACATGAATTCTACGTCATGTTTTTTTGGCATTTTTGTAAATTCGCAATTATAAGGGGAGTTTACACCGGTGTAAGTTTTAAAAAAATATATTTTGTAAAACTTACACCGGTGTAAGCTCCCCCTTACACGGGTGTAACTCCCCCTTACACGGGTGTAACTCCCATTACACTTACGAATTATCAAAATTTAAAAAAGAATATGACGTTTAACTCATGTAATAATGTTATTTAAAAAAAATGATAATTTGATCTATTTTTACGAGGTTTTTTTTTGTTAACACAATAACGGATGGTTTTGATTGGATCCATAGTGTAACATTTCGGGGTGAATATAAATAAAACCACTTGAATTGAAAAAACCCATGAAAACCACATGTAACAATAAAATTTTATTTTCTAATACATAATATATATTATTATTTTCCCCCGTAACAAAAAAAAGTTTGTCTACCGTGATGTTACATATATGTTATACATTCGGAGCTACAATGTAACATTTCGATGTGTAATATTTTTTTACATCTATGTAGTAGTACGTTAGACAACTTTTTTTTTTAATTTTTTGTTACGGAGCATATAATAACATATATTACTTGTCTATATATATTTTTTTTCTATACGGTTTTCATGTGTTTTTTTGTTAACTCAAGTAGGTTTATATATATATATATACTTTTATTATTTACCTAAATAATTTTTTGGATGCTAAATTTTTATATTTTAATTTTAGGTTTATTTTTTATTTTTTTATTTAACAAGTTTTTTTATTTATTATTTTACTAAATAATTTTTTAAATATTGAATTTAATATTTTAATTAGTTATAATATTCTTGAAGTGTTAAGTTTAATATTTTATTTAATTATAATATTCACAATTTTTAAATTGAATCTGGCGACCCTAAAACTTTGTTCATTCAGTGAAAGAACATGTAAAAGATTTTATCATAAACTTTGTAGTTTTAGAAAAAGAAAGTAAAACATAGAAAAAGGCAGTTACACTACAAAATAGATGGTGAGGGTATGTATTTACCGACGGGATACTGATGGAATTTATACTTAAAATTTGTCAAAGCTAAGCCCAACATGTCAGAAAACTCAAAAAACGATTCCTATGCCATATAATTTAGAAACTTTGAATTCGATCTCTGACACTTATGATCTTTGATTTCCACCCCTAGTCGAAACTAAACCCAATTTGCCAAAATTACATGGTTCGACTAAATTTAAAATCTCAAGGTCATATTTTGTTGAAAGCCAAGATATTTCAGACAAACCAGTCTCTGAACTTTCCTTAGTCTCTCAATAAACCCATGCTTCTAAAATTTTAGGTGTTGAGTTGACTCAAAATCTTGAGTTAAAACCAAAAAGAAAACTTATAAAAACTTAGGAAATTGATCTGCAATTGCCGATAAGCAAAAAAACCATCCAAATTTTTTGAAAGCCAGTCGGATAAAAGATAACGCTTCTCTGAATAATACTCTTTTAAAATATAAACAAAAAAGATCTCCTGTTTCAAAAAAAGCAAATATGAAACCTAAAGGTTTTATATCCAATACATGCATGTGCTCTGAAATCCTGAAAGTTATCGAGTATCACATTAAAAACAAAAAACTTTCAATTTGTCAAAAAAAGGTTTTATCTTTTAAAGGGACTAAACTTAACTCAAATTCAAACATGCCCAAGAAGTATAGAACTATAAGAGTAAAAGGTGATTAAAAATGATCACCTCTAAAAGTCTTATCTGCATACCTCTAACCACAATGAATCGAAACTAATTTAGGTGCCAAAATCTCTCTAATATCTTGTATTTCAGCCCCATCATGTTCAAATTTGGTCATGTGATTCTGGAAGGTTAAAGCACGTGACTGGAAACAAAAACTTGCTCAACAACTTTACTAAAAGGTTGGGAAGTTGGGTAAAGTTTGGAGATGGAATGGAGAAAGAATAGTGATTAGTGGTCCTATCACCAATGGAAAAGCCACAATAGAAGAAGTCTTCTATGTCTAATGCTTAAAATACAATTTGTTAGGCCTAGGAAAGTTCTGTGATAAAGGATTCAAATTGGAGCTCTACAATTCATATGTGAAGTTGTTAGTGAATCTTCACTACTAAATTGCTTTCACTGCACAACGGAAGAATGAGTCAATCTACTATCTGAACTCTAATGCCTTCTCATATTTCGAATCTATCTGTCTAATTTCAAATGGAGAGAGTGACAAGAGATGGATATGACACAAAAGCTATCCCATTTGAACTTCAATGAAATATCCTCACTATCAAGCCTGCGGCTTGTTAGAGATCTGCCATCACTCAAGTTTGAAAAAAGAAGGTTTATTCTCTGCTTGTGAAATGAGAAAACTGAAAATGTCTTCTCATAGATCAAAATCTGAACCCTATTCTCCAGACCACTAGAATTGATTCAAATGGACTTATGTGGACTAGTGCGTATTGAAAGCATGTCTATAAAAAGGTACATTCTAGTGATCATGGATGATTTCTCAAAATACACCTAGTTCAAAATTTTGAAGATAACCGATATCCTTGGATTGGAATTCTGTGCCGCTTTATGATAATCAAAGTTGTTAAAGTATTCATTGTGTTCTTGATTAATTGCATGTTTACTTGATAAGATTTTTCTTCTGTAGTCTTTACAAGTGTATTAGTCGATCCTGACAAGTGGTATAAGAGCAGGTTGATGAATCAATTAATTTAACAATAAATAATTGTTGGGACACACTTTGTGACTGATGATTTATCAGTATTTGCTAGAATTGTTAACAATAGTTAAGAGGGAGTCTGTTAGGACATGTTTTATAACTATCCATAAAATTCTATGTGTATATGTAGCGAACATGTCAAATTCACCTAAGGGAATGTTTGGGCGAACTTGACTAGAGAACTTTGTAAGTTTGCCTAAGTAGTTCTGGGCGAACTTGGCAAGTTTGCCTGCAAGACTCACTTGCCTATAAATAGGACATTAAGTGTTCATTTGTGGGTAAGCATGCTAGAGTGTTAGCATACAGAGAGAGAGAGAGAGAGAGAGTGAGTCTCTGTGATAAGTGAGTCACCACCTCTAGGTAGAGCTCACATAGAGGTTGGACATGGAGCTTAAACGAGAAAGATGTATACTTATTCGGTATTGTAATCTGTGATGACGACTTCATTATCGATTATATACATCGTTTCTGTGTTACATTTATATTCTGTGTTCGTGTTTTCGATTGACTCGTTTCGTGCTTCCGTCTCATAGTTGAATCATCGAGTAATGCGTTTGATCGTGTGCGTCCTACTTGTTAGATGACGCCACATGGACTTTCAATAATTCAAGCTTTTCTCTCAAAAATCATCATTGAATCAAGATCTCAAGGAACTCAAGTAAGGATCATCTAAATAAAATTTCAAAACACAATTACTTATTTAAGAAACATATGACATCTAATGAATCTAACAAAACTGAAGTAAAATGGAAGACTGAAGATATGAAGAATCAGAAACCGGAGATCGATACATCATCCATTCCTGCTAACGTAAAAGAAAATTCATGTACTACTACTTGTATCAAAGCAGCTGTAGTATACAGAAATCACAATCAAAACATGATTGATCAAATAGAAGCTACTAAATGCTCATAATAATAACTTTTAGAAATTACTAAATGCTCAGATCCATTGCCGATCAAAGTTTGGAATTAGATAGAACGTTTCTCCATCTACAATTGATTCCTCACTTAAAAGGGTGAGGATGTACGTAATGAGAAGCATAACTTGGCATCTATAACCAAAGTAGTCAATGAGTGTGTAGTGAAATCAGTTGTAATGTGATCTTAGTGGTAGATGAATAAAAATTTTCAAACTCTATACAGTATCAAAACAATTTTTGAAGATCCCATCACAAAACTTGAAAACATTCCGCTTGTAAATCAATCGTCGCAACCTGCTGACCACCGCCGCCACCTCTGCACTGCCATCGCTTACAACATGCTTCCTACGCCGTCGCCGTCCGTCGCCTTTGCCGTAGTGTGAATCATTGGCCAAAGCTGGTAAACGTGGTAGGTGAGCCACGATAGAGAACCGAAGGAGTTCGGGCTCCCAGGTTTGATGGTTGTTTACTTGAATGGTACATTTTATTTAAACACCCTATGGTTGATTTTTGTTTGTATTTGATTTTGCATCTGGACTCCTAATGGGTGTTCCAAAGTTTGGTTTGGATCGGTTTGTATACATGCTTCCGCTGCTATGATTATCTAAAAGTTTTTTTTAAACAATATATGAAATCCCAAAAAAGACAACGTTATCAAGCTCTTAAATGGACAAGAGATCATCTAACATCTCAAATTATTAGAGATCTTTCTAGATGTGTACAAACTAGATCTGCTTTAGCTAATGAATGTCTATACACGTGTTTCTTAGGCATCTTAGAACCAAAGAAATTGTAGAAGCATTAAAGGATCCAAACTAGGTCAATGCCATACGAAAGAAAAGCTTGACCAGTTTGAAAGAAGCGGAGTCTCGAGAATTGTCCCAAAACTGAAAGACAAATCAGTCATAGGAATAACATGGGTCATTAGAAGTCTTGCCAAAGGATACTGTCAACAAGAAGGTATCGACTATGACGAAAAATTTGTAGCGGTAGGTAGAGTAGAAGCTGTCAAAATATTTCTTGTATTAGCGGTATTCAAAGATTTAAAGTTCACGAAATGGATGTCAATCAGCCTTTTTGAATGACAAAATCTTAGAATAAGTATACGTTGAGTAACCACCTGGCTTTGAAAGCTTAAGATTTTTGAACCATGTCTACCATTTAGACAAATCTTTATATGGACTAAGACAAGCTCTTAGGGTACCAGGAAAAGTTTGATTTGATTTTAATCTAAAATACCGGAAAAAGGATGTGAGAATCAAAGAATTCAATTAATATGTGATAACTATCATATATGAGGGAGAAAGTTGTAGAGTATACCCCTAGATTAGACCTGACCTAACGATTTTAGGTCTAACACATGAAAGCCTATGAAAACCTTAGCATATATGCTCACTATATAAGGGTTACTTCACCTTCATGTTAATGGCCTTCTTCCTCCCTAGGGCTTTTTGATACTTATATGCTCTGTCATTTCATACATACACACATGAATGGTAGAATCAAGTACTGACTTGAACATCAGAGGCTAGTCCAGAGACCTCGGTCTCTAGCCGCTTCTAACGAGTTTTTCATGGTTTTACAGATCTAGTGCGAGACGAAGAAGACGAAGTTGTAATATCCGAGAATTTCCGTCGTATCTTTACCCTGAATCCTTACACGTATTATAAATTTAAACCTTGAAAACTTATTTGAAACCTATTTTCTTAAATAATACATACTCCTATATATATATATATATATGTATATATGGCTTTTCCTTTTCTTAAAAAAAAATATACGCTTTATAAAATATATTAAAACCTTAAAACCTTATAAGTTTATAATTACCTTTATAAACTTATTCTAAACACAAAACTTATAAAACTAATAAATCTCATAAATTATTTTATAGAATTATAAAATAATTTGACTCGTAAAACGTATTCGAATGCTTATAAAACATATAATTATTTTTATAAAAGTCCGGGGGCAAACCTGTCATTTTTGAAACTTGTTTTAAGCTAAAATCTTAAACGTGAAATGATAATAGCTGGAACTTCAGGGACCTGTTATGTCATAAAGTCAGACTTCCAGAATTCAAATCTGATCATGGGTTCGAGTCCCGCATCACCCGGTCCTTCAGCCCTTTCACTCCGAAAACGCGTTTCCGGTCAGGTTCGATGAACCTCGAACTCCCATACTCGCGTGCGACCGAGACCCAACGCGTCTCGGTAACCAATTTAGACCTTAATGGCCGCGTGAGGCTCGATGGAGAAGCCGTCGGCCCAAACCACCACCCGCAACCCGTTCGAGCAATAAATGCTAAAAAAATGGCTATAAATATCGATTGAAATCTCAGTAAACACCACACCTCAACTCTCCAAACTCTCAATTCAGTCGTTCACCACCCGCATTCGTCGATTCGGGAGCAATGACCGCCGACGACCACCATAGTCCGGTTCTCACTCATTTCTATATCATTTCAGGTAATTCAAATGGCCATTCAATTCGTTTTCATCCGATTATCAATAACCCTCTGTCAATTTGCATAAACAGAGGGTTAATCGATGCGTATGCAGGGGATTAAGAACTAGGGTTCATAAGGGGAAGGGGCGACTTCGGGATTTTGTATTTAAGATTTCTTTTCCGGTTAAACTAACAGCGAGCCCGTAGCCGGGATGGTTAAGTCAGTGTGCGTGATTGCGACCCGGTCCCAGACCCGAGTTCGAATCCGGTGGAACCGGTTTTGCCCATTTTTAATTGTTTTAGCCTTTTTAAAATCAGTTTTTAAACTTTTATAATTTTTATAAATTATGTTATACATTTATAAACTTGAATCTGATTTTTTGTTACACTTTTATATTCTGGAAATATTTTTAATTAAATTAAACTTAGTTGAAACCTATAACTAATTCTATAAAATAGTTTTAAATGCAAAACTATAAATATACTTTTAAAACATTTATAAAACTTATGTTCTAAACCTAAATCAGAAACTATAATTTATTTTATATTTTCTGGAATAAACATATTATTTAGTTTTAAATTAATAAAATTGTACCTATCAAGGTTTATTTACTTATTTATTTAAAACAAATATATGTTGTTATCAGAAAGTTATAAACTTATAAATTTATAAACTTTATAAAAACAGAAGCATTAGACTAAAAACTTATTTAAAACGTTTATAAAAACTTATAGTTTTATCTACGCCTCAAAAACATTTATAAACTTATAATTAAAATACAAACCTCATAAGAAATACTATATAATTCATCTTTCAATTTTAATTCCATATTTAAACTTATGATTACAAGATAAGTTATAAACACTTAGTAATTATCTAGTGATTTAAATATTTATTCTTAGCCATTGCTTATTCATTAAATAATTATTATGAATCTTTAATAATTGTTCATTTTTTTAAAATAATTATTATTGATCTTTGATGATCATTTATTCTTTCATCTATTAGTACAACGTTATTTATAAAATACCTAGAAAACTAATTTAAACTATTATCACATAACTTATGTAAAACTTTTTAAATAATTATTTTAATTAATAATTATTCTAAACTATAAGCTTATTAAACGTTGATATACAAGTCTTGTGTCATTCATTCAAAATCTTTATTCTAAACTTGATTTAAACTTCACAAACACAATCATTCCCATCTCCCACTTGGAACCCTAGTCGATCCTGAAATCCTAGATCCTTATCATAGACTTATAGGATCATACTTAAATCTTTAAACTTGCATACTTAGGCTTATCGTGAGGATATTCTCCCTCCAAGTCTTGCAAATACTTATCCGTGTCGGATACTATTCATCATCTAAGTGAGTATACTTAGCCCCTTTTTCATTTACATTCTTTTGGGGTGAAACATGTTCAAACTTCAAACTTATACAATTCTTGTACAAACTATGACTAGATGCTTATTCTTATGTTAAACTTGAGACTTGTATGCTTAGATTAAACTTAATTCAAGCATGTTCATTAACTTTGATCAAGCCGATAGTAACAATGATAGATCTATTGCATTTAACCAATCCACCTTGATTGATTGACCCTTCGGGGGGAGCCCTTGGTGTTTGTTACACGGTGTCAAAACCTTTGTATTTCACCAACTATTTTGTAGTTGACAGATTCTTTCACATGTTTCAGGTTCTACATCATGAGACTCGTTTGTGATCACATAGGATGCTTTGGACCTAGACTACTTATTAAATAAATGTTGTATACTTGTTATTTCCTTTGTATTAAACCTTTGAATCTATTATAAATGAAATATTAAAACTTTAATAGTCAACCTTGTGCTATTGAACAACCACGTCCGCCCCGACGTATAATCTGTCGTCGGTTGGGGTGTGACAGATTGGTATCAGAGCCTTGGTTATAGGGAATTAGGTTATTAGACACATGACCTAGACTATAACTTAGTAGACCCAAACATGAGTTATCTCATGTCCTTTACTAGGAATTCTCTTCTCATTCTATTCTAAAATCTTATACGTGAACGCTTGGAGATTCTACGCTTCTACTTACCTACGTGCTACAAGAGTCTACTACATCGAGGACACGTTCTTAAGTTTCAAGCCTAATCCTTCACTAAACCATCGTCAAGAATATTTAAGTTCTAAATAATGTGTGAGAACTTGTGCGGACCGGAAGGGTGGATACCTGTATTCTGGGAAATTCTGTCAAGGAAAGCATTTCGTATAAATCCAAATCAACCGTTGGACCAGTATGCTTTCTTGGGAATTCTTGGGATGAGTATCCACTTATAGGAATGCATAACTTCTCTAAACATTAGTGAACTCAAATTTCTCTTGATACGTCAAAGTACTCACTTAGTGATATGCACTAAATGAGCACCATCTCAAATACTTTACGCTTCATAAATTCATGATTCAAAAACTTTCCTCTATAACCGTTATTCTATGATTCTTAAGTCCCGTCTTGTCACATGACAGCATGCTTACTCGTCATGACATGAAGGAGTTACCTTCAAGGAGAAATTCTTACGAGACTATACCTAAAAACTACATACATAAACTTATATTCATACATATACTACCCAATAAACTTCGTGATCGTCGTAATACAACCCTTAAAACTATGTATCACCCTACAAATTCTTCTACAAAACTTCATTATTTTATAAATATGACACCTAAGAGGTAACCCTTGTATTCTTACCTTACCTCCTTAGCACTTAACCAAGTTTCATTTGATAACTAACTCAAGACTTTTATACATCTCAAAACTTTCATACGTCCTTAAACTTCATGATCCTTGAAATACTAACACTTTTAAAACCATGTATTACCCTACAAGTTCCTTTACAAACTACATTATTTCATAAACTTGACACTAAAGGGGAAACTCTTGTGTTTTCATTTTATCACTCACAACTTCATTTGATGATTTACTCAAACTTTGTTACACTTTATTACATCCCGAAACTTTCATACGTCTTTAAAACTTACACATCACCGTTCCTTGTAAACAAAACTTAAACGTCTTTTAAATCAGAAATTAAAAGAAATTCATAACCTAAGTGTCTTTCCTTATAAGAGAAGAAGCCTACTATAGAATAAACAAGCTCCACGTCTAAGACCCTAAACCCACAAGGAACCTCGACATAGTACCTTAAACCCAAATACCGGTAACAACAACTAATAAGTTGTAGACCCACGAGGAAATTCTGGCTAGGGAAATAGGATACTTAAGTGAATCCTTGTGATCACCCCTTTTTTTTCGGGAATTTTCCTTGTTAGCCCATCAACTTCCAATTAAAACTATTTTTTTAAATATTACTGTGATAACTCAGTATTATGTATAAAAACCTTTTGAACATATTAAATCAACTTACTTACACACCTTAATTTTTCCGTTTAAATTGTAAGGGCTAGAAGTCCCAATTTTGAAACATTTAACGAAAGTTATTTTGAAATTTTTCTTGTTATCACGTACTAGCTTGACTTTCCTTCTAGCATTACAAACTTAACACTTCTTACCCAAACACTTCCGTCAAGAGTAGCTCACGTTAGTACTAGAGATAATTAACAACGTAGCATTAAAACTATAAAAACCTTAAGTGACACGTATACTTGAAGAATAAACTTGAACAAACCTTCTAATTCGTAAGCACTCTTTTAAAACAACTCGACTTACGAACCACTGCCGTAATCAACGATGATCCTTACCCCTTATATAGACTTCACACTTCTAAACTTGACCAACTTTTCATTTGTCAATCATATATGCTTTTCATAAGTCTTACTTATACTATTTGTCAAGGTCCAACTTGTCACCTCTAAACATCTTAACTACACTCTAAAGAAAAACTATACATGCTATTATGAAGTGGCATAAAATCATTTATAAACACTATCATAAACCTTATTGAATCTTTTCCCGTTACCCTATGCTTGAAGACTTTCCTCATTTAACTCTTGTCACGTAAAAGACTTACTATAAATCACAACGGGAACTAAAAGCATAAATACGCATTGTTAAAACATTAAACTTCGTCGGAAACTTTTAAGTCATGCAAAAACTTATACAAATACTCAAACCCGTATTCTTGAAACTAAAAGGCTTAATGTTACAACTTGTGATTTATCCTACTCATACTTGGATTCTTAATCTTGAAACTTATACTTGAATTCTTAATCTTGAAACTTATACTTGGATTCTTAGTCTTGAAACTTATACTTGGATTCTTAATCTTGAAACTTATACTTGGATTCTTAGTATTGAAACTCATACTTGGATTCTTAGCATTGAAAACTTATTATGTGCGTCTTAACTAAACCTTGTAAGACTTGATAAAACGTTCGTTTCTATATACGCGAGAAAACTTCACTCTTGATACTAGACTCTAACAGAAAGGAGGACGTTACTCTCTTTAGCAGAGTACATCCCCTGACTCCTATCTAAACCAAACATCGGGATCCACCTAACCTTCTGAACAACTCAAATCTTTTGTGAGAAAGCGTATAACGGTTAATCATGTTCCAAACGCGGTCCCACACCTCTCTTAAATACTAGAGTATTTAGATAACCACTTTATACTCAAAACGTAATCGTATACTTCTATACACTGAAACTAAACTAAGAGACTTTAAGCTATTCTATGTTTGACGTATTCTTGATTAAACACAACTTAAACTATTCTATGTTTGACGTATTCTTGATCAAACACAATTTAAACTATTCTATGTTTGGCGTATTCTTGTTCAAACATGATGAACGTATGAGACTTTAAACTACTCCATGTTTGACGTATGCTCGTTCAAACATGATGAACATATGAGACTTTAAACTACTCCATGTTTGACGTATGCTTGTTCAAACTTGATGAACGTATTAGGCTTTTGAACTACTCAAGGTTTGATGTATTCTTGATCAAACACGGGGAAAGTGTAAAGACTTTGAACTACTCGATGATTGACGTATTCTTATTCAATCACGAGGAAACTTTGAAACTCTAAATCTTGTCACATTCTTTCTCTTTAATCATTGAGTGACGTTTCGCTCTAAGGGACTCGTTAATCAATGATCACCCTTATGTGGAAACCTTAGTCGTGAGTTAAACAAATTCTTGTACTCTTCCTTGATCCACACACAAACAGAAGGACCTATGCGGACTATACGACGATTTAAATACTTGCGGGTGCATACGTAAGTACGAAAAAAATCAGCGTATGAGAAACATAGTAAACTCTGTCGTGTGCCATGATCTAAGGCTTGTCATAAAGGATAGCCACGGAACTTAGGTACCGTAACAATCCTTAGACGTGTTAGACTATAAACTCAAATCATTACACTATCATCGAATCCATCCCGAGTGATGCATCTCACTTTAAATCTTGAATGAAAGTTCATTAGATATCCTCTCAAATACATTTCTGAAAACAAATCTTCATAGATTTCAATGAAACTATATGTTTCTTAAGGAAACTCTTGGCAACCATAATTTTTGAAAACTTAGAAACTTGAGCGTGATCTCATCCCTATCCTTACAACTCTTTTTAAAAAAAAAAAAAACCCAGGGCTTACTTGGAAACGTAAGGCATCTTTCTCATTATCTTTGGGCATATCATAGACTTAAATCCCAAACTAAACCCTTCTACTTTAATTTCGGGACGAAATTTCCTAAAGTAGGGGAGACTGTAATATCCGAGAATTTCCGTCGTATCTTTACCCTGAATCCTTACACGTATTATAAATTTAAACCTTGAAAACTTATTTGAAACCTATTTTCTTAAATAATACATACTCCTATATATATATATATGTAACGAACCAAAATCCGGGTCTCGTTATAAATGAATAAATATTTCTAAATAAATATTATGGGAAAATAATATTTTAGAAATAAGTTGAAACAAGCGGGTTTCAAGTTAGTAACGGGGTTATACTAGTTTTTAACTAGTTTTGGAAAGTTATGGGTGAAATTGAAAGTTGAGGGACTAAAGGTGTAAAGTGGCCAAAATCTGCTATTTGACTTGGTGAAAGTCAAAATTGAGTCTCATTTGATGTTTAGGTCGTTCAAGAGCAAAGGAGAAAAAGAGGAAACGGGTTTGGAGCTTGAATCTTGCATTTGAAGCTCGGAATGAGGAGGTTTTGGCTCACACAACACTTTCCTAACATCAAGTAAGTGTTAATCATCCTTTTGATCTCACTTTAGATGTGTTCTTGATGGGTTTTGAAAGAAAACCGAAATTTTGTATGCATGTGATGAAATGGTGTTAGATTATTGATAATCTAGCTAAACTAAAGGTAAAGAGTAGTGATTAACATCCTAGAACCCTTTGATTATGATTTTGAAAAGTTAGGGTTCATATGGTGGAAATTGGGGGTGTTTGGATCATGATGATAAATGGCGAATTAATGAAGATTAAGTGTTTTTAAGATGTTAGACACTTGAGCAAACACCAAATTAACTTAATAATAATTTTTGAAAGAAGAATTAGTGTTAAGATTAAGTTAATGAAACTCAAGTAGGTGAGTTTGTGGTGAAAGAGGGTGTTTGGCTATGAGGATAACCCAAACGGGTCAATTTGGGTTGGAATTGGGAAATTGGGTTGTGAACTCAATTGTAATGAAATGTTGGTATATGTTAGATTACTAAACTAGGCGAATGTGTTTAGGTAATCAAATTGCAAGCTTGAGAACGGTGCGGGATCTTCTAACCCGAAAGGTAAGTGCCTATGCACTTACTTAGTATTGATGATAAATGGTGAATTTTGTGAATTATGTGTTATGTGATTGTGTACATACTTGTGATATGATAAATTGTGAATGATTTAGTATGTACAATGAATGAATGTAATTATAGTGTTAAGCTATAATGGAAATGGATCATGTGTTGATCATAAATGAAACGGGGATAAATGAGTTTTATGCAAGATTGTATGCATAATGTGTAAAGTTGCATAATTTGTTATGTGGTATGAATGAGCATGAAATTGTATGCAAAATTGAAGGAATGTAGTTATAGTATTTATACTATAATGGATATGTCGATATGGAGTTATGGTCTATGAACCATAATGGATAGAATGGATATGGAGTTATGGTCTATGAACCATAATGGATAGAATGGATATGGAGTTATGGTCTATGAACCATAATGGATAGAATGGATACGGAGTTATGGTCTATGAACCATAATGGATAGAATGAATATGGAGTTATGGTCCAAGTACCATAATGGATAGAATGGTTATGGAGTATAATCTCGTATCCTAAATGGATATGAAGTTATGGCCTACGTGCCATAATGGAAATGGAAATGTGGTAATGAAATGATGAAAGAAACTTGTATGTGAAAAGTATGTGTATGAAAACCTTAATTGACCAAATGGGTGCAAACGGGTCAAATGGGTCAAATGGGTGAATTATGATCTAGTGTTATGATGGAAATGAGATTGTGGCCAATGTGCCATAATGGAAAAGGAAATGTGTTAATATGAATGATAAATGAAAAGAATGAAACTTGTAGGTGAAATACAAGTGTTATGTAGCCAAATGTTAAAATTTGGTGGAAACGGGTCAAATGGGGGAATGGGTGGAAACAAGTAGAATTTACTTGTTTGTTATGTTTTATCTTCATTACTAATGGTGTTATGTTTTGTGGTTATGTAGGAAAAGCTCCGATGTAGTCCAAGTCAAGTCCAAGGCTCTGGCGGGTTCTCGTATGTGCAAATGATTGGTTTTTGGGCTATGTATTGAAATCCTCGAAAGGGGTGTGCGTTTGGGTCAAGAATTTATGTTTTGGTGATTTTGTGGTGTAGGTAAACTTTTGGTCAAAACCCAGGTGTCGGGTATTTTTAGTTTGTGTTTTGGATGCAAAAAGTTGGAAAAATGGCAAAGTTTGAAATCTGCAGCTGAAGGGAAACTCACTGGAAATCTGGTGCCTCGCGGTACGCGAAGAACCTGGTATGGTTCTTTCGCGGTACGCGAGGGACAAGTTATCCGGATTGCCTTCCTTTGGCTCTCTCGCGGTACGCGAAGATCATAGTGGTATCCTCTCGCGGTACGCGAGAGGTTTGAATTCCGGGTAAGAATTTTGGGACTCCCTCGCGGTACGCGAGGGAGGTGGCCAAAACGCCTCGCGGTACGCGAGGATAAAAAAAAAAAAAAAAAAAAAAAAAAAAAAATCTTGGGATAAAAGTCTTCCGCGCGTTTTCGTATTTTAAAAGTGGTGTGTTAGAAATTGGTATCAGAGCCAGGTTTGAGGGAATTGGTGCGCGAGGCACTAAACTCAAACCGGATGCTCTTGATATGGGGAAATTGATACGAGAATCCATGGAGGACTTGATTAAGACTCGGAGCTTTCGGAATTGAAAGGTTAGTAATGTTATGATTAATGTTGTCA
Organism: Smallanthus sonchifolius; assembly: GCA_023525975.1. Classification (NCBI taxonomy): domain Eukaryota; kingdom Viridiplantae; phylum Streptophyta; class Magnoliopsida; order Asterales; family Asteraceae; genus Smallanthus; species Smallanthus sonchifolius. The sequence continues at coordinate 89,782,534 of CM042025.1, forward strand.
CATATGGTGTATATGTAAATGGACGATTGAATGACAATGTGTTATGTGTGCCGAAACTTGTTTTGTGATTTGTTATATGAATATGATAATTGCAATTGGGCATAACGTGTTATTAAACATGTCTGGCCAATATGTTTAATAAGACGGGATGTGCAAGGGTCTTTATGATAACCATATGACAATGAACATTTGCAAGGATTAGGTGAAGGTGATTATATGTGTATGTATGTTTATGGATGATTATATGGGGATAATACATATGCACAAAGATAAGATATAGTGCCTTAACAAGTGGGTAGATTAAAGACCTATAAGCAGGTAGAACATCTACAACTTGGTTAAAATTTCTCGGGAAGACTAAGGGGCACATGTGTAAGTAGAAGAAATGGTGGACGCAAGTCATCTTAAGGACTCGAGTACGTTAGAGTCTAGACGTGTATCACCTCGTGGGTGGTGAGGAACATGGAATGTGTTGGGAGAAATAGAATGCATCAACCTAGCGGAGGATGGCTAGAGCTTTCTATCATGTGGTATTGATCTTCCTTCGAGGAAGATAGGGATATTTGAGGCAATCCTTGAGAGGAACAGAATGAAGCCTTGAGAGCGGAAAGTATATTGTTTGGCGAACCGAAGTGGAAGGAAAACCTTGTTTTCACAAGGGGATTCGTGGTGTGCAAACCAAAAGAGTTGAAAGGTGAGAGAATTAATCTTTGATTAATTAGCAGTTGATCACTATAATGGTATTGGCTTTGAAGCAATCCATGGTGATTGAAAGAAGGTGCATCACTCGCGATGAGTTGACTTCAGGTCGTGGCGGAAATTTGGTAGATTTTGATCCGATGATTGTAGAAGAGGTGATGGGTTACTTAGTAACCATATCATAGTCAAGTATGATAAAGGGGTGACGTGTTAATCTGTTCTCATTAGAGACAGTGAAACACGAGGCATACGAATTGGTGTGTATACATGGCTTGTGCCATTGACATCAACCGGGGATATAAAGGGATACTTAGTATTCCAGTTGAGAAAAGGGGATTTGATAAGGGTCATTGCACCCATGTGATTGTTCTATAGTACATAAACTTTTCGATGGAAAAGGAAAATGGAAGAGTGCGTTTTGGCACTGACAGTCGGTGATAGGATAAAAACTGACTAAAGGTCTCACGGTTTGTGGACTTTATGGTCAAGGGGTAAATGATAAAATGTACATAGGTGGAATGTGTACATAAATGGTGGATGAAGTCTTAGAACTTCATAAATGATGTTGGGAGTCTTTTGGACTTCACAAACGGTGTTTGAAAGCGAAGTCTTCGAACTTCAAAAGGTGGATTCGGTGATTTAGATCCTTAAATCTCAAAGGATGACTTACGTTTAAGTCAATGGAAATTCTTAGGATGTTTGGGTCGCAGATAGGAATCTTCCTCCCAGTGTTGTAAAAGAGGATTCAAGTAAGGAAGTTATCGTATCCTTACTTGAGGAGGTTGCATGCTTTATCGATTAAGAATTGATGAGCTGAAGACTCGAGCTTCAAGGGGTATTATGTTTGGGTGTTGGGATCCTCGAATCCCAAGAGGTATGAACTTGAGACCTTGAGTCTCAATGGGTGGATTGGTGAGATAGCTTTGAAATTTTCATTTAAGAGGTGAATGACGTGGGATTAGAACTTGGATTTCCTTAGTTGTCAAACGTGTTGACTACTCGTATAAGGTGGTTCAAAAATCCAAGTATCCCATGGTTAGGAGTGTTGAAATTCAAGTGGAAACTTGACGTCATAAAAGTTTTCCTTTGAAATGTGGTGTTTCGGGTTTGAGATCATAGGAGGATAGGTTCACGTATCGTTGGGTTGTCCAACATGGGGACTTTATTGGTGGATAGATTAATGTTTGGGAACTTCTCAGATGAAACGAGTGGGCTCCATAATACATTATGCGTGACCAAACACGAAATCGTTAGGAGGTTGGAACTGTTGTTATTTCATTATGGTGAAGATAAGATAAATGATAAACGTTTCGCCTAATTGAAACAGAGACCATCTTAGATAGTGGGCGATCTAATTGGTGCAAAAAGTAGACAAAATGCGTTTTCGTCGTCGAAGGAACCATTAAAGACGGAGTTAACACTTGGTGGGGATTTGAAGATGGAACGGGTGGTTCTTATGTTGACAAGCTTTGGGAAAATAATTCGGGGTTAAAGACATGCTTTGATAGGATTTGGATTCCTAGGTTGTCAAGTGTTTTGACAACTATTTTAGATGAGGCGCATAAATCCAAATATTCTATCCATCCGGGGGCCACAAAGATATTTTATGATTTAAGGTATCATTTTTGGTGGCCGGGTACGAGGCGTGAAGTTGTTAAGTATGTTGAAGGGTGTCTCACATGCTTAAGAGTAATGGCGGAACACCAAAAGCCGTATGGAAAGCTTCAACCGCTTGAAATACCGCTTTGGAAATGGGAGAATATAGCTATGGATTTGATCACTAAACTACCAAAGACCCGAAAGGGTTATGATGCGATATGGGTAGTAGTGGATCGGTTGACGAATAGTGCATAATTCCTTCCTATAAAGGAAACGTACTCATCGAATAGATTGACAGAGTTATATGTACAAGAGATTGTGTCACGCCATGGGGTGCCGGTGTCGATTATATCGGACCGGGATACGAGATTCACTTCTCGTTTTTGGAAGAAATTCCATGAGGACATGGGAACGAGGTTGAACCTTAGCACCGCCTATCATCCACTAATGGATGGGCAAAGCGAGCGAACGATTCAAACGCTCGAGGATTATGATGCGAGCGTGTGCTCTGGATTTTTGGGGAAAGTTGGGACGATCATTTACCGTTGGCAGGAATTTTCTTATAACAATAGCTACCGTTCTAGTTTTGGTATGCCGCCTTTCGAGGCGTTGTATGGGAGAAAGTGTCGAACACTCGTGTGTTGGGGTGAAATTGGTCAACGGGAACTTGGTAATGTCGAGGCGGTCAAGGAAACTAATGATAGTATTGACCAAATTAGAGCACGCTTGAAAACGGCTCAAGATCGCCAAAAGTCCTATGCGGATAATAGGAGGCGGGCGATTGAGTTCCAAGTGGGGGACGTTGTGCTTTTGAAAGTCTCTTCTTGGAAATGGGTGATACGGTTTAGGAAACGGGGAAGTTAAGCCCACGTTTCGTCGGACCGTTTAAGATGATAGTAAGGGTGGGTGCGGTAGCTTATGTTTGGAGCTACCGGAGGGACTAAGCAGACTTTATAGCACGTTTCATGTGTCTCATTTGCGAAAATGTTTGACGGATGAATCTACTTTTGTCCCATTGGAGGATATTGAATTGGATGATAAGTTGATTTATGTTGGGGAAACGGTGGCAATCTTGGATAGAAAGGTGATGCGTGTACGCATTAAAGAGATTAGCCAAGTTTTGGCAAGGTGGAAACGTAAGAAGGGAGCGGAAATGACTTGGGAAACCGAGGAGGAAATGCCCAAATATTATCCGAACCTTTTTATGTGAAGTCGGGTTTCGGGGACGAAACCCAAATAAGGGGAGGTGATTTGTAACGAACCAAAATCCGGGTCTCGTTATAAATGAATAAATATTTCTAAATAAATATTATGGGAAAATAATATTTTAGAAATAAGTTGAAACAAGCGGGTTTCAAGTTAGTAACGGGGTTATACTAGTTTTTAACTAGTTTTGGAAAGTTATGGGTGAAATTGAAAGTTGAGGGACTAAAGGTGTAAAGTGGCCAAAATCTGCTATTTGACTTGGTGAAAGTCAAAATTGAGTCTCATTTGGTGTTTAGGTCGTTCAAGAGCAAAGGAGAAAAAGAGGAAACGGGTTTGGAGCTTGAATCTTGCATTTGAAGCTCGGAATGAGGAGGTTTTGGCTCACACAACACTTTCCTAACATCAAGTAAGTGTTAATCATCCTTTTGATCTCACTTTAGATGTGTTCTTGATGGGTTTTGAAAGAAAACCGAAATTTTGTATGCATGTGATGAAATGGTGTTAGATTATTGATAATCTAGCTAAACTAAAGGTAAAGAGTAGTGATTAACATCCTAGAACCCTTTGATTATGATTTTGAAAAGTTAGGGTTCATATGGTGGAAATTGGGGGTGTTTGGATCATGATGATAAATGGCGAATTAATGAAGATTAAGTGTTTTTAAGATGTTAGACACTTGAGCAAACACCAAATTAACTTAATAATAATTTTTGAAAGAAGAATTAGTGTTAAGATTAAGTTAATGAAACTCAAGTAGGTGAGTTTGTGGTGAAAGAGGGTGTTTGGCTATGAGGATAACCCAAACGGGTCAATTTGGGTTGGAATTGGGAAATTGGGTTGTGAACTCAATTGTAATGAAATGTTGGTATATGTTAGATTACTAAACTAGGCGAATGTGTTTAGGTAATCAAATTGCAAGCTTGAGAACGGTGCGGGATCTTCTAACCCGAAAGGTAAGTGCCTATGCACTTACTTAGTATTGATGATAAATGGTGAATTTTGTGAATTATGTGTTATGTGATTGTGTACATACTTGTGATATGATAAATTGTGAATGATTTAGTATGTACAATGAATGAATGTAATTATAGTGTTAAGCTATAATGGAAATGGATCATGTGTTGATCATAAATGAAACGGGGATAAATGAGTTTTATGCAAGATTGTATGCATAATGTGTAAAGTTGCATAATTTGTTATGTGGTATGAATGAGCATGAAATTGTATGCAAAATTGAAGGAATGTAGTTATAGTATTTATACTATAATGGATATGTCGATATGGAGTTATGGTCTATGAACCATAATGGATAGAATGGATATGGAGTTATGGTCTATGAACCATAATGGATAGAATGGATATGGAGTTATGGTCTATGAACCATAATGGATAGAATGGATACGGAGTTATGGTCTATGAACCATAATGGATAGAATGAATATGGAGTTATGGTCCAAGTACCATAATGGATAGAATGGTTATGGAGTATAATCTCGTATCCTAAATGGATATGAAGTTATGGCCTACGTGCCATAATGGAAATGGAAATGTGGTAATGAAATGATGAAAGAAACTTGTATGTGAAAAGTATGTGTATGAAAACCTTAATTGACCAAATGGGTGCAAACGGGTCAAATGGGTCAAATGGGTGAATTATGATCTAGTGTTATGATGGAAATGAGATTGTGGCCAATGTGCCATAATGGAAAAGGAAATGTGTTAATATGAATGATAAATGAAAAGAATGAAACTTGTAGGTGAAATACAAGTGTTATGTAGCCAAATGTTAAAATTTGGTGGAAACGGGTCAAATGGGGGAATGGGTGGAAACAAGTAGAATTTACTTGTTTGTTATGTTTTATCTTCATTACTAATGGTGTTATGTTTTGTGGTTATGTAGGAAAAGCTCCGATGTAGTCCAAGTCAAGTCCAAGGCTCTGGCGGGTTCTCGTATGTGCAAATGATTGGTTTTTGGGCTATGTATTGAAATCCTCGAAAGGGGTGTGCGTTTGGGTCAAGAATTTATGTTTTGGTGATTTTGTGGTGTAGGTAAACTTTTGGTCAAAACCCAGGTGTCGGGTATTTTTAGTTTGTGTTTTGGATGCAAAAAGTTGGAAAAATGGCAAAGTTTGAAATCTGCAGCTGAAGGGAAACTCACTGGAAATCTGGTGCCTCGCGGTACGCGAAGAACCTGGTATGGTTCTTTCGCGGTACGCGAGGGACAAGTTATCCGGATTGCCTTCCTTTGGCTCTCTCGCGGTACGCGAAGATCATAGTGGTATCCTCTCGCGGTACGCGAGAGGTTTGAATTCCGGGTAAGAATTTTGGGACTCCCTCGCGGTACGCGAGGGAGGTGGCCAAAACGCCTCGCGGTACGCGAGGATAAAAAAAAAAAAAAAAAAAAAAAAAAAAAAAAAAAAAAATCTTTTGATAAAAGTCTTCCGCGCGTTTTCGTATTTTAAAAGTGGTGTGTTAGAATATATATGTATATATGGCTTTTCCTTTTCTTAAAAAAAAATATACGCTTTATAAAATATATTAAAACCTTAAAACCTTATAAGTTTATAATTACCTTTATAAACTTATTCTAAACACAAAACTTATAAAACTAATAAATCTCATAAATTATTTTATAGAATTATAAAATAATTTGACTCGTAAAACGTATTCGAATGCTTATAAAACATATAATTATTTTTATAAAAGTCCGGGGGCAAACCTGTCATTTTTGAAACTTGTTTTAAGCTAAAATCTTAAACGTGAAATGATAATAGCTGGAACTTCAGGGACCTGTTCTGTCATAAAGTCAGACTTCCAGAATTCAAATCTGATCATGGGTTCGAGTCCCGCATCACCCGGTCCTTCAGCCCTTTCACTCCGAAAACACGTTTCCGGTCAGGTTCGATGAACCTCGAACTCCCATACTCGCGTCCGACCGAGACCCAACGCATCTCGGTAACCAATTTCGACCTTAATGGCCGCGTGAGGCTCGATGGAGAAGCCGTCGACCCAACCACCACCCGCAACCCGTTCGAGCAATAAATGCTAAAAAAAATGGCTATAAATATCGATTGAAATCTCAGTAAACACCACACCTCAACTCTCCAAACTCTCAATTCAGTCGTTCACCACCCGCATTCGTTGATTCGGGAGCCACGACCACCACAGTCCGGTTCTCACTCATTTCTATATCATTTCAGGTAATTCAAATGGCCATTCAATTCGTTTTCATCCGATTATCAATAACCCTCTGTCAATTTGCATAAACAGAGGGTTAACCGATGCGTATGTAGGGGATTAAGAACTAGGGTTCATAAGGGGAAGGGGCGACTTCGGGATTTTGTATTTAAGATTTCTTTTCCGGTTAAACTAACAGCGAGCCCGTAGCCGGGATAGTTAAGTCAGTGTGCGTGATTGCGACCCGGTCCCAGACCCGAGTTCGAATCCCGGGGAAGCGGTTTTGCCCATTTTAAATTGTTTTAGCCTTTTTAAAATCAGTTTTTAAACTTTTATAATTTTTATAAATTATGTTATACATTTATAAACTTGAATTTGATTTTTTGTTACACTTTTATATTCTGAAAATATTTTTAATTAAATTAAACTTAGTTGAAACCTATAACTAATTCTATAAAATAGTTTTAAATGCAAAACTATAAATATACTTTTAAAACATTTATAAAACTTATGTTCTAAACCTAAATCAGAAACTATAATTTATTTTATATTTTCTGGAATAAACATATTATTTTGTTTTAAATTAATAAAATTGTACATATCAAGGTTTATTTACTTATTTATTTAAAACAAATACATGTTGTTATCAGAAAGTTATAAACTTATAAATTTATAAACTTTATAAAAACAGAAGCATTAGACTAAAAACTTATTTAAAACATTTATAAAAACTTATAGTTTTATCTACGCCTCAAAAACATTTATAAACTTATAATTAAAATACAAACCTCATAAGAAATACTATATAATTTATCTTTCAATTTTAATTCCATATTTAAACTTATGATTACAAGATAAGTTATAAACACTTAGTAATTATCTAGTGATTTAAATATTTATTCTTAGCCATTGCTTATTCATTAAATAATTATTATGAATCTTTAATAATTGTTCATTTTTTTTAAATAATTATTATTGATCTTTGATGATCATTTATTCTTTCATCTATTAGTACAACATTATTTATAAAATACCTAGAAAACTAATTTAAACTATTATCACATAACTTATGTAAAAATTTTTAAATAATTATTTTAATTAATAATTATTCTAAACTATAAGCTTATTAAACGTTGATATTCAAGTCTTGTGTCATTCATTCAAAATCTTTATTCTAAACTCGATTTAAACTTCACAAACACAACCATTCCCATCTCCCACTTGGAACCCTAGTCGATCCTGAAATCCTAGATCCTTATCATAGACTTATAGGATCATACTTAAATCTTTAAACTTGCATACTTAGGCTTATCGTGAGGATATTCTCCCTCCAAGTCTTGCAAATACTTATCCGTGTCGGATACTATTCATCATCCAAGTGAGTATACTTAGCCCGTTTTCATTTACATTCTTTTGGGGTGAAACATGTTCAAACTTCAAACTTATACAATTCTTGTACAAACTATGACTAGATGCTTATTCTTATGTTAAACTTGAGACTTGTATGCTTAGATTAAACTTAATTCTAGCATGTTCATTAACTTTGATCAAGCCGATAGTAACAATGATAGATCTATTGCATTTAACCAATCCACCTTGATTGATTGACCCTTCGGGGGGAGCCCTTGGTGTTTGTTACTTACACTATTAAACTTGATACTTAAGGGTAACCTGCGGGTTATGCCTACACTTGGTTTGGAGGTTTGACATGCACAATGTTTAAGATACTTGTTTCTCATACTTACATTATAGAATGCATATATCATAGTGAATTGTAATTCTTCTCAAATACTTGTTAAACGGTGTCAAAACCTTTGTATCTCACCAACTATTTTGTAGTTGACAGATTCTTTCACATGTTTCAGGTTCTACATCATGAGACTCGTTTGTGATCACATAGGATGCTTTGGACCTAGACTACTTATTAAATAAATGTTGTATACTTGTTATTTCCTTTGTATTAAACCTTTGAATCTATTATAAATGAAATATTGAAACTTTAATAGTCAACTTTGTGCTATTGAACAACCGCGTCCGCCCCTACGTATAATCCGCCGTCGGTTGGGGTGTGACAGAAGTGTGGCTGATTGATCTCCATAACTGTTATGACGTGCCTGATCTCTATCACGGCAGATCCATCTAGCAACAAAAGTAATTACCTAGGCATCCTTAAAATAAAAAGTAATTATTGATTAGTTTATATGATTTGTTAAAATAATGTAAGAAAAAGGAGTTCATGGAATCCCTAGCCTATATATTCATAAAGAGAGAGAGTGACACCCCGAAATAGAAAAAAACGCTTATAAAAAAATCACCTATATACGCAGAGAAACCCCAAAACAGAAATATTGCACAAAAAGTTGATAAAAGCCTAGTCTCTTTTTTCAAAGGTATAATTCCTCACAACGTACTACTCTCTCATCTCAGTTCTTAGTGAAGGCAGATTTTCATGATTATCACATCAAATCATGAACATCAAGCTTGAAGAAGTTAGCAGTTATCTTGAATTAACACTTTAAAGGGATTCGCCTAACAAATTATAAACATGCTTATATACGTGGACCGGCTATGAAGCTTTACTCATGTTTATTCTCTTCAGATGAGGTTTTTGGTTCTTCAAAAAGAGATTTCTACTCCTTAAGCCCCCCCTGATATATTTTTTGTACTTTGAAACATTTTTTCTGAGAAATTAAGTTTTTAGGGGGGGTGTGAACACCAACTTTTTCAGTACTAATCTTTTAGAAAAGTGTAGAATACGCATATATTCATCTTATGTGCGACATGTATCTAATGAAAACTGTCTGTCCTTTCAGGGACACTGGCATTTTAAACCATGGATATGTCTACATCTTGGCTACTAGAACTGGTGAGTAAAAGTGCAAGCTGTACGTACACATAGTTAAATTTAATATGAATCGTGATATCATATATACTCCTGGTTTATTTTTCTACAAATTGTTTGTTGAATCCATATTTTAGGAAATGCAAGATCAAGGGTCCATGAATCAATATTTGATGAACAAACCTTATTGTCATGATCTAATGGAGGATTTCAGTGTTGATTCATTTTCATCAAATAGCTACACACAAACCCCTTCTTTTATGGATCAATCTTTTCAAACTCGTGTAGAAGAACCATTTAACTTCAAAAAGGGTGATAGTATTAACAAGAAATTTCCTCCAAGTGAAAAACCTAAGCCAAAGCTAGTTTCTGATGATTCTAACTCTTTCACTATATCTTTTGGAGATATAAAGTCTAAAAATGAGTTCCTTAGTGATCGGTACGTTTTCAAAGCAGCCGCTAAGACAGAATCTTCGACCATTGTCAAGAATCCGATTCAGGTTCAAGATCATGTGTTGGCTGAGAGGAAGAGAAGAGAAAAGTTGGCTCAGCGGTTTATTTCTTTGTCTTCCCTCCTTCCAGATCTCAAAAAGGTACTAATGCCAACTTCCTAGCATAAACCCTAGAAGCTAGCTATTAAATGAAGGCCCTAGATCGATGAACACACGAAAAGACGAGGGTTTTGAAGCAACCTGCTTCGACTATTTTCTTATTAGTAATAACTCTCGATCAAAACAATTACAAAAGACCCCTGTTTATACTAAACAAATATGTATCCTAATCATTCTCTAAAATTAACAAAACCAATTAAATAAAGAAACTAAACTAAGTATTGTAATCTAATAGGAAGACAATTTAAACTAGACAGATAACTATTACTTAGTAGATAAAACGTCAATCTCCAACTTTATCTTCACCTTTTAAATCTCTATATTTATCTCCTCCAAACGAATCTATCCGATAAGAATTATCGTCAACATTAAATTATTTTAATGATCTTTGTAGTTTATTAATGATCTAGCTAACTCTTTGGTGTTAGATGGATAAGGCAACCGTGTTAGAAGATGCAGCAAATTACATCCAAGAACTTCAAAGTCGCTTGAAGGAACTCGAGAGAAAGAACATGCAGGGATCAGGTATAGCTTGTAAGAGACCGAGGCTTAGTAGTAGTGATGATAACAGCTCGTCTTCGAATGAAGCAAACTTTGAAAAGAGTAGTAGCCCTTGCGATCCAGGGATTGAAGTGAGGACGTCGGGATGCAATCTACTTGTAGAAATCTACAGCCGGGCAAACTGCATATCATTAGTGAAAGTACTAAGCAAGATGCATGAGTTTGGTTTATCTATCATCAGTTGCAGCACCATGCCGTTTGCTGATACCACTCTTGTCACTATTGTTGCTCAGGTTAATTCACATAGATATTGTTGGATTCATCATCATCATAATCTAGTACTTTTCTCTTGGATATGTATGCATTTATCTTATAGATTATTTAATATACATATAAATTACATACTCATTTTCTCTCGGTTTCTGCAGAAGAATAATGACTTCATTATGTCATCAGCGGATCTTGTGAAGAACCTGCAACTAGTTGTTTGAATCTCAAATTAATTCGGAGTTTTATGTACTCTTGAATAATTATCATTTTCTTCTTGTTTGTGCATTATCCTACCTAATCATAAGTGTTTCTGATGTCTAGTAGGGTTTTTAGCCATCTTTATTAGTTCTTGTGATGTATTTTGAAAACACCATTTGACATTTTGAAAACTCGGTTTCTGATGTCTAGTACTGGTGATTGAAGATATGGATAGAGCTGAGATGTATCGTGAGTAATTGGTTGATGACAAAACCTAACATTCAATTGCATACTCTTTTTTTTTCATTCATCTTCAAGCACACGTACTCCTTTTTAGTGCTTTTGAAGGAACACTTTTCAAATAGAACTTTGAAGGAGCACTTTTCAAATAGAATGAGAACATACCAATTTGCATCACATCTCATGGGATACTAACCAAGTTTCTACGGTGTTGTGCTAAAGTTACTTAAACTTTTTTTAACTACAAAAACCACTCAAGTTTACTAGTGTTCCAATTTTGTAAATTTTTTTATAATTGTAAAACTAAGTGATATAATGAAACAAATATAAAACTTAGTTATCATTTAGTGACTCTTTTCAAGTTTAACCTGAAGTAAAAAGGTAATTATGAAAAAAAAATTACTAAATAATAATCAAGTTTTATATTATTTTATTTAGGTAATTCAATTTATATAAGTATAAAAAAAAACAATTGAAAAGTATTAAAACTTGAGTGGTTTTATGATTAGAAAAATTTATGAGTGACTTTATTAAAATAATATTGAAATTAACATGATCAATATTTCATAATTTTATCCTAAATACCGAAAGGCATTTAAGTATAACACCTTAGGAAAATCACGCATCGGTCATGGATATGAGAGAGAGATTGGGTTCATAAGTAATGATCCGCGTGAAGTATTAACAATACGTTTTGGACGTATTGATTATGGATAAGAGTAGAACTCCGCAGTTAAGCGTGTTCGGTTGAGAGTAATCCAGGAAGTTTTAACTCAACAACCAAAAATAAACCCATGAGCACCTTATTAGCAAATTTCTTTAAACTATCAAATAAATGTTATTAATGATCAACATACAAAAGACATTTGAACGATATGTTTGACACGAACAATTGTCATTGATGAATGGAAGAAAATAATAACACAACAAAAGGACACCACCCAAAGATAAAACTATATTTTCGTACCCAAACTTGATTGAAGCTATAAAAAGAAACCACATAAACTTAAAACATCACTCAACCTTATGATAAGGCTATGAGCTAGCACATACAACCCTAAAAACCATGAGCTAAAAAAACTAAATTGCTACAAAATTCATAAATGTGTCACCCTCCCGTTCTCTTCCCCTCCCCTTACACTATACTCCCCTTTCTTACGTACGTGGTCGTCCATAGCCATAGACGTTTATTTTAAACAAACACGTCATCCTTCCCTCTTTCTACCACGAGGGAGCCACCTCGACCATGCCCTTCATTTCTCGATTGTAGATACTCTTAGCTTCAGCCTTATCAACTTTGTGGGATTGGAAGTGTATTTCATTACAAGAAAACATCACTATCATCGACCACGTTTATCGACGGACATAGCCGTAAAAAAATTTCCATCATAAAATTACCGACGGTTAAAAATCCATTGGTAATCCGTCATTGACTAGAGGCCAACAGTTTACTCTGACACTCTTTTCCATATTATATTCCCGTAATATTGTAAGATAACCTTTTCTGACGGATTTACCGATGGAATCCAAAAAACTAAAAATAAAAATACTTTTAAGAAGATGAAAATGCATTAATTTATATATATATATATACATAATTTTTTATATACATTTGTAAATTTACCTTGAAAAATTGCTACATTTATTTTCCCTCACAAAAACCCATGTCAGCCAGGTGCTACCAGCAACAAAGTGTGTGTCGCCAAAGATTGAACGTGCATCTCCAAAATTAGTTGTAGGGTTAGCACAAAAAGTGGACGGGTCACGATTTGGACAGTCACTAAGGATATGTCTAATTCCACAACGGTTTCAGGAGCCATCTACAATGTTCTTAGTAGAAGCCCAGCTAAATTGACTACGGCTATCACCACGACAGGCTCCTGGTGTTAGCATTGAATTTGTTGTTATAGCCTCCATTGTAAGATCCCCGTCATTCGCGACTAAAGTTTCCACGATTATAAGAGGGACTAGAGCCATAGAAGTCTTGAGGGGATTGGGAGGTAGCTGCCACATTAGGCATGAGTTGATAGCCAAGCTGGGAGGCCATCTGCTGAAGAGCAAGCCATTGTTGTGGACATTGTAGGAGCAGTGAACACTGTAGGAGCAGTGGCTTGTGGGGGCTTTGTCACCATATAGTAATGGTCACTCAGAAGACCATAAAGTTTACTAAAAGTCAAGGGAGAGGATCGGGAAAGAATAGTAGATTTGAGGCCATTGTACTCCTCACGCAGCCCGAAAATGACATAGAGAACAAGGTCTTTGTCTTTGACAGGTTCTTTAATGTTGGACAATGCAGTGCCATAGTCTTGGGCACGATTGAGATAGTTGAGTGGAGTTTCATCCCCTTGCATGTGAAGCTGAAGAAGTTGTGTCTTAAGCATGTATTCCCTTGAAGCAGTGTGAGGAGCATATGCCCATTCAAGAGAGAGCCAAAGGTCACGAGCAGTGGTGCCTTGAACATGTGACAAGGAGGCTTCATAAATTGTAGAAATGATAATCTTTTGAACATGAGCATCATTGTTGACCCATGTAAAGTAGTTGGGATTGACCGTGACAACTGTTGTATCATCAGCTGCAGTGGCAAGAACATAGTCTGGACACGGAATAGAACCGTCAATATAGCCAAAAAAGGTTGTTTGTGATGATGAAATGTTCAAGCATTGTCTTCCAGTAGCCATAGTTTGTAGGGGATAAGGTAAAGTCAAAATTGTCTAAATTGTGGGATGCCTTTTCTTGAGGTGTAATAGTGGCAATTGTGGCCATTGTTAAAAAAAAGGGTAAGGAAAAGAGAAAGGTATAGGTGACACTTCCAATAGGGGTGACACTAAATATGGGTAACACTAAAAAGGAGATGACACTAAAAATGGGTAACATTAAAAAGGAAAGGACACTAAAAATGGGCAACACTAAAGCAGACAACATTGTTAAGGTGTGCAACACTAGTACGACGAAGAACGAAAACTTACGTTTTCTAGGGTTTTTGGTTGCAGTCATGATTGTGGAAAACAGAATATAAGCCACATGGGGCCTCAGAAGATGACCTCGTGAGAAGTGGTATTAGAGAAGGTCGATACTTGGGCAAGTTGGAACGTAACTGAATCTCAAAATTGGCTAAGCAATGGTGGTGGCAGCAGATCAAAATTTTCCTGACCCAAAGACTTTGTTGTTGCCTAGGTATGGGAGTAGTCGGCGATTCTGTTGAAATGGCGACTTGTGTTGGTGGTATAGGACATCAACTTAGTCAACGTAATTTTAACACTCGAAGGGGTAGGTGTCAAAGAGGCGCCGGATAGTGCAAAGATCTATCCCGGGAAGAAATTTGTTGCACCGCTCATCTAGTTGCCAGAAACAAAGTTGGAAGACCAAGCAACCGTGTTCAAAACTTGGCGTATTCAGTGCATTGTGCCTGAAAATGGTCACGGGAAATGTTAGTCAAATTAGGATTTGGAACTAGCTGTTGATCGCCAGAAATGGTAATTGACCTCCTGGTCTTGTTCTATGTAGGGTGCTTAGTCGTAGTTTCGATGTGGGTTTCTAATGACGTAAGACGGGGCACGGAACCGATCAAGGTGATGGTAGGTCGATGCACGCTGGGATCAATGTATTTAAGAGCGTCCCTTCGCCAAAGCTAAAGCGAAGCCAATGTTCTGGGTGCTGCCTAAGGGAAGTGCGACACATGCATGAGGACGTGCATGAATCGGTGGTGGGAGAGTGTCACGGACCAACTGTTTGAAAATCGTTTTGCTATGTTTATACTTGAATGCTTGGGTTTGATGGCTAGTTCGTACTTCATCGGGCACAGCCTCAGTGGGATAGATGACGTGAACATGTCTAGGTGTGCTTGCACATCGAACGCATCACTGGTCGTGAGTTGTTGCCGCTCACATGATGCGTCCAAGTCAGGAGGAAACCAGTAGACCCTGATCTTAAGCATGATGGATTAGCTGGCCTGGGGCAACCTAGGGCGCCACACGGGGCCTCAGAAGATGACCTCGTGACATCATGCTAGGTTGTAAGATATTCCCATTCCTCCTATACCCGATCTACCAGATCTAGATCAGCCTCCACCGCCGTTGTTCGTTTATTTTAAATAGAGTAAATTGCACGCATCGTCCCTCTAGTAACCTATATTTTTAAAGGAATATAAATCAAATAAAATTTACTCATTTAAAACGATCGTAAGAGGAGAATATGAACTTCTTATAATGCGGAGTTTCGTCGGAGAGAATTATTTTGAAGTACTTAACTGGCGAAATCAGATGCCGGTGGGATTTCATAATTTGGCTTTGTTGGTTCATCAAGATTTGGGAATGGTGTAAAGTGAAAATGGGTAAATAATGATTAATGACATAAAGCCTACGTCATCATGTTTAGTTAAAGACATTTGGTAATAAATATTTTAATTAGCAATTACAATTTAATGTTGACTGCAAATTTCGGTGATTATGAAAGCTGCACAATTGATCCAAAATGCACTTAGCTTGCTTGTTCGTACATGTACACTACCAGAAAGTACTAGTCACGTTTTCACAATAAGATTTTCACACTTTTGTATGCTATATATATAGGATGCTGTGAATTATTTTACGGACAACGTACAATTCATTGATATGCGCGTGCGGACATTTTACATGGCGTAAGATTGCTTGATATGTGTGAAATTTTTATAAACTCATCAAGATATAAAAAAATAAACCTTAACATCTATAAGACTCGTATTAGACGGCCGTCAGTCATGATATGACACCCCTGATACCTATAGGAGTCTTATAAGTGTTAATACGTGTCCTTTTATTTTTGGTCTTTATCATTGTCTTTGTTGATTTCTTTAGGGATATGAGTTTAATACACCACTTTAAGCTCGTACATCATATTGATTTTACTTTTTACACAAACATCAATTAATCATCATTACATTTACATGCATTTGTCACCTCATTGTCTTCACTCTATTTTAATTTTAATAAATAGATAAAGAGATAAAATACAAATCTTTTTATTTTATATTATTCATTTGATTTATAAAGATTGTAAAGTTTGTATGAGTTTTTTTCTTTATTTTACATTATTCAATTAATTATAATTTTATTTTTGATTTAGGATTTATCACTATATACTATTTATCGTCGTATAATTTTTTATTTTAATAAAAAATGTATAGTTAATCCTTTTTTTTAATTTATGAACATATATAACTAAAACAACTTTATTAGTCTTTAGAAAATACTTCAGTAGTGAAGTTTTTTTTATGTAAATTGACAACCTTTTTTTTATGTTGACTATAAATTTTTTTTATTATGACCCTATAGTAAAAAGTTCTAGTTCCGTCACTGGATAAACGGATATATATTGTGAAAAAAAGGCGGTTTATGAACCGTAAATGGTTTAGAAATCAACCTGAACTAAAAACAAAACCGGTTTGTAACTCTATAAAAAATTAAATTTTTTTTTGAGATATACATATAAATTTAAAAAAAAATAGTTAACTTAAATTAAAAAAAAAGAATAATAGTTAACTTAAATTTAAAAAAAATTATATTAAGTTTATATACAAAATTTAGAGTAAAATAAAAAACAAAGAAACCACATAATAATGGACAAAATTTAGGAGTTTTTTTTTTCAAAAGAGTGTTATGGTAAAACTTATTTACCAAAATGGTGTTATATATGATTATTTAGAACTAAGTGTTAATTTAATTTACAATATAATCTTATATCATGTTGTAAACAAAACATTTTTTTCGTAGTCGTCATTATTCTTTTTGACATCATCCCATACATATAAACTAAGGGTCTAATTCTTATATATAAATTTAGGTTTGTTTATTATTTAAATTAAAATATTGTAAACAAATACGTATAAAAGTTCTAATATGAAAATTATATTAAGAAGTTCAAAGATAATGTAAAACGTATATTTATTATATAATCAGTTGATTATTAATAGATGTAATATAAAAATAATATTATAACGTAATTTTATGTCAAATGTATATTTTTAGTAGTATACTTGTTTGAAAGAAACACATTAGATTTTATTATTTACGTAGCAAACTTAGATATATGGATGAGCATTTGGTACCGATCGAGTACTTGTACCGTACCAAACCGGTACCGTACCGATAGATTCGGTAGCGGTACCGGTACCCACTTTTTCATAAATTAGATATCGATACCATCTAGAGATAAACATTTTCTGTAAATTCGGTACGTATATGGATTTTAATTAAGTTAAATTTAATATTATTTACACTATTCAAAATGTAACCGGGAATTAAAATTTAAATCATCCCTTAAAATTGACCCAATAAAATAAAATATTATTGTTATGATAACATTGGTTTATTATTTGTAAAGAAAATAAATATTTTATATTTTTCCATGTGGATGTATGGTGATAGATGAATTAGGTTTATTAAAATTAAATACTATTGTTATGATATACTCTTAAATTTCTATTAATTTATTAATTTATATAAGCCTAATAATAACTAGTAAAATAAAAAAAATACACTTTCTTTTATTTAGTCATTAATTAATTAAATGTTATTGATATGTCCTAAATTATATATGTTTTGAATGAATAATAATCCTCATATTATGGTACTAATTGATTAAAATCCTTGCAATTGATACTTAAAGCGTTAATATTTCACAATTACAGGTTATTCGGTATCTCAAGATAAACAGCGTAAAAACCAGCTTAAAACATGAAGAAATCAAGCTTTTGGAAGATCAAACCCGAGCATTGACACCCAAGAAGTTAAACCAAGTCAACATAAGTCAATAAGTAGCTAAAAGACAAGCCTGGAGAGCAGACAGGGCATTGCACGGTTGTGCAATTCCATGCACGGCTGTGCATTGCCAGTCTTGTTGTTGGATCGGGATCTACCTTGATCCAATGATTCAACACATTAACCGAACCAAATCGTGCGGAATCCGATTTGATTGGCAATCCAATCTATGACACGGATCGGGTCGTGAGAAACGAGCGGATTAGACGTCGAAACGAAGGTTTCTATCGACCCTTTGGTGTAGAGAAGTTGGATACAAGACCTGGAAACTCTCAACGGACAGAGATTCGACAATGCAGGTGCAAAGAGTTTGTGTGTTCTGTTGCTCAGTCTGGTT
The DNA here is from genome assembly GCA_023525975.1 of Smallanthus sonchifolius. Lineage (NCBI taxonomy): Eukaryota > Viridiplantae > Streptophyta > Magnoliopsida > Asterales > Asteraceae > Smallanthus > Smallanthus sonchifolius. The sequence goes on from CM042025.1 coordinate 89,801,008, forward strand.
CTGCTCTGGTTAGTCTCTTCTATGTGTATATGTGTTGTATGTGTGCTCATGAAGTGAAAGTTCTATATATAGTGCTGAGGCCATTCGTACGAATGAGCCATGTGAATGGACTCATTCGTGCGAATGAATCAGTAGAATGGTTCATTCGTAAGAATGAATCATTAGAATGGTTCATTCGTACGAATGAATCATTCTCATGACTTATTCTAGCGAATGAATCATTCTCATGATCTATTCGCGCGAATGGACCTTTCAATAGCACGATTGATCAACGTTATCGATATTTATCAGATCGTTTAATACACAGTCGTTATATATGAGTAAACATTAAGGATAAACATGTAATTTCATTAATATATCAAATAGTTACATTAAACATAGATGAAATACATATTACAAGGGATTAGGGACATATTATGCATCTACATACTCCCCCTTGGACCTAGATCCCTTCAAAATGACCTAACTAACATTAGTTGGTCTTCAACATCTCTTTTGTACGAGTTTTCCAGTTAACTCCGGCGTGTATGTCAAAAGCAAAGCATATACGTATCACTTTCACATACTGCAACGCCTGGTCTATATCTGCAACTTCAAAAAACGGCTGACACTTGTATAAAGTTGTAACATCTTGTTCAGACAAGTTGGTTAGCCACAAGGGATCAAAGACCCTGATGGTCTCCCATGACCCTTCTTTACAAAGCACTATAACAGCTTCACCAATACGCCCATCATAGTACCACCATTTGAACTGATCTGAGAAGTCCTGGATCATTTTCCTTAAAGGAATCTTCTTCATGTTCGTTGGAGGTTTCCACTTTAAGACAATTAGGGGCTTCTTGGTGATTGGATGAACCTTTTCCTTATGAATGTAACGTGTAGGCATTTGTGGCTTGAAGTTCACCCACTACTTTCGGTATTCGTACTGTAATTGACGTTTAAACCATTCGGATAGACCGGAAGATTCGCTGTATAGAAGCTTTAGACGCGCCAATTGATTTACTTCAAATGCGGGCAGCGTCTTGAAATCATGAGGGTACCTGAAATATTGTATGCCCTTCTCTCTTTTTATAGCATAGCAGCTTAAGTCGTTGAAGTATGCCCAACTGATTATACGACCATCAGACTCGTGTCCTTTGAGTCGATAAACTTTAGTGTACTTGGTTGGAGGAGAAGGCTTTGAGTTCTTCTTTAATTCGGCCATGTATTCCATCCACTGACTTTTACGTTCATTCAGCTCGTCAATGTCAATAGTGGAGGGACCGGCTTCATCACCTTTGTCTTCTATTATTCGGTTGACCTCCTCGTCGGACTGCTGATTGAATAAGTCCGCGGAGGAGGGAAGATCATCACCGTCTACTGATGTGTATTTTGGATATTGTTGATCAGTGATGTCTTCGACTTCAACCTCATCAACGTCTTCTAGTTCGTCAGAGGAGGGATAATCAGTTGTAGGAACAGATTCCTCTTCAGTGATGACTTCGTCGGGATTCATTTGAAATAGCTCGGCAATCTGTTCTTTTGACAAGCAATGCACGATTTCCCCCTCTTCTTTGTCATAAATGACCGAGTGCTGGATGATCCCTTGCATGTCAAGCACATAAGTTAACTTTGAAGGTTGTTGCTTGAGAGGCATCACATCCAAAACTATTTACATAAACAATCATAAAATAAACATGTGAGAATAAGAAATTTCATTGATTTAATCAAAATAAAACTGAAATTATTTACATAATAATCTAATATTTACAATAAGACAACTTAAAATACTTAAAACAAAAACTATCAACCTTCAGTGCCCTTTTGTTTATCTGATGATGGGCCTTCTGATTTGTCTGATTTTTGCTTTGTGCGTGCCTCTGCTTCTGCTGTCTTTGAAGCACTTGATGCAGCACCAGCATTGGCACCATCATCCTTATCTTTGTCATTATTGTCATCATCATCATCATCACTATCATCATCATCATCATCGTCATCATCATCATCCTCATCGTCATCATCATCATCGTCACCATCATCACCATCATCACCATCATTGCGAGCACCCTCAATTCTGGGTGTCGGGTCTCTTCTGCTTTCTAAGTCTTCCAACAGTCTCTTATTATCCTCCTCAATCCTTTGTATCTTCTGAGCATGTGCATCAACAGTTTTAGACAACTGTTGATTCTGGTTTGTAGCAGTGAGAAGGAGGACTTGTTGATCATTACATCTATTGGAAAGACTTGTGATGGCTTGGGCTTGTTCAGTATTTTGCAGAGTCAACTGACTGATCTGCGAGCCCTGTTGGTCAATACGCTTTGATTGCTCTTCATTCTGAGCCAGTAAACGAAGTACCAAACTGTTTAAAGTACTGATCTGGTCGTGTAGAGAGACAGTCGGCAGTGACATTGAAGATTCAGCTCGAATAGTTGATGGCTGTGATGTAGGAGCAGTTGTGTAGATGGGAGGAGGCATAGTTTGTGTCTGAGGCATAGATGTTGACATTGGAGCCTCAGACCTGGTGGCAGTTTCTGTAGTGGCAGAGGTGCTCTCCGTCCTCCTAACAAGCTTAAACTTTTGGCGTTTGGCCATTCTTTTCTTTCCTCTTCCCTTCTTGACCGGGGTAGATTGGGAAGAAGGAGCAGCAGATACTTGTAGACAGCCAGGGACAAAGTCAGCATCCCTGACGTCATCATCCCTGACGTCATCATCAATCCTTGAGCTTCCTTGATCTGCTCCCCTTTTTCTTTTAGTTGCGACCAATCTTGCCCCTTGTTGACTGATTTCAAATTCATCTTCAGTTTCCTCAGAATCAGTAAACAGGACGGTGTCCAGGTTAACGTCTTCTGGGTTAGTTGGAAGGGAAGGATCGATAGCAGTAACAGTGGGGGTGGTGGCAGCGGTAGATGGAACATTAGGAGCATTGCCACCATCTCCCTGACCATCTTGGTCGTCATCATCTTGTTCGTCAGCTGGAGGTACAACAATATCCTCCTTGTCCGAATCACTGTTATCGTGACGCCATTTTCTGTTTACCGGTGCCACATACTCTGGATTTGCCAGATGTCCAATGAGTCGTTTGTGAGGTGGCTTTGTTGGTCTTCCCCTGTAGGTCTGTACCCTGTTTAGAGTGACGTCCGTCATGTGTTCTAACTTGATTATGTCGACGTCTGACCTTGGTAGAAGAGGAAGTTGGTCATCTATTATCATTTGTAAGAATCTGGGGTACATAAGATACGCATTGTCCCCTTTAAGATAGATGTTTTCCTTAAGGTGCGTGAACACCATCTCGGAAAAGTTGAACGGAATGTTCAACACCAGTGCAACGAATGCGCTCTGTATTGTTTCGCGCATATCATCAAATCCGCCACGACGGGAACCGAGGCAATGCAGAAGAACATGTCCTAGATACTTGTACTGCGGACAGAGGTTCGTTTTGTTTAAAACTCCATCGGCGACATTCCCGTCATACTTTATCCTCATGAAGCATCCTCGGACCAGATATTTATCCAGTGTCACTGGATCTTCAGGGTGATCACCAGATTGACACAATCGGCGAATGTGAGCTGCCGATACAACCACATCTTGACCTGCGATCTTCCCTCGTATGACCGGTGGAGATACCTCGCAGTCAATCTCGGCGGAGGCCCAGAACTCCCTTTGGTGCGACGAATATGGAGTGCGGTGATGGGATATAGCATGAGCAATCCTTGATCTTGATAAAAACTCGATCATGCCGACAAACAGACGTGCATTCTTTGATGTAGGAATCATGTACGCACATATGTTGCTTTTTATTGAAGCCTTAAGAACAACTGGAGCTCTGTGCGCCATAACGATCAGTCTGCAAACACAAAAACATGAAGCACATCAGATCAGTACATGCAAGATTTTGGAAAAATGAACTTTTGGACCATTTTCCCTTTGTACGAATGAATCATTCTGCCTATTCATTCGTGCGAATGAGTGTTCATTTGTGTGAATGAGCGTTCATTCGTGTGAATGAGGGTTCGTTCGTGTGAATGAGTTTTCATTCGTGTGAATGAGTTTTCATTCGTGTGAATGAGTTCTCATTCGTGTGAATGAGCGTTCATTCGTACGAATGAACATGAAGAGTGTGTCCATTCGTATGACAGACGGGTCGCGATCCAACTTGTCCAAAAATCAACCAACACTTGAAAAGATTTGCCGAAAAAGACACCAACACACTCGACTTTGGTTTTCAACCAATATTTAGCATTTTAATTGGTTTATTAAGTCGCTTTTTACGTTTTTAGTTTGTTTTTCGATTTTGAATCCTAAATCTAATCGAACATCTGCAAATCGGTATACAATCGATGAATACTTGTGGGGTTATACCTGTAAAATGAAAACGAATGATTAGATTACAGATTTGACGGAGTTTTGGGTAACTTTCAGATTATGATGAAACAGACGTGCGAATGATTTCTGATTTGTGCGAATGATTCTGCACATGGGAATGAATGGCCTATTTATAGGATGACCTGGTTCATTCGTACGAATGGACTTTCATTCGTGCGAGTGACCCAGACTTGATTCATTCTTCCACTCATTCGTACGAGTGGACCATTCTGGTCAGTCCATTCATGTGAATGACCTATTCTCATCATCCATTCGTACGAGTGAGCCATTTTGCTCATCCATTCGTACGAATGGGAAAATCCCCTTATGCAAATTAAACTTTTCAAGTTAAATGGGGTATCCGACCACATTGGTTTTAACAAAAATTTAATTATGAAGTAATTTACATTTAATTATAAAGTGAGGGATCAATTATGAAGTTTTGGAATAGTTTATGAAGTAAAGGAACGATTTGATCAATCAAGAAGTCAAGCGGTTTTCAAATTTTGATTTTCTGACAGTCGTTCGAGTCTTATCAGATAATCAAAAATTCAGGAAAAGTAAAATCTTTTTGGATTTTTGAATATGTAGTGCTGAAAATAATATCAACAAGATATATACACGCATGTCTTAGTAAGAATGATCCTTATGAGAAATCATACAGACTTAATGACTAATGATCTGAGACATTTTGAATTTTGTAGATACAACTATACAATGGTATTTACACATCTTTTTGTGAGAAAGATCCGAACGTGGGATCAGTACTAAGCTCATAGCAATCAGCAACATTGCAAATTATCTGAGCTTTAAGTACACTTAGTCAAAATGCGATCATTGATATGTTTGTCCATCTTAAACCTATGTAGACCTCTTCTCAACACTTACAAGATGATCTTGAAGGATTGAGTCCATTGTCTGTGTGTCCCACACTAGTTAAGAATTGACTTGAATTACTTTTCAAAACATGTTAATGTTTCAAATCAGCACAACTTACTTAACCAGCCATCATAAGTTCATGAGATCTTAGTTATTCCCTGTTACTTCTTTACTACACCAATTTTTTTTTTTTTTTTTTTTTTTTTAGTATTCACAGTGACAGCCATCAGCTCATAGACGGCTTCAGCCAGGTATTTACAAGGCAATATGGCACGTATGCAGCTAACGGTGTTTGTGTTCATCCTATCCCATGGATGGCTTCAACCAGGCTGCAACCCGGTAATATGGCACATATACGGATTCGGATTCATACTATTCTTTTATTCTTAATCGCATGGACGGCTTCAGCCAGGTATTTACAAGGCAATATGGCACGTATACGACTTCGGAATCTAATTTTTAATTTTATAACTACTTTCTGATATCTCATTAAACCGATGATAACTGGTGTGCACAGAATGAGAAACACCTTCAGTTTCTATTGTAGATTTTCGTCAATCCTTTCACCATTATGTGACTCACAAGACAATATCTAATATGGTATAGATTGATCATCAATGGTCGAGATTCAGTAAGATAAGTCTATCAATGCATCACATGTCGACTTAGTGTGACTATTCATTATGACATTAAATGCAATGTGCTTCATACATAGGTTAGTGTGCCATCACTTCCCAAAGGTTGGATACGATTTCTCATTTTTGAGTTTTTCAGATGTTTTTGGGTTTTAGACTGTACAAAAATGGAAAATCTTTGTACACAAATAACTGTACACAATATAGAAATCTTTTTGGAGTCTCAGATAACTAGCGTCTGTGTACTATCATTTTTCTCAGCGAAAGATCATTTTCTTACTGACATTTTCTCCCCCTAAAATTTTAAAATGAAAAATCTTTTTGAGTTTTTGAGATTTTTAATAAACGTAAGAAAGAAAATATATACAGGAACGTAATTGATAAAAATTAGTTTAGGTTAGGAACCCAAGCCTTTACGGTCTTGGGTTTCCCAGTCTCATCTACAACAGTACAATCCATCCACTGTCCTTGTGGACTTTTGGAACAACCATTTGACTTTGAAGTACAGTCGTCAGAAGCATCATCTGATTTTGCTTTCCACACATGTTGTTTGTGCAAACGACTGTTTGTGGTAAACAGTGGATTGCTTAACGATTTGTACAGGTGTGGAACTCGAATCAGAGACCAACAAGTCATGCATCTTTTGTTTAACTTTCTTTTGATGCACTTGTTGTTGGGTAAAAGAGTTATATTTTGACTTTAAAAACTTTTGTTTATTTTCTGGAAAATGGTTAACTCTTTTACTTGGCTTCTGAAGATAAGGACAGTTGACAACAACGTGTCCTTTTGTACCGCACTCAAAACAGTATCTCCGCTCAACCAACCTAGGAGATCTGTATTGATTTTCACTTTGGTGAGTTTTTGAACCACCAGCCTTAGCTTCTTTTTGTTCAGCTGAAGAGAGTGACTTGTTTGATTGAACAGACTCTCCAGCTTTAACAAAATTAACCTTTTTGATTGAGGCTTTGGTTACTTGACTCTTCTGATCAGAAGTAGTGGGATAAGATGGACGACAATTAGTTTGTTTAATTTTAAAAACATTTTTAGAAGCAGATTTTGAAATACCAATGCTGTCATTCTGTGGAGCAGACGAGTTTTTGTGTCCCAAACCACGAGTAGGACACTCATCGTCGTCTTCATCCCACTCTTCTACCATTCCATCAACACACTGGGACTTCGAGGTTGAAGCACCATTATCGTTAACCTTTGGTTGAGAAATTTTGTTTTCGGTTGGATCAACGACAAGTGGCGTTTTGACCTTAAAGTCAGTGATTGGGTTATCATCCGGTGTGTTTACCATAGTATTCAACACAGGTGGAGGACAGTTTTTATACCCCATCCCAGCATTTTTCTTTCCTGGACGCCGTGAAACCATGTAATCAAGAATGTAAGAAGAATTTGAATAACTTTTCAGCTTTTGATTTAAAGTTTCATAATCACATTCGACAAGCGCCAGCTTTTTCTTTGTTTCATCAATCGTGTTTAAATAAAAAGTGATGGCATTTTGTTTGTTGATAACACAGATTTCTAATTCATGAACTTGCCTGTTTAAAAGATCAATTTTGTTTTTGAAGGCAAGTTTGTTTCCCTTTAAAACACGGTTTGCTTCAAGACAACCAGTTAAATCAGTAATTAAGTCTGTGCTGTGACTTTTAAGTACCTCAACTTTCTTTTCAAGTTCATCACAAATTAAACACGGTTGAGATTCAGACTCACTTTCAAAACTTTCAGAATTTACCTGAATGCCTGTGGATTTTTTTACCATAAAAGCACAGCTACAGGTAGATTCAGAAGAGGAATTGTTATCATCCACATCAGCTGTCGATTGACTTGAAGAGACAACAGATGATTTATCTTCATTCTCAGATGTGAAGCCAGAACTGTTTGAAGATGTGTCGTCTGCAGCTGATGAACTTTCTGAAGCAATCTCTCTCTCAGCATCAGAATCTGATTCTTCATTGATTTCTACAGCCTTTGCCATGTAAGCTCTATCCCCTGAACTGCCATCAGCTCCAAATTTAAAAGACCAATCAACAGTCTCATCTGTTTGAACAACCATAGCTTTTGTTCCACTTGAAGTGCCCTTATCTTGTGCAAGAGTAACTGGAACAAGGTTTGTTTCTGTATTTTGAGTTTGTGGCTTCGGTTGGCTTTGACGGTTGTTGAAAGGGTTGCGGTTTCCAGTCTGTTTAGGCTTTTCACATTGCCTAGCAAAATGCCCTTTCTCACCACAATTAAAACAAACAACAGCAGACAGATCAAAACCATAAGTAGTGTCTTTGTTCCCTTCGAGAGTTTTTCCTGTCCTTTTTACATAATCTCTCGCTCTTCTTACTGCACTTGCAAGAGCCCACATTATATCAATTCGATCCATTTCATCCTTATCAATCTGAGCATAGTCTTCTGCTGTCAGATGACTGTTTCCAACCTGTCCAGCAACAAGACTGTCATATGAATTGATAACGGTAGACAACAGTGCCATGTGTTCCTTGGCCACTTCGATAGTAATCTTGTCGAAGTTGTCTGTTTGCAATTTAATGGGGCTTGGTGGAGGAGTACTAGCAGTATTTCCCTGATGTGGAACCGAGCTTGATGAAACTGAAACATGAGCTGTTGAAGACTGGCTGGCTGAAACATTTGACATGTTTGATACAAACGCAGTCTGCAAAGGAGCATTTTGTTGAGTTGATGTGGAATAGTATAATGAAGGATCCTGAGCTTGTACGCCTCTCTTTAACTTCCACTTATTCATTACCTCTTGTTCTCTAAATTTCTGAAGAAATTCATTGATGTCAATGGTTTCAAGAGTATTGTTCTGTTTGAGAACCATTAAGAATGAATCCCATTTTGGTGGTAGCGCATCTGCCAAGCATTGAACCTTTTCTTCTTTTGTTGTTTTGATCTCATGGGCATGCAATTCACTCATCAAGTGATAGAATCTCTCAAATAAATCATCTAAGGACTCATTCCCAATATACATGAAATTATCAAATTCCTTCTTAATGGCCTTAGCATTGATAGCTTTCAACGAAGCATTTCCTTCGTGATGTTGTTCTAAGGCAACCCACAGAGATTTTGAAGATGTAAACTGCCTGAATTGATGAAATATTTCTCTTGATATGGCCTGAGATAAGATAGCATATGCCTTCTTTTCTAAGTCATAATCTTTTCTTTGTTGTTCGCTTAAAAGGGAAGCCAAAACAGGAGTTCCATCCTCACTCAACACTTTTTGATATCCATTCTCTATCATCATCCATAAGTTTGTATCAACTCCATTAATGTGTATCTCAAACCTGTTTTTCCAGTGATGATATTCGTCCATTGTCATGAGTTTTGGAGCCTTGTTAGCATTTCCAGCTTCATTATCGATTAATAACAAGTTTTGGATTTTTCTGTTCTGACTGGCAACAAAGGCTAAGTCCGACATGGTAAAAAACGAAGTTTTTCGATACCTAAAAAAAATTCAGAAGATATTTGTGCGAATGGGTCTATTCGTGCGAATGGAATTATCTATTCGTGCAAATGGAATTTTCTATTCGTGCGAATGGAATTTTCTATTCGTGCAAATGGAATTTTCTATTCGTGCGAATGGAATTTTCTATTCGTGCGAATGGAATTTTCTATTCGTGCGATTGGAAGTTTGAACAAATGAGCGGGAGACTTGATCTATTCGTGCGAATGGTAGGAGCCATTCGTGCGAATGAAGTTCATCATAGTAGCCATTCGTACGACAGAGGGCAGTTTGACTTTTTTGCACCAAAAAGCACCAATGATTGAGCCTTTTATCAGATCTGGAAACTGAAACGATCAGATCACTCAGAAGCAATAATCACAAGTTTTGAACGTGGCTAAACAGCGATCAAGTGATCTTTATAACATTCAAGAAGCTAGAAAAAGCAAGATTAGATTTTCTATGTTGAATCTAGAGCACAATGGCTCTGATACCACTTTGTTGGATCGGGATCTACCTTGATCCAATGATTCAACACATTAACCGAACCAAATCGTGCGGAATCCGATTTGATTGGCAATCCAATCTATGACACGGATCGGGTCGTGAGAAACGACCGAATTAGACGTCGAAACGAAGGTTTCTATCGACCCTTTGGTGTAGAGAAGTTGGATACAAGACCTGGAAACTCTCAACGGACAGAGATTCGACAATGCAGGTGCAAAGAGTTTGTGTGTTCTGTTGCTCAGTCTGGTTCTGCTCTGGTTAGTCTCTTCTATGTGTAAATGTGTTGTATGTGTGCTCATGAAGTGAAAGTTCTATATATAGTGCTGAGGCCATTCGTACGAATGAGCCATGTGAATGGACTCATTCGTGCGAATGAATCAGTAGAATGGTTCATTCGTAAGAATGAATCATTAGAATGGTTCATTCGTACGAATGAATCATTCTCATGACTTATTCTAGCGAATGAATCATTCTCATGATCTATTCGCGCGAATGGACCTTTCAATAGCACGATTGATCAACGTTATCGATATTTATCAGATCGTTTAATACACAGTCGTTATATATGAGTAAACATTAAGGATAAACATGTAATTTCATTAATATATCAAATAGTTACATTAAACATAGATGAAATACATATTACAAGGGATTAGGGACATATTATGCATCTACACTTGTTCCCCAAGGCTCCGGTACACTACCCTTTGTACCCCGTTTGATTCCCGATGTGTTTGCACGCCCGTGCAATCCAATGCACGGCCGTGCATTGCTCATTTTGAGGCCGATAAATAGATGGATTGGTGTCACACCCCGCCAAAGACGGAAACACGGAGTGGGACCGGTATATCACATTGAACACAAGTAAAAGAGAAACTAAAAGGAAAATTGTGCATTACATTGAACCATACTACATGCCTCTATCGAAAGTACAAATATACGGAAAATTCCGAATCAATACAAAGGGTCTTAAATGCCCAACTAATACCAAAAGTACATAATAATAACTCTTCCCAAAAGCAAGCCTTTTAAAGCTCGTTATCCCCATAACTGTTTACCTGAAAAACATGTTTCGAAAACATATCAACTATAAAAATAGTTGGTGAGCACGCAGGATTTGCGACTCTATAAAAAGTATGTAAATAAATTTCAAAATGTAATAGTAGCCATCCGCAGATGATCAAGTACACGTGTTAAGATATAATTACCCTGATCCACAATCAAAACCGTCAGACTAGTTGTTGCCCCTGTATCCAGGTGTCAAATGTGAACACCTACCATGGCTAATTATGTGCCCAAATGACCCCTACAAGTCTGGTTGGCGCGACCAACCCTGGGTGGGGGTGTCAACCCAAATAGTACTATTCATAATTCCCACCGGCTATCCAAGCTAATTGATTGCGTTAAAGTGGGGACTTAATACATCCATAAGTAAACCCAGGTAACCCTAATCCCAAGTAACAACATGTAGAGTGAAACAGCTTTCCACCCGTAAAATAGTAAATAGTAAGTAAAGTGGGGCCGCGAAACTCACCTGAACAACGTTGGTGATAAGTGTGATATAGTCAACAAAAACCGCAAAGTATGGTTAACATCCAAATTCTATCAAAGGCCATCAGCGAAATGCAAGCAAAGTGTGGCTAGCAACTCAGTGCTACCAAGGTACGGATAAATCCGTAATAATCGCAAAAACAGGTGTCCTAACCGAGTCCTACTAACCAAGTAGACACGAAAAAAATAGCATTTAGGACGCCTAAAGTATAAAATTGAGTCTACTACTCAAAAGTGTCTATGCAGTCGGTTGCATACCCAAAACCCGTGCATACACGTACGAACCGCTCAAAAGTTGTAAAACCGGCTTTTATATAAATTCGTGGCTTTGAAACCTTAAGTTTTAGATTTTATTGATGAATATCAGTAGTTATAATGTCATATATGATAAAATCTCAAGTCACAGTTTCGTTTGACCAAAAACGCGATTATGCGCGTAAAGTAAGGTTTACGGTTTAAAAATCCGATTAATCCGAAATTAGGGTTTTAGTGTGATTTTAGAACCCAATTTAAAAGTACAAATTTTATATTTTTAATATGATAATACTTCTGTCCAAACTCCCATTAAGACTTTTATAAAAATATTTTTATACAAAAAAATTCCAAAAATAGTAACTTTTTATAAAGTTTTAATAGACAATAATTCTAGAATTATATTTAGACATAAAATTAATGCTTAAAACTTTAACTAATTATTCATATACATAAATAAAAATTTCTGAACAATTTTCATAATTTTTAAATATCCAGATTATTTATTATGAATATAATGTTATTAAAATTTAAAAAATTCGGGAAAAATAGTTAGAATTGTCCAAACTTCACCAAATATTTACCAAATTAGATTTAGCTCCATATGAGATTTTATTATAAGTTTCAAGTCCTAATGTTGTCCAGAAGTATATGATCCCAAATTCAATCGTTAAAACTTCATAAATACCAAACACCTACTTAGGCAACTCCAATTTTTATGAACTTTGGACAGGAGTCATTTTTTATCATATACTAATTACTAATCAAATTCCATATTTTTCCAATACTCAGAGATATTTTTCCCAATTTTCATGCATTAAACTTGTAGAAATTTTAATAAATAATCTATAAATAGTTTAGTTACCAAAATTTCCAGATCTCACTTTTTATATAAATACTAATTTTTTAAAAATAAATTTAGAATTTAAATAAAAAGTTTATAAAAATCCATCAAAAACAATTGTTGTATAAAAATAAATATATTAGTTACACGTGAACCGGGTTGGGTTTATAACCTAATAACCACTCAAAATATCTTAATACTAAATATTTTCGGGTTCAATTCCCAACCAATGTATCATAAAACTATTCTAACATAAAATTAAATCTTAACGGGTAAAGTTTATACCTTTCGTATAAATGGTTCGCGTACGCGGAACCTCCTATATTTCACAAGCAATACGAACCAAAAATACCATTAGGATCGTTTTTATCTCCCGAGCATTTCCACATGCTCAAAATTGACATGCAATGCCGTTTGGATGGCCATGTAACTCGATCAATTTCCCGTGTTTCGATCCTAGAAACTGTTACAATCTGTTCGTACTAAAAAAAATATACCTCCCTACATTAATCGGAATTTCCTTCAGTGAAAACATTCATGTATGTGTTAAAAAACTACTGTTCAAAAATTGTCACGATCCAACGGTCGGATCTCCGGGGATCGACGATTCTTTGAGACCTAGTTTTTCAAATCCGAAAATCCGATCAGTCACATTCGAGGGTATGAAAAGCATAGCTAGAGAGCTCTGATCAAATATTCATCTGGTATGATTTTGAGTCTATGTGTTGAAAACATGCATTTCTAACGGTTGAATTCATGCATTTCTAACGGTCGGATTTTCGGGGATCGTCCGATCTTTAAGACTGTGCATGCATAAAACTTTCTGGACATAATTTAAAAACTCTTTTTAACGAATTTAAGCAAGGATTTAGACAAATATGAGCTTACCATTACGTTCGTAGCGTCGAGAAATGGTTCCAGGGGAAAAAACCGCATCTCCGGCCGTCTTCGGCCACCGCCGGACCATCGCGGACCGCCGTCGGCCGCCACCGGACCACCACCGGTCCACCACCACCACCACCTGAATTCTCTGCCCTCTCTCTCTAACTTCTCTCTAAAATTTTTCAAATGAGGGATTTAGTGGGGTGCCTCACTATATATAGTGGGGTGCCCCACTATATATAGTGGGGTGGTGTTGTACCGCGTGTTGTGATAACGGTATCCCGCTGAACCGAACCAGATAAAAATAGAGGCGTTATTTTATCCAAAAATAACTTATTATAATTTATTATTTTCCCTCGATTCCTTGCGTCTCGTAAATATATATCCTTTCGGATTTAACTTAAAATTGTGACACCCGACATTTCAGGTCAATATCCGTACACATTATAAACAAGTTTACGTTATAATTATTTTTGTGATTTATTTAATTTCACAAACAAGGACATTAAGGTCTAACAAAGACCGTATATGGTCTCATTTTAAATTTTTGGTAATTCTGGGAGTTACCGGTGCACATACCAGTATAAACCGAATTTAATTACCCATGTGAAACTCTAAATAATAATAATCTAATACTTAAATCCAATTATTAACACTCAATTCACTTTTTGACTTTCTCGGCCGAAGCCAGAGAAAACCCACACCTCGACCCATACCACACCTGAGAAAACTCAGATTAACCATACTCACAACAATCACTTTTCTCATAATTCCTTTCATCACTCTCATTTTCATACGGCAAACGTTTCCATTCTCTTTGAATTCGAAGTCAAGTTTCAAGGTGAAATTCACTTTATTTCGGTATTTGAAGAAGGATTTCAAGTGTTTTAAAGAAAATTCTGCAAAAGAGTCAAGACCATTCTCTGTTTCTCTCATCATTTTCATCTCGGTTTTAAGGTAAAAACTCCATACTAACCACGTTATTTTCTTTAAAAACCGTATCTAAGTATACAAAATGTTCAAATCGCAAGTAAGATAACAAGAAAAGTGTGTCAAATTCAAGTTTTAAAACATAAATATGCAGGACTAATTCTGTCAAACAGAAGTCCAGTAATCGAAACTAGGAGTTTCGATACCAGTTAACTCAATCGAAACAAGTAGTTTCGATACCTGTACTCAATCGAAACTAGGAGTTTCGATACTAATTGTTCAATCGAAACTAAGTAGTTTCGATACATATTGCTCAATCGAAACTATGTAGTTTCGATACCCTTTTTGACAATCGAAACTAGGTTGTTTCGATAACACCTACTCAATCGAAACTGGATTGTTTCGATACCTGACTACTCAATCGAAACTAGGAAGTTTCGACACCAAACTACACAATCGAAACTAGGAAGTTTCGATACTCATTTGCCCAATCGAAACTAGGTAGTTTCGATACCTGTGTCAGTCCCCTTTGGGCAGTAACTAAGATCTGTTTTTATAACAAAACAAGTGTTGAATAACTAAGGAAATATTTAAACAAAAACGACCAGATTTACAAAGTCGGTGAACAATTTGCAGATATAAAACGATCGGTCTTAACACAATTTACCCTTGGTATCTAGGGTACGAATAGTCAAGGTTGACTACAACAAGTATTATTACAAGTTTACACAAACTCCAGGTGAGTTTAACGGCCCCTTTCTTTTTACTGTTTTCTAATATTTGGGGGAAGAACATACTTCAACTATTTTATGGGATAACAAGAGAATAAGACACGACTTTATGTTTACATGGGATGAGAACAACACATTGGAGGCCGCGAAAGTCCCCTGGAACAACATAGTAACCATTAACTGTAGCCTAGGGTCCTATGAATAGTACTATGGAGAGTGACGTCTCCCGGTCATGGTTAGTCGCGCTATCCACAATCTGGAGGATTTATGGCCGCATAGAACCTGATAACGATTATAGGGGCCCACACATGTCATGGTTTGGTTACGCCTCATGTATGAACATATTATTTGTATTCCTAGCTAGTTTACAAATGGGTCAACAATTCTTATTCTGTTTATCACATACACTTGAAACTATTTACGAACAATTGAATTTTACAAAGAACTATTTGATTAAACCTGTGAACTCACCAACCTCGTGTTGACGATTTTAAGTATGTTTTTCAGGTAACTGAACGTGATTTCAAGGTTAGCAATGTAGATTACATGCATGCACGATGGATACTACTCAAGGAGGATTTCCCTTGTATAACTCATTGAATTGAGTCATATTTGTGAAATCTTAACTTTTTGTAAACTCAGATTATATTTTGTAATGTAAAACATTAAACTTGTTAATGTATCCATTTATCATGTATGTGTTTGCGGTAATCATATGCTTTGGAAACCATGAACGTTGTGCCTCGCGTTTCCGCCTTGGCGGGGTGTTACAGAACTGGTATCAGAGCCATTGATTATAGTGAACTAGGAATCTAAATTGGAACCTAGTCTATAATCTAAATAACTCACTAAAACGTTTTCATTGCATAAGCATTTCATAACTAATCAACATGTCATATGGATATTGTAGTCACAAGCATGTCGTCACATTCACATTCTGATCCCGTCTCTGACACTGAATCAAACGAGGAACTTTCCGCCTCACGTCCCAAAAATCAAGTACAAACCCGTAGTTCCACACCACCTAATGTCGCTCTGGGAGAACCGCCTATCGTCTACCGAAAGAAAAAAGGAGGACCAGTTAAGGTGCAAAGTGCTAGGAAGAAGGTTCGACTTCCACGCAAAAGGACTCTAGCAGCCCGTGACCCGAAAAACTTGGAGACTGGTGAGGAACCATCTAGGAAACGACCCTGTTATCACCCTACCGTGGGAACTATCCGTTGGATGCCCAGTACCTTGGCACGATGGAGGGAGATGGAGAGCATCCCATCTACCTTTGAGCTCGGAGAGTCTTCCAACTCTCTAACACCCCTACCCCACACTGGGGAAGCCATGGAGCTCACAGTGCCTACCTTGGTAGCACGCACTCGTACACATGAAGAGCGTCTTGATGATCTCCTAGGTGATATTCGGGCACATAGGGATGCAGCCATGCGCTTACGTCAAGGGCTCGGATCTCGAGTTCAGACTCTGGAGGACCACACCCGAGACATACAGGGTGCCACAAACTATCTAGAGTTGAGAGCTGACATGGATTGGCAGTTCACTGTTACGGTCCGAGACAGGGTGGAGGCGCTGGAAGAAAGGACCTTGGCTGCAGAATTTGTGGCGAGAGCTAGCCTTGTCATGGCGGGACTTGCCATGATGATTGGATTGTACTCCCACTTCTTCTTTTAAACCTATTACGGGCGGGTTGTGCCCGTAGTACATTAAGTAGTTTAAAACTTTAGTACTGATGTGGTCATGAGAACCCATCTCTTTTTGTATCCTTATCTTTTGTGAACAATGTACTATGTATGTTTTGACTATGTATGTAATGGTTTATGTTGTAATGATGGTTGTTGCGTTTGATGTCGTTGTATCCTTATGTCATGATCTATCATTATTTTATATAATGTTGTTTCTTTTTAATTGATATGTTAGAAAGAACGTCATGGCACCTAAGCGTAGGACAACCCGTAACACTACTGGTGACAACAACGAGGCGATTTCCCCAAACGTGGAACAACTTATAGCACAACGAGTAGCTGCTGCTATGCAACAATATGAGGCGAATCGAAATAGTGGAGGAGGACACGGCAGTGGTACCGGAGGAGGAGGTGCAGGAGGAAGCGGTACAGCTGGAGGTTCCGGAGGTTCCGGAGGTAATAGAATAAATAAGCCATAACATATAGTCATGATCCGAATTAATGACGTTATGACATGTAATTCTACAGATGCTCCAATTAGGAAGTGCTCCTACAAGACCTTTCTATCTTGCAAACCCCGTAACTTCAATGGCACCGAGGGTGCAGTTGGACTAATGAGATGGATAGAGAAGATGGAATCGGTGATTGATATTAGTGAATGCACCGCTGACTGCATGGTGAAGTATTCTACATGCTCACTCACTGATAAAGCTTTAACTTGGTGGAATTCACAAGTAAAGACTTTGGGAAGGCAGACAGCATATGAGTTGTCATGGGAAGACCTAAAAGCCATGATGATCGAGGAGTACTGTCCTCGAAATGAATTGCAAAAGATCGAATCTGAAATGTGGAATTTACAAATGATAAGAGATGATGTTGCTGGCTACACTGACCGATTCAATGAGTTAGCAATCTTGGTTCCACACATGGTCACCCCAGAATACAAGAAGGTTGAAAGATATTTGTGGGGTCTCGCACCTCAAATCCGAGGTCTGGTGACTTCATCGAACCCTATGGATGCCAAGAGCGCTATAACTCTAGCTTTCAAGCTAAGGGATAATGCTGTACGTGATGGTTTGTTTGAGAAGAAGGAGACTGAAGAAGGAAAATCTGGAGAAAAGAGGAAATGGTTTGGAAAACCAATTAATCAAAACAAGAATCAAATTTACAAGAGACCTGAAACTATGAAAGCCTTTGTCGCCAACACTGTGGAACAAAATGGATACCTTGGAGCACGACCAAGGTGTGACAAGTGTGGATATCATCACAATGGAAAGTGTACCCAATGTGGAAAATGTAAAAAGTATGGACATCTAGCCCATGACTGTAGGAGCAATGCAAACCCTAACAAGATAAATCAAGTAGCGGGAAAAGTCAACCCAGGAACAGAAAGGATGAATCAAGGATGCTTTGAGTGTGGAGATCCAAAGCACTTCAGAAAAGACTGTCCAAAGTTAAAGAACCGAAACGACAATCAGGCCCGTGGAAGAGCATTTGTGATGGGAGCTGGTGACGCACGACAAGATCCGAATATTGTCACTGGTACGTTCCCGATAAATAATCACTATGCCTCTATACTTTTCGATACGGGTGCTGATATGAGTTTTGTGTCAAATGATTTTAAGTTCCTACTCGGTATTAAGCCCAGCAAACTAGAACAAAAGTATACAATTGAATTAGCAAACGGAAAATTAATTAATACCGGAGAAGTCATTCAAGGTTGTACCTTATGTCTTAAAAATCACACATTTAGTATAGATCTGTTACCTGTTGACTTAGGAAGCTTTGACGTTGTTATTGGCATGGATTGGTTGTCAAAGAATCATGCCGAGATTGTTTGTTTTAAGAAGATTGTCCAAATCCCACTCCCAAACGGAGAAGTTCTTTCGATTCAAGGTGAGAAGAGTGGAGTAACATTAAGGATGATAAACTGCATGAAAGCTTGTAAGTACCTACGTAAAGGCTATTGCGTATTCCTGGCTCACGTCGTCGAGAAGAAACCCGAGGAACGTCGACTAGAGAATATACCAATCGTTAAGGAATATCCTGAAGTTTTTCCTGAAGACTTACCTGGTTTACCACCACCGAGGCAAGTCGAATTTCGAATCGATTTGGTACCAGGAGCCGCCCCGGTTGCGCGATCACCGTATCGATTAGCACCTTCTGAAATGCAGGAATTATCAAATCAACTCCAAGAGTTGCTTGATAAAGGTTTCATAAGACCGAGTTTCTCACCTTGGGGAGCTCCGGTCCTATTCGTAAAGAAAAAGGATGGAACCTTTAGGATGTGTATTGATTACCGAGAATTAAACAAGCTTACAATCAAAAACCGATACCCACTTCCTCGAATAGACGATTTGTTCGATCAACTACAAGGTTCTAGCTTCTATTCTAAAATTGATCTACGGTCAGGGTATCATCAACTAAGAATCCAAGAAGAAGATGTACCAAAGACGACATTTAGGACTCGTTACGGTCACTACGAGTTCCTAGTTATGCCATTTGGTTTGACAAACGCACCAGCTGTTTTCATGGATCTCATGAACCGCGTGTGCAAGCCCTACTTGGATAAATTGGTGATTGTGTTTATCGATGATATATTGATATATTCACGAACCAAGGAGGATCATGAACAGCATCTGAAATTAATCTTAGAACTACTCAGAAACGAGAAACTTTACGCTAAATTCTCTAAGTGTGAGTTTTGGATCCGAGAAGTGCATTTTCTTGGACATGTCATCAACAAGGAAGGAATTCACGTCGATCCATCAAAAATTGAAGCAATCAAAAACTGGGAAGCACCAAAGACTCCGACAGAAGTACGTCAATTTTTGGGTTTGACCGGTTATTATAGACGATTCATCGAGAATTTTTCAAAAATAGCCTTGCCTTTAACCACATTAACCCAGAAAGAAAAGAAGTATGATTGGAGTGACAAGCAGGAGTCAGCTTTCCAATTACTGAAACAGAAGCTGTGTAGTGCACCAATCTTATCCCTTCCTGAGGGAATCGACAATTTTGTCGTATACTGCGATGCATCACACCAAGGACTTGGTTGTGTGTTAATGCAAAGAGACAAAGTCATCGCATATGCCTCACGACAACTAAAAGTGCACGAAAAGAATTATACGACCCACGACTTGGAATTGGGTGCAGTTGTGTTTGCGCTCAAGATTTGGAGACATTATCTTTATGGTACAAGATGCACTATCTTTACTGATCACAAGAGTCTTCAACATATCTTCGATCAAAAGGAACTTAACATGAGACAACGTCGTTGGATAGAATTACTAAACGACTATGATTGTGATATCAAGTACCATCCCGGAAAAGCCAATGTCGTAGCAGACGCCTTAAGTCGCACAGAACGAGTTAAAACTCTTCGTATTCGTGCCCTAGGATTGACAATTCATACAAATCTTACTACTCAAATCCGAATGGCCCAGCAAGAGGCACTTAAAGAAAAGAACATCCGAAGTGAAGCACTACGTGGAATGATCAAACAATTGGAGCCTAAGTCCGATGATACATTTTACTTCATGAACAGAATCTGGGTGCCGAGTAACGGTAACTTACGAATGTTGGTTATGGACGAAGCCCACAAGTCCAGGTACTCCATTCACCCGGGTTCAGATAAAATGTATAAAGATCTAAAAGAATTATATTGGTGGCCCAATATGAAAGGAGATATTGCCACATATGTCAGTAAATGCTTAACGTGTTCAAAAGTAAAAGCCGAACATCAGAAACCGTCTGGTTTGTTACAACAACCTGAAATTCCCCAATGGAAATGGGAACAAATTTCTATGGATTTCATCACGAAATTACCCAGGACGTCTAGTGGTTATGATACCATATGGGTAATTGTCGACCGATTAACAAAATCTGCTCACTTTCTGCCAATGAAAGAAACTGACAAGACAGAGAAACTTACAAGACTCTATGTTAAAGAAATTGTGGCTAGGCACGGAGTGCCAATTTCTATTATCTCTGATAGAGACAGCAGATTCGTGTCCAGAATCTGGAAATCATTACAAGAAGCAATGGGCACACGTCTTGACATGAGCACGGCATATCACCCACAAACAGATGGTCAAAGCGAAAGGACCATTCAGACATTAGAAGATATGCTCCGTGCATGTGTAATTGATTTCGGAGGAAATTGGGATACTCATTTACCATTAGCTGAGTTTTCCTACAATAACAGCTACCACACGAGCATTAAGGCAGCTCCGTTTAAAGCTCTATATGGTCGTAAATGCCGCTCACCGCTATGTTGGGCGGAAGTTGGTGAAAAACATTTGACAGGCCCTGAGATTGTTCAGGAAACCACTGATAAGATCTTCAAAATTAAGGACCGTCAGAAAGCGGCACGGGATAGACAAAAGAGCTACGCTGATAACAGACGAAAACCATTAGAATTTCAAATTGGTGACCGAGTAATGTTAAAAGTCTCACCATGGAAAGGCGTTGCAAGGTTTGGTAACCGTGGTAAGCTCAATCCTAGATACGTTGGACCATTTGAAATACTGGCTAGGGTTGGCCCTGTAGCCTACAAACTCAAGCTACCACAGGAACTAAGCAACGTACACAATACATTTCATGTGTCAAATCTCAAAAAGTGTCTATCAGACGAGACTTTGATCATACCGCCCGATGAAATTCACATTGACGATAAACTTCATTTCATCGAGCAACCAATTGAGATATCAGATTGGAAGGTTCAAAAGCTGAGACGTAGTCGGATCAAACTGGTTAAAGTACGTTGGAACTCAAAACGTGGTCCTGAGTATACATGGGAACGAGAGGACCAAATGAAAACGAAATACCCGTCCTTGTTTAAGGATACACCAGTTCAAGAGGACACGAATTGAATTTCGGGACGAAATTCTTTTAACAAGGGGAGAATGTGACACCCGACATTTCAGGTCAATATCCATACACATTATAAACAAGTTTACGTTATAATTATTTTTGTGATTTATTTAATTTCACAAACAAGGACATTAAGGTCTAACAAAGACCGTACATGGTCTCATTTTAAATTTTTGGTAATTCTGAGAGTTACCGGTGCACATACCAGTATAAACCGAATTTAATTACCCATGTGAAACTCTAAATAATAATAATCTAATACTTAAATCCAATTATTAACACTCAATTCACTTTTTGACTTTCTCGGCCGAAGCCAGAGAAAACCCACACCTCGACCCATACCACACCTGAGAAAACTCAGATTAACCATACTCACAACAATCACTTTTCTCATAATTCCTTTCATCACTCTCATTTTCATACGGCAAACATTTCCATTCTCTTTGAATTCGAAGTCAAGTTTCAAGGTGAAATTCACTTTATTTCGGTATTTGAAGAAGGATTTCAAGTGTTTTAAAGAAAATTCTGCAAAAGAGTCAAGACCATTCTCTGTTTCTCTCATCATTTTCATCTCGGTTTTAAGGTAAAAACTCGATACTAACCACGTTATTTTCTTTAAAAACCGTATCTAAGTATACAAAATGTTCAAATCACAAGTAAGATAACAAGAAAAGTGTGTCAAATTCAAGTTTTAAAACATAAATATGCAGGACTAATTCTGTCAAACAGAAGTCCAGTAATCGAAACTAGGAGTTTCGATACCAGTTAACTCAATCGAAACAAGTAGTTTCGATACCTATACTCAATCGAAACTAGGAGTTTCGATACTAATTGTTCAATCGAAACTAAATAGTTTCGATACATATTGCTCAATCAAAACTAGGTAGTTTCGATACCCTATTTGACAATCGAAACTAGGTTGTTTCGATAACACCTACTCAATCGAAACTGGAGTGTTTCGATACCTGACTACTCAATCGAAACTAGGAAGTTTCGACACCAAACTACACAATCGAAACTAGGAAGTTTCGATACTCATTTGCCCAATCGAAACTAGGTAGTTTCGATACCTGTGTCAGTCCCCTTTGGGCAGTAACTAAGATCTGTTTTTATAACAAAACAAGTGTTGAATAACTAAGGAAATATTTAAACAAAAACGACCAGATTTACAAAGTCGGTGAACAATTTGCAAATATAAAACGATCGGTCTTAACACAATTTACCCTTGGTATCTAGGGTACGAATAGTCAAGGTTGACTACAACAAGTATTATTACAAGTTTACACAAACTCCAGGTGAGTTTCACGGCCCCTTTCTTTTTACTGTTTTCTAATATTTGGGGGAAGAACATACTTCAACTATTTTATGGGATAACAAGAGAATAAGACACGACTTTATGTTTACATGGGATGAGAACAACACATTGGAGGCCGCGAAAGTCCCCTGGAACAACATAGTAACCATTAACTGTAGCCTAGGGTCCTATGAATAGTACTATGGAGAGTGACGTCTCCCGGTCATGGTTAGTCGCGCTAACCACAATCTGGAGGATTTATGGCCGCATAGAACCTGATAACGATTATAGGGGCCCACACATGTCATGGTTTGGTTACGCCTCATGTATGAACATATTATTTGTATTCCTAGCTAGTTTACAAATGGGTCAACAATTCTTATTCTGTTTATCACATACACTTGAAACTATTTACGAACAATTGAATTTTACAAAGAACTATTTGATTAAACCTGTGAACTCACCAACCTCGTGTTGACGATTTTAAGTATGTTTTTCAGGTAACTGAACGTGATTTCAAGGTTAGCAATGTAGATTACATGCATGCACGATGGATACTACTCAAGGAGGATTTCCCTTGTATAACTCATTGAATTGAGTCATATTTGTGAAATCATAACTTTTTGTAAACTCAGATTATATTTTGTAATGTAAAACATTAAACTTGTTAATGTATCCATTTATCATGTATGTGTTTGCGGTAATCATATGCTTTGGAAACCATGAACGTTGCGCCTCGCGTTTCCGCCTTGGCGGGGTGTGACAAAAATTTACGAAACCGTTCGACTCGAGTGTTAACGCGTATAAACCAGAACTTGATCAAAATTTTGACATTATAACACCCAAATAAATCTTGCAATTATTTTTCGTTTACTAACGAGTTCCTTTCGTTTGAAAGTATATTTTAACATAATAATACTATTATTATTATATGAACTCGTCGAACGCGGTGTTGACCTGAAAATTCACGGTTGTCACATTCTCCCTAGTTAACAGAATTTCGTCCCGAAATTCAACTGGTATAATAGTTGACAAGTTCTTTTTCGTAACTTGATTCATGTACGATTATCAAGGGAAATCTAGTTTCTTAGATACAGTAGGGAGATTTGACAAATCGATATCTAAGAATCATAGAGAGTAGGTTACACTTAGAAAGGCTCAAAAGCAAATTGAATAATCATGAGAGAAAAATCATTTGAATTCCAAAGAATCTATAGATCATTGTTTCACCGGATCAGTAAAAAAAGTACACTGCTGGTGTTATTTAGAAGATTAAGAAATCCGTCATAGGATTGATATACACAGGTATACAAAGTTGGTACAAATCGAAAATGATATTATGATACAAAATCCCAGTGATTTAGTATCCTTTTATGAGCAAGGAAAAGTATCACTCGGCTTGGTGCCATTAAGGAATACTATTATAAATAGTAACCGTAAAATTATAGTATGAGAGGTGCTAGAGAGCTCTGATCAAATATTCATCCGGTATGATTTTGAGTTTATGTGTTGAAAACATGCATTTCTAACGGTTGAATTCATGCATTTCTAACGGTCGGATTTCCGGGGATCGTCCGATCTTTAAGACTGTGAATGCATAAAACTTTCTGAACATAATTTAAAAACTCTTTTTAACGAATTTAAGCAAGGATTTAGACAAATATGAGCTTACCATTACGTTCGTAGCGTCGATAAATGGTTCCAGGGGAAAAAACCGCATCTCCGGCCGTCTTCGGACACCACCGGACCATCGCGGACCGCCGTCGGCCGCCACCGGACCACCACCGGTCCACCACCACCACCACCTGAATTCTCTGCCCTCTCTCTCTAACTTCTCTCTAAAAGTTTTCAAATGAGGGATTTAGTGGGGTGCCTCACTATATATAGTGGGGTGCCCCACTATATATAGTGGGGTGGTGTTGTACCGCGTGTTGTGATAACGGTATCCCGCTGAACCGAACCAGATAAAAATAGAGGCGTTATTTTATCCAAAAATAACTTATTATAATTTATTATTTTCCCTCGATTCCTTGCGTCTCGTAAATATATATCCTTTCGGATTTAACTTAAAATTTACGAAACCGTTCGACTCGAGTGTTAACGCGTATAAACCAGAACTTGATCAAAATTTTGACATTATAACACCCAAATAAATCTTGCTATTATTTTTCGTTTACTAACGAGTTCCTTTCGTTTGAAAGTATATTTTAACATAATAATACTATTATTATTATATGAACTCGTCGAACGCGGTGTTGACTAGAAAATTCACGGTTGTCACATTCTCCCCAGTTAACAGAATTTCGTCCCGAAGTTCAACTGGTATAATAGTTGACAAGTTCTTTTTCGTAACTTGATTCATGTACAATTATCAAGGGAAATCTAGTTTCTTAGATACAGTAGGAAGATTTGACAAATCGATATCTAAGAATCATAGAGAGTAGGTTACACTTAGAAAGGCTCAAAAGCAAATTGAATAATCATGAGAGAAAAATCCTTCGAATTCCAAAGAATCTATAGATCATTGTTTCACCGGACCAGTCAAAAAAGTACACTGCTGGTGTTATTTAGAAGATTAAGAAATCCGTCATAGGATTGATATACACAGGTATACAAAGTTGGTACAAATCCAAAATGATATTATGATACAAAATCCCAGTGATTTAGTATCCTTTTATGAGCAAGGAAAAGTATCACTCGGCTTGGTGCCATTAAGGAATACTATTATAAATAGTAACCGTAAAATTATAGTATGAGAGGTGCTATTAAGATCCAAAGAGTCGGTAGAATCACCACGACTCATTGGAATAAAAATGTATCACAGCGATAACAAATATCATAGGTTATAAAGGATGGTCATATCATGTAGTTAGAATATAGAGAGATAACACCTCGTTAAAATGAAACTTGTCGTCAATACGAACTTCCTTAGGTTGTATAATTACGGATTCGTCGGCTAAACACCTTTTGAGACTCGATATACGATAAGCATCATATATACCATTAAGCTCCTAAGGTAGTTTTAGTTTATACATAACAAGACCAATCAAATGATTACTACCAACTTCAGCACAACAAAATGGTGATCAACATTTGTGTCAAAATAGAGCTTCCAATGGTGCTCATTTAATGGTAGTGTGATCACTGTTAGTGTAAGGAAATCGGACCCAAGGTAAAAGAGTATCCAAATTACCACCAAATTGTATCACACAAGTCCTTAGTATATCCTCCAAGGTATGAATAGTTCGATCACTTAGACCGTCGGTTTGAGGATAGTAAGTGGTGCTCATATCTAAGCGCGTTCTCAAAGCTTTCTGTATTGTTTTCCAGAAATGGGATGTAAAGCGACTATCCATATCGAAGATAAAGGAAACAGGCACTCCATGCCTTGCTACAATTTCACTACTATACAGTCGAGCTAGCTTTTCTATCTAGAAGTCCTCTCGGATAAGTAGGAAATGTGCAGAGTTAGTCATTAATTAGTTAACAATGTCCCAAAATGAATCATAGCCACCTAAATTTCTAGGCAGGCCTAGTAACGAAATCTATTGAAATTTGTTTCCACATTCACTGTGAAATCTCGGGTTGTTGTACCTTGTGATTGTCAGTAATAATAGTTACTATTCAATAGTTTGTACATTGTTGAATCATAGGGCGATACAACATGGTTGGTGTGTATACGACATAACCGTAAAAGTAGATACAAGGGAATTTTGAAAATCAACATAACAAAAAGACGAGATTCACACTTCTTGTACTAGAATTGAAAAGTGATGATTAGTCATTAGAGAATGAATTAATAACGAGAAATCCAAGCTTAAAGCTTTACAAAGCAAGTATATAATGAGTACCAGTATGATTGTACCAAACTCGAGTCGTGAAACCGAAGATTAACAAACAAAGGATATTATACTAGGATTCTATCGAGATAAATTTGCTAAGAGTCAAATTTACTCAATCCTCTCAAGTGTTATAGGAAATGAGTCATAATCATAAAATAGATGTCAGCGATGACCCGTGCTATGTAACCTCACCACAAAGTATTAGGATTCGGTACTAACTCACATATTAGTCTCGATATAATGTAACCGTGTTTGGTGATTTTCAATTAAAGGTTCATATACCTATTGTCGAAAGTTAGTAATGGGCTATATGATAATCGAGTCACCACAAGATCTAGATAGAGAAAGTGACTAAAGATCTAGGACGATCTAATCAAGTAGATTAGTTAAAAGACTAGGTGCCAGTTCAATAGTTGGACATTGAATTGACTACCACCAGAATTCGAATTTGGTTAACGGTCAGAAATGGAATTCTGAAATTTTAACAAGAAGTCCATATTAAAAGATGGTCTACTCCTCACATCTAGTCGGCCAAATTTGATAGGATAACATTAGACGTCTACATCTTTCTTGATGTGTATTGAAATGATTCGAAAGTAATCCGCTATCCATCTAGATGAGGAAATAAACAGTCACGTTGTGGAAATAATCTCATAAAAATAGTGTCCCCCGAAAATGATAATGAGCTTGCAAACCTACAAAATGGGTAGACTTTGATTTAATACCATTGTCAATTTAGCCTGAGGTTTAATTCTCATAAACTAGACGTCTAGAAAATAGGGGAGGATCAAGTAAAACTTCAGGAATTTTCCAAATGTGAGGATGTCATGCTCATAGGTCCTTTAAAGATAATGCAATCTCAAGTGGATCTTCAAGAGAGCAGAGTCAACTATGATTCGTCACTTGTTCCTCTTCCTGGTAACGTACAACTTTAATCGGTTAAGAATTCATAGAACACAAAAATAAATTCAAAATTGCTCTACTATGATTTAGGACGCATCTTTCAAATGATAAGGTTTTAAAATTTCAACTTAGTTCCTGGTTTTCCCATTAAAGTTCGGTGGAAATGGACCATAAGGTTTCAGAGTTTGTCCTTAGATCTCGCGTTGAAGGGGGTCAAATATATTATCTGCCAATAACCAGTAGTACAGTATGCCTGCAACTTTCTTGGCTTTCGAACGATACCATTATGACTTACCGTTTCGTATTTCACCCATACTGGTTATAGCCTTAAAATCCTTTGCATAAGGGTTTAAGCCATAAAGTTGAGGGAATGAGTGTTTAAATGTCTTAGATTCGTATTCCCTAGAGCACGTGTTAAGAAGTCGTTTCTAAATAGTAGTTGCTCAAAGGCTTTCTAATTACAGGAGGCTAAGAATAAGGGATGCGTATACGTCTCTACCTAGTTGGAAATCAGAAAGTCAATAAAAAAATGACATTTGAGAGAGAACAAGTACAAAAAGGATATCAGACTATCCTATTCGGATCTATAACGACAGTATACGTAGAGTAACAAATAGCGATAATCACCATAAATAAACTTTGAATGATGACTAATAAAATTTTTGGAACACAAAGAATCATTTCAACATAAAGTTTCATTTTCTCCATCAAAATGGTTTTCAATAAGACATTGAAGCACCAGGAGAAATCAAGATTTGCAAAACATACGTAGCAATGTTCATAAAAAAGGGCATTAGTTTCATACTAAGCCATAGCTATCCCAAAATAAAAAGTTTTTGTAAATCCATCCAAAAGAATCCCGGGCAAAAGCCGCTCGGTGTCCATAATAGAACTACAAATGATAGAAATAAACACTATAATGAACGTCGTAAAGATGGCTCCTCCCAAGTAAAGAAGTTTCTCAAGTTAGGTTTCCACAATATGAGCGTCGCGGTTAAGAGAATCGGGATTGAGTGTACCAAATTACTATAGTGAGTGCAGAGCACTTGCAATGGAAATTTCAAGTAGGTGTAAAACTGAATTATTAAGAATATTTATCAGGAGTATAGTGAAAATGACAAACACCGAAATGATGATTTATACGAACGATCGTATAGAAAGGTTATATTGTCTAAGAAAAAGAAGCTTATATTTCTTTAAGGAATTTCTCCATCATATTGTTACTCCATCGATGTTAGAGTGCATTTGGATTATAAGATAAAATCCAAGATTATGTCGGGACCTCCGATGATAGTCGTACACTTACTGCAAGTGTCGAGCGTTGTAAAGCCCATACTGAATTTACGTGGCCAGTAAACTCTCAAGGGATCTGATTTATCAAGTAAAATAAATGAGAGAAAATCTTCGTTGCTCAAGATTCAGTAAGGAGTTGATTAGATCAAATTCGAATTTCTCTTATTCCTTCAGGACTGAGAGAACGTTACATGAAGATCCATTAGGGGAGTCAGAAATGTCGAGGTCTGATTCACGCTAGACCGAGAGTCGTCACATGCGTTGATAAACATATAACAAAATTGAAATGAGAGAATCTTTAGCTTGATCTCAAATGTGAAGCAATACTTAACAAATAATTGCCAAATTCGGTCCAAATACCGAGGTTAAATCAACTGAGAACAGATCTCTTCAGTGTCTCGGTCTAATTTTTTATGCAAAAGAAATCTTGATAAGAGTTTTGGATCCATTACGATTCAAAGATAAAAGAGACAATATAAATTCTCATGTCACCTGAGGTAGCCCATCGCATCATTCGATGTCTTCGACTCAACCCTAAGGTTACGATAGTTTTTTATCAATATTCGAATGACTGGAAACCGGGGTTAGAAATATAGATTAATTATGAACATTAGCTCGGACAGTAAAACTCACTAGAGTTCTCATGCACTGTAGATTATGATTACGTGTGCACCCGTAATGATAATTTACTTTGCATGGTCCCTACAGTGTTTCCCCTATCCCAAGCTCTCAACTAAAAAAAAGGAACTGGAATGTTTATTGGATCACGTCATCATGTTGCACTTTCGCGTAAAAGTGTGGATGTTCTATCTGATCACTTTTAATTATTTGTACCAATACTCATGGATCTACAGACTAAGGCTGTTGTTGGATGGAGGTAACGATAGAGGGGAACAACCGGCGTCCTCTAATAAAAGAAAAAGTGTGTGGTGGAAGTCAGGCGGTAATAATAGGGCAGAGATCCCCAAATCAGAGTCGGGCAAGTCATGGTACAAATTTGTACATATACGTGGATCCAATGATCCAACAAAACAAACAAAAAAAAAGTTTATGGGTCTCCTGACCCGTAGAGTTCTCTCCCATTTAGTCCTGCTTCTCCACCTCGGGTTCCCTTTAGATCGAGCAATTATGGCTGCCATATCTCATTGCGAAAGTTCTAGCCATCCAATCCAGCAGATCACCAAAGCAAGTATATACCGCACAAAGTGAAAACAATAGATGTTAAATAAGAAAGTCGACTCCAGAACTGGAGTAGATGCAAGTGCGGTGTAGGTACAGGTACAACTCGAGGTAACACCAAGACAGATAGAGGCGGATATAAATTACCGCAAACGTAACCGGAATCATCAAAGAGTACGCGTAGTGCTGTGACGACGACATGATTATGACGAAGCAATGTGTCGTAGATAAGCAAGAGGTAGTATGCAATGCACATATAATTCCTACGGTTCAATGCAATAAACTTAGAGTTATAGTCTAGGTCTAGCCTCGGGTAAACCTAATTCTCTATAACCAGTGCTCTGATACCAAGTCTGTCACACCCCGCCGAAGACGGAAACACGGAGTGGGACCGGTATATCACATTGAACACAAGTACAAGAGAAACTAAAAGAAAAGCTGTGCATTACATTGAACCATACTACATGCCTCTATCGAAAGTACAAATATACGAAAAATTCCGAATCAATACAAAGGGTCTAAAATGCCCAAGTACAACCAAAAGTACATAATAATAACTCTTCCCAAAAGCAAGCCATTTAAAGCTCGTTATCCCCATAACTATTTACCTGAAAAGCATGTTTCGAAAACGGATCAACTATAAAAATAGTTGGTGTAAGGCCCCTAAACCGGGTGACCTCACTTGTTTGATTTACTCATAAACATAGTCATAAATACTGAACTTAAATTAAAACATTCGTCATTCAATTACATAATCAAAACAGCGGAAGTCTTTACAAATAAAAGCATAACATATTCTTAACAAACAAAAGTGGGATGTCAGTCTTGTGCCAGGTAACCTTCACGCCTTCGCACGAACCTTTCCCTTGTTACCGGAAATGTATACTAAAAGTCAGCTAACGCTGGTGAGTTCTAGTTTAAAGACAATCATACATAATATTTATCTTATCCTGAATATAATGTATACATGTATATTCATACTTTTAAATATTCTTTACTTTACTTTTCTCACATAACATTCATTGAGGGTACATACATATGTACATACATACTTTCTTTGGGAGAACACATATTGGCCATAATCTTAAGGGAGATCAACCCATCATACTTGTCGCGAATGTCACGAAGACATCGCAGTCAGAGCTACCGTCGCAGCCCTTCTCATTACCGTCCGGCTCTAGAAAACCGTCTGTCATAACATTAAATCCGTCCGGCAACTTTTGTCCGTCCGCTCTTAACCGTCCTACCGTCGTAGTCCGTCATAACATTAAATCCGTCTGCCCTAGGGCATCCGTTTCCCACGTGACCATTATGTATGCAACCGTTCTACATTAGTTAAGGCAATTGCTTCGACCGTCCATTTTTACCTTTTCATACGTCCTATCTTACGTAGGTACGTTTTCGTCCCCGTTGCAAAATAGTCGCGTGGTCGTCCGTCTACCGAAGTAGCCGTTGTCATAGAAGGGTTTATAACGTTTACATCCATTCATAACATGCAATATATATGTAATATAAAGCAAGATTTCATTCTTTTACGTTATATCCTTCTTTCATTCTTTCTTTATATCATACGCTTCATTCTTTATTCATAATTCATTTTCACATATATAAGTATTTATATATACATATATATACGTATGATCACATTGACACTTATAGCATTTATTCAATTAGTGTATACACTTCAGCCCCAAAACATTTATAAATTATTTGCACATAGCATAGAAAGGGGGCACATAGAACTCACCTGATGAGCTACTCTAGGTTGTCCTAAACAAAGGCCCAACAGCGTCACTTCCGATCTGGATTAGGTAGTTAAATACACATTAGACCCAACCCCGACTCTAATGGTTTAATCATTCTAAACTTACTGACTTTACTTAACCAACCTGTGGCCTGCTGTCTGCTGCCTGCGCACTTAGTAAGTGCGCAGGGACTTGCTCATGCTCACTTGGCAAGTGCGCAGGAGTCTTCCTCCTGCGTACTTGGTAAGTACGCAGGGACTGCTGCCTGCGCACTTAGTAAGTACGCAGGGATTCCTTCCTGCGCACTTGGTAAGTACGCAGTACCTGGTTCTTGGACCAAAATTTCGGAATTCTTGCATGTTAATCCGATCATGCTAATCTTATAATTTTCTTTGATCAAAACGTGCGGTTTTCATTCTAGATTCTATTTCTAAGCTTATTATCAAGTTTCATCCGTAAAAACTTCACCTATTTAGCTAAAACTCGAGAAACCCCAAAATGAACAAAAACTCATATTATGATCGAATCATTACCTGGATTGGAATTCTGATCCAGAGGTTTTGCTCACGATCTCAGTAGTAACGTGCCCCTTAAATCTCGTGACGATCCGTCGACTTTCTCTCTCTAGACTCGGGCTCCCTTTCTCTCTCTAGAATTGGTGAAATGGAGGTGAAATGGTCAAATGGGCTGTCTTGCCCCTTTTATACCTGGGCTTCCCTCGGCCCGTTGGAGTCGAGCCCAAGTCCATCCGTTCTTATTTCGTTTTATGTCGTATAAATCTCCATCGTATTATTATTTACTTATTTACTATTTTCGGGATGTTACAGTTGGTGAGCACGCAGGTTTTGCGACTCTATAAAAAGTAAGTAAATAAATTTCAAAATGTAATAGTAACCATCCGCAGATGATCAAGTACACGTGTTAAGATATAATTACCCTGAGACACAATCAAAACCGTCAGACTAGTTGTTGCCCCTGTATCCAGGTGTCGAATGTGAACACCTACTATGGCTAATTATGCACCCAAATGACCCTACAAGTCTGGTTGGCGCGACCAACCCTGGGCGGGGTCCGGCGGTCCACCACCGGACCACCACCACCACCACCACCTGAATTCTCTGACCTCTCTCTCTAACTTCTCTCTAAAATTTTTCAAATGAGGGATTTAGTGGGGTGGTGTTGTACCACGTGTTGTGATAACGGTATCCCGCTGAACCGAACCAGATAAAAATAGAGGCGTTATTTTATCCAAAAATAACTTATTATAATTTATTATTTTTCTTCGAGTCCTTGCGTCTCGTAAATATATATCCTTTCGGATTTAACTTAAAATTTACGAAACCGTTCGACTCGGGTGTTAACGCGTATAAACCAGAACTTGATCAAATTTTTGACATTATAACACCCAAATAAATCTTGCTATTATTTTTCGTTTACTAACGAGTTCCTTTCGTTTGAAAGTATATTTTAACATAATAATACTATTTTTATTATATGAACTCGTCGAACGCGGTGTTGACCTGAAAATTCGCGGTTGTCACACTTGGGTTCTTCTTTCGACACACCTCAATACACTATTCCATACCTCAAGATAGAGATAATAGTTCGTTTCTAATAGTATTAGAGTAGTAGTGAGTAGACGGACTCTTCCTCTTTGTTCCACAATAGGGGAGCCTACGAAACTCAGCGTTACGCTAGTTAGCATGGTCATTCGTGGCTAAGCTTCTTGTATTGTTAGGGTGAAGATGAAGTTTGATGCATGTTAATGTTTGACGTATTAATCTAGTGATATGTTTATGTCTTTAATTATTCGTCCTTAAAACCACCATTTGGTGGACTTTTATTATTATTATCTAAATCTGTCTTTATATTTGTGAGTATTCTTGATTTTAAAGCGTAAGATTTTGAAGCGTTAGATCGTAGGATGGTTGCGAGGAGGTTAGCACACCCATAAGATGGTTACGGGGGCACCGAGAGCCCGAGAGAACGTGAACAATAATAAGAACCTAATAATGAAATGAAAAGATTCAGTGTACTTACATAGCAAAAGCTAATTCAAAAACGTTTTTCAAACACTGTAGGAAAGAAGCACGTGGAATGAAGCTTCCTGAGGACGGAGGAGTCGGAGTTAGAGATCCCTATGTAATATGATGTAATTATATTATATTTTGTAAAACAAATGATATTATAAATGAAAAAGTTATCTTATCCATTTAATGCAAGGTTTTTGTCAAACTGAGACCGTTTTTCTCATTAAACTCTGATAAAATAAAAAGTAAAATAAGTAGGGTGTTTCAATAATATATTAAGTTTATATACAAAATTTAGAATAAAATAAAAAACAAAGAAACCAAAAAATTATGAGCAAAATTTAGAGTAAAAAAGATAAAAATTAGTTAACTTAAATTTAAAAAAAATACTGATTTGACTTCTTTAATGATTATGATTATCATAGGCAAAAATAAAAAAATCACATCAAAAGTTATAAAACGCTTAATTAATTGATGTGTGAATCATTACTCACTTTCACTATCTTATCCTTTTGACTTTTGTAAATAGGACAATGAGAATTTAACTAAGCCAATTAATGTGAAGATGTTCTAAGTACTTGTAGCATGTCTTTGTCTTTTTACAAATTACCTAGTGATCCCAAGTAATTATTTATCACATATAGTGTTAGATCAAGGGGTACACTCCTAGTGAGGGCCTTCGTGAGGCTGCCTCACGACGTGAAGGGGTAGTGCACACCGCCCCCTTGATGGCGTGAGGGGGGGAGGGGGTGTGAGAGTTTCACGTGAAGATCTTCACGGGTGGAGGTGCAAGAATGAAGCCGTTCAACGACTAAAAACTTTAATGATATTACCGCTGAACGGTAATTTAAAAAAAAATCCATTTTATCAACTATAAATAATCATTTAACCTATTTTATAAAACACACTACAAAACTCTCATCTTCTCACTATCAATTTTATAAAAATTCCCATTATCCAAGTTATGAATCCTAACGATACCAACATGTTTTGGCTTCATTACGTGTCTCAACAAAACGCGTTCAACCTACGGTCTCCGACAAACCAAAACGCGTTCACCCAACCACCACCTTTTAACCAAAACCCGTTCGGATCACCCGGGTAAGTCCCAAACATGCCTACTATGCCCAATATTCCTAGCGGATACTCACAAGATTCGAAGTTTGTTCCGGAAACGCAACCCGTTCTGGAGGAGGAAGAAGAAGAAGACATTGAGGAAACGCAAGTCGTGCGTAAAGGTAAAGGCAAAAAGAAAAATCGCGCAACAAAAGCATTCTCACGGGTTACAAAGAAGTGAGATGTGGACGAAGAGCTAAACTTGGCTAGGGCGTTTCTCGACGTCTCGGAGGATCCCATTATAGGTATTTAATATATAATAGTATTTAATTTTTACTACTCATTATACAAATTAATATTAATTTTGTATAATTTATTTTTTAGGTAACGCTCAAAACAAAAAGCGTTATGGAAACGTATCGCTACATAATTTGAAGCGTTAATGGTGTACCCCCCGAGTATCGAACTATGGACCAATTGAGTTCTAAATGGACTCATATTAACCGAAATTCTTAAAGTTTCACGGCATCTACCAACATTGTGATAGAAGCCGAAAAAACGGTTGTAGTGATACCGATATTTTAATGCAAGCAACGTCCCGGTATCAAAACGACGGAGGAGTCCAAGCTCCAATTGCGAATTGGGAACTATTAAGGAATTCGCCGAAATGGCAAACATTGTACGTGAATCCAAGTGGAGACGGATCGTCAAAGAAATGATCCTCGGAGGACATTGATGCAAATGAAAGAATTTAACGTGAGAGAAAGAGAGAAGTTTAATTGAAAAAGAGAAAAAGAAGAAATGAAAATTCTCGCTCTCGACCTTGATCACATCACTGGCCCCCGACGAGCCTTTCTCGAGAGGAAACAAAACGAAATCAAGACAAAATATGGAATATAGTAGTTTTATTTATATTATTTGAATGTTTATGTAACTTTTTTTTTGTTATTTGAATTTTTATTTATGTCCTTTTTAATTATAATTTTTATTTATGTTTTTTATATAATTATTAGTTAAATGGATATTAAATTAAAATGCATTTAATGGTCACACCACACTCACTCACTTATTTGAGTATTTCCCTTGCCAAGTGAGTGTGGTGTGAGAATTGAAGAAAATGGCGTGGTGCCACGTGCCAACCACTTTTCCTCTTACTAAACTCTCACTCACTTGGGTATACCACATGCACTTAGGGTGAAGGGGGCACAACTCTCATAAAAAAATATCCTAAAAAAAATACCCAATGAAGATGTGCCACCTCACTTTTACCCAAATTCAACCATAATACCCTAAAGTATTGGTGTCGGGACACAACCCTAATACCCTAAATAATTTTTTTATTTCATTTTTTAAATTAAAACTAATATATATTTATTTAAAACTAATTTCATTTATTCAATAAAATAAAAATAACAATAAATAAAAAAAAATTACATATAGATGATGTATATATAATATGATATGATTTGTAAAATTGAAGGTTTTTGAAGTTTATATAAAATGGGAAGTTAATATAAATTTATTTAACATAAGAATAGATAAATAACAAAAAGTGAAAAGAAAGGTAATAAGCAACAACCTCTGCAACCAAATACATATTAACTCCCACCCAGGTCATTCATCATCTTTCTTAAAAATAAAAACAAAAAATTATTCAACCCTCGCCCTCTTACCCTCGGTACCTATAACCGCTGATGGCAACCGCTACCTTACCCGAAGGGTTGGCGTCGGTGTACCCGCCTTACCCGTGAACCCAAAGAGGGTTACCCGAGGGCGCCCCCTTCACCCTTAAATTATAATGCTCAAAACATCACATAGGAAAATTATGACCTATCATGTACAGTTCTGTAAAGAAAATTAGGTAGCTCTATGCCTCTATCACCTTTTTGGAAGAGGCTACGATTATTTAGTGTTCCCTAAAAAGAAAGCATTAGTTGGAAACCAAACAATGATGAAACATCAAAAGTGTTGGGAAAACATGTGACCTAAGCAAACACCCTCGAAAAATTGCCTGACAAATTCAAAGCTCGATCAAGAACAAGCGAGAACACAAGAATACTCACTCGAATTCTGATACGCTACTTCAACTAGCGGATATGTGTGATGTGGCAAGAAAGTACTGCTCACATCAGCTAGTCAAACTAGCGGAAACTAAAGGATCCCTCCCACCACCTCACATGAAGACAATTTTCGTTGCTGTTCATACTCCTATTCACTGTTAATTTTTGTAAACCACCTATACTCAGAAAAATAGTATAAAAAATTACCTATATACCTTGTTAATTTTTGTAAACCATCTATACCTAGAAAAAATTCGAAGAACATAGAGATAAAATGATGAAATTGTAAAACTTTGACCCGCGATAAATTTGATTAAAATCTTTCTCTAAGTTGTTAACGAACAATCATATCTATTGAACTCCTTTTTA
Source organism: Smallanthus sonchifolius (assembly GCA_023525975.1). Taxonomy (NCBI): domain Eukaryota; kingdom Viridiplantae; phylum Streptophyta; class Magnoliopsida; order Asterales; family Asteraceae; genus Smallanthus; species Smallanthus sonchifolius. Next base: position 89,838,345 of record CM042025.1, read on the forward strand.
CGTTTAGTTTTTAGTACGCAAATTCTAAAGTTTAATTTGTTTCTATTTAATAACTATTTTCTAGCTTCATTAAGCTCTTTTACCATAGATGGTTTAGTTGACATAAACTAGACCTAATTTTTGTTGGTCAATAACATTTATTTCGGAGTTGAACTGCTAACAAAACTCAATTTTATTTTTTGTTTTTGGAGGTTGATTTTTTTTTCAAATTTTGGTACATTAACAATTGATGTTTTCATATTATATATATAATATATATATATATATATATATATATATATATATATATATATATTAAACTCGTTAGAAGTGAACAGTAACTTAATATTTTTATTTTTTTGAAGTTTAATATATAGAGAAAGTAAAACATATGTTTAACAATAATATGGATTTGTAGGTTCCTTCGGGTTCTCAATGGATCAAACTCGAGACGTGACGTGTATCAAACACACGTAGTGCGGAATCCAACCGTATACATGATTGTGTATATGAGACAATATCAAGACTAGAATCAACACAAGATGTAAATAATATTATATTTGATTTCCACCAAACTTAGAGTTTACAGAACTTGAATACAAATTGCAAAACTTCTAGAAACTAACATGTAAACTCCTATTTATAGACTCACACAACCATGCAGACGAACTTAACAAGTTCGCTTAAACTAGGCCGGAGGGTGCTGGTTTTTGGTGTGGGGGTACTGGGGTCTTGGTTGATTTTTAAGTTTTAACTAGAAAATTTGTCACACCCCAACCGACGGCGGATTATACGTCACGGCGGATTATACGTCGGGGCGGACGCGGTTGTTCAATAGCACAAGGTTGACTATTAAAGTTTCAATATTTCATTAATAAATAGATTCAAAGATTCAATACAAAGGAAATAACAAGTATACAACGTTTATTTAATAACTAGTCTAGGTCCAAAGCGTCCTATGTGATCACAAACAAATCTCATGATGTAGAACCTGAAACATGTGAAAGAATCTGTCAACTACAAAATAGTTGGTGAGATACAAAGGTTTTGACACAGTTTAACAAGTATTTGGAAAGAGTTACAATTCACTATGATATATGCATTCTATAATGTAAGTATGAGAACACGTATCTTAAACATTGTGCACTTCAACCCTCCAACCACGTTTAGGCATAACCCGCAGGTTACCCTTATAAGTCTCAAGTTTAAAAGTTTAATTCAGTAACAATCACCAAGGGCTCCCCCCGAAGGGTCAATCAATCAAGGTGGATTGGTCAAATGCAATAGATCTATCATTGTTACCATAGGCTTGATCAAAGTTAATGAATATGCTAGTTTTAAGTTTAATCTAAGCATACAAGTCTCAAGTTTAACATAAGAATAAGCATCTAGTCTTAAGTTTAATCATTTAAGATTTATCAAAGCATTTTGGTATTAACTATTTATTATCTTGTAGTTTCAATAAGATAACATATATATATTTTTAAGTTAATAGTTTTTAAGGTTTACAAGTTTATAAAGTTTTATAAGTTTATAAATAATTAAATAAATAAGGTATGAATAATTTTCTTTTCAAATTGGGATTTTGATTTTAGGTCTTTAAAGTTTAAATAAAATTATAAGTTTATAATGTTTACTTCAAATGGTAAGTTTTATAAGTATAAGTATTTAATTTAAAGTTTATGTTTTTAAAAGTATAAATGTTTTAAAGTCTTTATGAAGTTTATAAGTTTACAAAAGTTTAGAAAATAATTAAAGCATATTTATTTTCTCACATTTTATATAAACAATAGGTTTATGTTTATATAAATTTTATAAAGGTTTTAAAAGTATTTTTATAGATTTTATGGATTCAAAACCAAAATTAAAGATTTAATTAGTTATAGGTTTGACTAAATTTTATTTAATTAAAAATGTTCCCGAATGTAAAAGTGTAAATAAAAATTGGGTTTAAGTTTATAAATGTATAACATAATTTATAAAAATTATACAAGTTTAAAAACTGTTTTTAAAAAGGCTAAAACAATTAAAATGGGAAAAACCGGTTTACCCGGATTCGAACTCGCGTCACTGACCGGGTCGAATCCGCACACACACACTAACCATCTCGTCTACGGCTCGTTAGTGTATACACTGAAACGGAAATTTGATAAGCAGATTCTGAAATCATCCCTAATTTCCCTTATGAGCCCTAGAACGATCCCATGCCAAATACGACCCGATGATCCCTCTGTCTTTAACAATTGACAGAGGGCAAATGATCCTAGCAAGGAAACGAAGTCGATGGGTTTTCGAATTACCTGAAATGGTGATGGAATGAAGGAGAACGGGTTCAAGCTCGTCTTCGGCTGTCGTAGGAAAGGAATCGACTGACCAGCTACGATACGATGGAATTGGATGTTTAGGAAGATTGTGTGTGATCTTGTTAAGGTATTACGGCTGGTATTTATAATCGATTTCATCAATTAATGACCGGTCGGTTGGGGTTTTGCGGGTGTGTAAATGCCGAGTTTGAATTTGAATTGCGTGGGTCTCGGGCCGTGTCCGGGCATTGAAGACATCGGGGGTTGGGTCGCACGCCTTAGGCGAGTTCGAGGTTCATCGAACCTGGTCGAAATTGTGTTTTTTGCGTGAAGGGGATGAGAAATCGGGGTCTGTGGGTTTCGAACCCAGGACCGATTTGGTTCAGGGGGGGGGGGGGTTTGGAGAAATTACAAGATCGGTCCCCGTAGTTTAGTGGCCATGTCACTTTACGTTTTAGTTAGATTTTTAGTTTAGAACAAGTTTCAAGAGTTGGCAGTTTTGGTCCCTTGATTTTATAAAAACAATTATACATGTTTTTTTTTTATTTCCAAAATCCTTTATAGCTTTATTGTTTTAAAATAATTTTCATAGTTTCGAGACTTCATGCATTTATTCGTTATATTATATATATATATATATTTGAATATATGTAGGTTCTCTAAGTATATGAATGTTTTATATCTATTAAATAAATATCTATGAAATGGGTCGGGAAATCCGAGATATTACAGTCTCCCTTACTTTAGAAAATTTTGTCCCCAAATTAAAGTAGAAGGGTTTAGTTTAGGTTTTGAGTCTATGATACGCACAAGGAAAATGAAAAAGATGCTTTACGTTCCCAAGTAAACCTGGGTTACGTTTAGAATTCTTAAAGGGGAAGTATCTATAAGATTTTGCTTGGGTTTATAAGTTTCACGACCCATGATTGTCAGAAGTTTTCTTAAGAGTATATAGTCTCACCGAAGCATATGAAGATTTGTTTTCATAAATGAATTTGAGAGGATAACTGCTGAATTTCCATTCAAGGTTTAAAGTGAGATGCATCTCTCAGAATGGATTCGATGATAGTTCAAGGATTTGAGTTTGTAGACTAATACGTCTAAGGATTGCTACGGTACCTAAGTTTCGTGGCTACCCTTTTACGATAAGTCTTAGATCATAGCACACGACAGAGTTTACTATGTCTTTCCATACGCTGATTTTCATACTTACGTGTGCACCCACAAGCATTTGAATCGTCGTATAGTCCGAATAGATCCTTCCGTTTGTGTGTGGATCAAGAAAGAGTACAAGAATTTGTTTAACTCACGACTAAAGTTTCCACATAAGAGTGATCATTGATTAACGAGTCCCTTAGAGAGAAACGTCATTCAATAATTAAAGAGAAAAGAATGTGACAAGATTTAGAGTTCCAAAGTTTCCTCGTGTTTGAACAAGAATACCTCAATCATCGAGTAGTTTAAAGTCTTTACACTTTCCTCGTGTTTGATCAAGAATACATCAAACCTTGAGTAGTTTAAAAGTCTCATACGTTCATCATGTTTGAACAAGCATACGTCAAACATGGAGTAGTTTAAAGTCTTATACGTTCATCATGTTTGAACAAGAATACGTCAAACATGGGGTAGTTTAAAGTCTTTTCCTCGTGTTTGATCAAGAATACATCAAACCTTGAGTAGTTTAAGAGTCTCATACGTTCATCATGTTTGAACAAGCATACGTCAAACATGGAGTAGTTTAAAATCTTATACGTTCATCATGTTTGAACAAGAATACGTCAAACATGGGGTAGTTTAAAGTCTTTGCACTTTCCACATGTTTGATCAAGAATACATCAAACCTTGAGTAGTTTAAGAGTCTCATACGTTCATCATGTTTGAACAAACATACGTCAAACATGGAGTAGTTTAAAGTGTGTTTGAACAAGAATACGTCAAACATATAATAGTTTAAAGTCTTTTAGTTTAGCTTCAGTGTATAGAAGTATACGATTAAGTTTGGAGTATAAAGCCGTTATCTAAATACTCTAGTATTTAAGAGAGGTGTGGGACAGCGTTTGGAACAGGATTAACCGTTATACGCTCTTCCACAGAAGATTCGAGTTGTCCAGAAGGTTAGGTGGATCCCGATGTTTGGTTTAGATAGGAGTCAGGGGATGTACCCTGCTAAAGAGAGTAATGTCCTCCTTCCTGCTAGTGTCTAGTATCAAGAGTGAAGTTTTCTCGCGTATATGAAAATGAACGTTTTATCAAGTCTTACAAGGCTTAGTTAGGACGAACACAAAAAGTTTTCAAGACTAAGAATCCAAGTATGAATTTGAAAGTAGGATAAGTCAGTTGATCACAAGTTTCAATATTAAGCTTTACATGATCCTTTATTGATCATGTTTAGTTTCAAGAATATGGGTTTGAGTATTTGTATAAGTTTTTGCATGACTCAAAAGTTTATGACCTCATAGTTGTGTGTACGAAGTTTAATGTTTTTAATAACGTGCATTTAAGCTTTTAGTTTCCGTTGTGATTCATAGCAAATCTTTTATGTGATAAGAGTTGAATGAGGAAAGTTTCCTAGCATAGGGTAACGGGAAAAAGTTTCGAGAAGGTTTACGATAGTGTGTTTACAAATGATTTATCTTGTTTCATAACAACAGTCATAGTTTTTCTTTTGTATAGAATGTAATCAAAAGGTTCAAAAACGACGAGTTAGGCAACGATAAGTAGTATAAGTAGGACTTTATAAAAGGTCTGTATGATTGCCAAACGAAAAATAGGTCAAGTATAGGAGTGTTAAGTCTATATAATGGGTAAGGATCATAGTTGATTACGGCAGTGGTTCGTAAGTCGTGTTATTTTAAAAGAGTGCTTACGAATTAGAAGGTTGGTTCAAAGTTTATTCTTTAAGTATACGTGTCACTTAGGATTTTTATAGTTTAATGCCACGTTGTTAATTATCTCGAGTACTAACGTGAGCTGCTCTTGACGAAGGTGTGTGGGTAAGAGTGTTAAGTTTGTAGTGCTAGAAGGAAAGTCAAGCTAGTAAGTGATAACAAGATAAATTTCAAAATAACTTTCGTTAAATGTTTCAAAATTGGGACTTCTAGCCCTTACATAATCCAATTTAAACGGAAAAATTAAGGTGTGTAAGTAAGTTGATTTAATATGTTCAAAAGGTTTTACTCATAATACTGAGTCATCACAGTAATATATAAAAAAATGGGTTTTGGCTTGAAGTTGGTGGGCTAACGAAGAGAATTCCCGGAAGAATGGGTGGGTCGCAAGGACTCACTTATGTACCCTATTTCCCTAGCCAGAACATTCTCATGGACCTACAACTTCTCTCAGTTGTTGTCACCGATGTTTGGGTTTATGGTACTATGTCGAGGTTCATTATGGGTTTAGAGTCTTAAACGTGGAGCTTGTTTATTCTATAGTAGGCTTCTTCTCTTGCGGGAAAACGATCAGGTTACTAATCCCTTTGTTAATGTACTTTAGGTTTAAAAGACGTTAAGTTTTGTTTACAAGAAACGGTGATGTGTAAGTTTTAAGGACGTATGAAGGTTTTGAGATATATAAAAGTGTAACAAAGTTTGAGTAAATCATCAAATGAAGTTGTGAGTGATAAAATGAAAACGCAAGAGTTTCTCCTCAAGTGTCAAGTTTATAAAGTAATGAAGTTCGTAAAAGGACTTGTAGGATAATACATCGTTTTAAATGTGCTGGTATTACAAGGATCATGAAGTTTAAGGACGTATGAAAGTTTTGAGATGTATAAAAGTGTAACAAAAGTTTTGAGTTAGTTATCAAATGAAACTTGGTTAAGTGCTAAGGAGGTAAGGTAAGAATACAAGGGTTACCTCTTAGGTGTCATATTTATAAAATAATGAAGCTTTATAGAAGAATTTGTAGGGTAATACATAGTTTTAAGAGTTATATTACAATGATCACGAATTTATTGGGTAGTATCTATAAATATAAGTTTATGTATATAGTTTTTAAGTATAATCTCGTAAGAATTTCTCCTTGAAGGTAACTCCTTCAGGTCATGACGAGTATACATGCTGTCATGCGACCATTCTTGAAGAGACGAAACACAAGAATCATAGAGTAAAGGTTACAGAGGAAAGTTTTTGAATCATGAATTTATGAAGTGTATAGTATTTGAGATAGCACTCATTTAGTGCATATCACTAAGTAAGTACCTTGACATATCAAGAGAGATCTAAGCTCACTAATGTTTAGAGAAGTCATGCATTCCTATAAGTGGATACTCATCCCAAGAATTCCCAGGAAAGCATACGGGTCCAACGGTTGATTTGGATTTGTACGAAATGCTTTCCTTGACAGAATTTCCCAGGATACAGGTATCCACCCTTC